>JASCZW010001593.1:0-117500 GCA_034211315.2 Aedes japonicus | reverse complement strand
CGATTCTCTGCAATCTGAAAATTCAATGCCCTTAATGCTGGTTGCGGAAAATGGTGAAAACTTTTGGATTAATCCAAATCCTCAATCGGACACTTACTGTAGGGCGAAGTCGATGGCTGAAGGAAACCGAGGACGTAACTCGTGAGATTTTTGAACACTTCTACTCTGAAGTGGATGAGATAAATCGTAATCCTATTAATGTGGTCAGTACACAAGGCATCACCTTGCGAATATTTGTATCAGCTATTTTCGCAATGGTCGATGGTAAGGCAGCTAATGCTATAGTCAAGAATCAAAATACAACAGCTTGTCCTCTCTGCATTTCTGATGATGGTCGTGTTGGATCATCTCTATTTCATTCAAGACTGAATACTGTAGAGTGGTTGATTCGGGGCTCAACGCAGCACAACAGTCTCGATCAGGACGAACCTATTGTTAAACAAAAAGCCCAGGAAATTGAAAACCAACTCGAGGATGCGTTTAAGGTGAGCGTGAATCGACCGAAAATTGGAGGAAGCGGTAGCAGCAACACCGGCAACATGTTGCGACGTCTTTTAGCAGATCCGAAAAAAATCGCCGAAACTCTCGGTATTTCGGAAGAACTGGCCAATCATGTGAGATTGATTAGCAGCTTAGCCGTTTCTCCAAAACTGCTCGATGTTGAAAAGGTCAAGCAGTTGTACGACGAAATGGAGGATCTCATCATGACAGAATTAAACAATGTGAAACGACAACCTCCATCTGTACACAACTATAAACATCTACCAGATCTCATCAACAAACTGGTAAACCATCATTATTAGAAGTATATCGAAAACCTATAAACAATTGTACCTTCAGTCCTTTAAAAGATAATTTTGAAACTATCTGTAATAGATATGAAATTGATTTAAAATACTTTTATAGCACTTTTAATAAGTCATATTACTAAAGCCAATTTTCAGAACCGCATGGTACATAAGTTTATTCAAGTATGAAGGGAGAATCGGGTAAAATTGGCAAAATGGACTACTTCCTGGTATCCGATCAAAGTGACATCAAAGTGTTCCACTTATTTCTTCAGCCTTTTGTGCAAATTTGCAGAGCATTTGGGTTCAATAGAATAGCATCAAGTTTTGTTTTTAGGTAATAGATCTAGATCCAAAATGAGGGGAGAAATGGGCAAAATGGGACACTTACTGTGGTCAATCCTAAATGAGACCAACACCATTCGATTTCCCGCATTTTTTCCCATAAGAAACGTTATTTTTCAGGACGCCAAACCCTGCGCCATCTAAATTAATGGGATTTTGGTTTCATTTTTGCCCACTGTGCAATGGGAATGCTTCAATTACTCTTAGTGCTAAATTATGCACAAGAAGTTAATCTAAGGTACTGCAACAGAAAATTACGTTCAAACTGACAGGATATGGCTTCGTTTGAAGATAAATGTTTTGTCTATGAAATGCTTCTACACAGAGAGAAAAACCGGTAGAAATTACCGATCTAATGGTTAAATTAAAAACCCAAACCATCGTTTTTTTTGCCGAAATTACACACATTAGCAAACGAAAATATGATTACCAAATCTATTCAGCAAAAAAAACCACAAATGCGCCAGTTCTATTAAATTTTCATTTATTTAGTTGCATGCGTAGCAAGGCTCGCACCGGGTTCAGCTAGTTTCATATAAATTTAGGTTAGATAACGCCTGAATCTAGTCTGTTGAAACTATGATTGTATATATTGTTTAATGGCGCATGAAAGATTGCAAACAATTTCTTTGTTTACGCCTCCTTTGGCTTGGAATTAAACGAGGGAAAAACTAGAAATAGAGAAGAAAAGTTAGTATTTTCCATTTAATTCCAACTTCCTTTATTGCTTATATTGACAGATACGCGTATTTCGTCTACAATGTGCAGACTTCTTCAGTCTCGTGTACTTATAACTCGACTGGGTTATATCAGGCGCTTGTTAAAATTATTTATTTCACAGTGTAAGAACACAAATTAAAAAGAGAAACCAATCAATTTGCTCTCCAATCTTCTTATTCAGCGTAGGATCAAAACAAGAACATTAAGATTGAGGTGAGAACAGTAACCGCATTTTTGGAAAAATGAAAAGGATTTCATGAGTGAAATTAGTAAACATGTAAAATTTGAACTAATTTTAAGTTGTGCTTAATACGCCTCTGAACCACGTGGCCCGAATAAAAAAACTTATGGAATTATTTGCGCTAATCTGTACCCAAGATAGGGTGTGCTTTGCATATACTGAACGCACACCTGCCACACCATCTCACACTCACATTCACACATTGTGAAAATTGTTTGACTCTGATTAGCATCAGCCGGTCAGTTTTGCACACACCCTACAATAGCAAGGTCGTTATGTATTGTAACACCTACCTCGTCACGGCAGTCCACGTGCACCTTGCCGCTGTCCAAAACTCGCTTCAGCAACATTTCGTCTCCTCGTAATGCAGCCAAGTGCAGCTGTACATCTGATAAGGTTTCTTTCTGCAAATATAAAGGGGCAAAAATAAGAAAATGCAAAGGAGTTAGTCCAGATCAGCTACAAAAAGCTACAATCGTACGAATAAAAACTAGGTGAATTTAAATGCAAGCCCTAGCGAGTGAGTGCAGTCGGGCAATTATTACCAACATATTCAATGATGGTACCGAATAGAAAGAAAAAAAAATGGAACAGTGTGGCGATTAGATTGATTCCAAGATTGTATATAAATCGAAAATTAAACGGCGGTCAGAGCGAAAGGTACTTGCCAATGCGCACGAACGGGAATTCAAATTCCCGCTGTTGATTGTTTTGGGTTTATGAACTTCAATATCAAGGACGCGAAGCAGAAGTAGGCCACGCTGAGATATGACGTTCTTAATATTTTGCTTCATCATTTTCAAATAATATACACCTGTCAATAGTGATACTCATATCGAGAAGTCATGCAACACCCACTTGAGTTTTGCATCACCCCCAAAATGTATCGATTCACATAAAACGAGGTGAATTCATAATATTACAGAGTGTCTCACAATACGTGTCACCTTTTTTCAGTCTTGGTTTATTTCAGTTTGGTAATTTTAGCAGCGGAATTGATTATACCCGTTTTGAGTGTATTGTTTTGCCAGCTTATCGCTGAAGATAAGTAAGCGATTCCGTTTGTTTATATTTATCAGCTACCATGGAAACCATACGAAAGCAAGTTTTAAAATAACATTTGCAAAAGCTTAGACCGTGTCAGATATTCAATAGCCTTAAGCAGTTCGGAGTGAGTAAGAATTTGTTTTTCTTACCTTAAAACGGTCCAAGGAAACTGGAAATGTACATCTATAAAAAATGAGTTTGGGTTTCCTTTGTCACGATTTAACTCGCGAGCGGAAGGACCGATCGGCGTGAAATTTTGTATGCAGAAATTCTTGGGGCCGGGAAATAATCTTATGATGGTTTGAGACCCCTCCCTTTACTGAAAAGGGGGGCTCCCATACAAATGAAACACAAATTTCTACACAACTGGAGAACTAATCAAGCAAAAGAAACCAAATTTAGCATGTGTGAGTTTTTGAAGGCAAAAATGGTTTTTATGGTAGCTTGAGAACCCTCCCCGTCATAAAAGGGGGGGCTCCCATACAAATAAAACACAATATTCTGCATAACTCGGGAACTAATCAAGCAAATGGAACCAAATTTAGTATGTGGTGGTTTTTCAAGACAAAAAATTGTTCTATGTTGATTTGAGACCCCTCCCCTTTCTGAAAGGTGGGGGACCTAAACGCAAATCCTTGTATAACTCGAGAACTAATAAGAGAAATGGAACCAAATTTCGCATGTGGAAGTTTTTGATGGAGGGAAATGTTTCTATGGTGATTTGAGACTCTTTCGTCATATGAAGAGAAAAGGGGAACGGGGTGCTCTCAAACAAATGGAACCCAAATTTCTGCATAACTCGAGAAATAATCAAGCAAATGGAACCAAATTTGGAATGGACGAGTTTTTTAAGGCATGAAATGTTTTTATGGTGGTTCAAAGCCCCTCCTCCCTCTAAAAAGGGGGGCTCTCATACAAATGAAACAAATTTCAACCAAACATGAGAACTATACCTACTGCTTTGCAAATTTGTATTCAGTGGTTTTTGGGTCCGGGAAAGCATCTTATGATAGTTCGAGAGCCCTCCCGCTTCTAGAAAGGGTGGGATCCCATGCAAATGAAAAACAAATTCCTGCATAACTCGAGAACTAATCAAGCAAATGGAACCAAAATTGGTATGGGTGAGTTTTTGAAGGTAAGAAATGTTTTTGTGGTAATTTAAGACCTCTCCTCACTCTGAAAAGGGGGCTACCATACATACGAAACACAAATTTAAACCAAACATGAGAACTATCCCTACCGCTATGCAAATTTGTATGCAGGGGTTTTTGGGTCCGGGAAAGGATCTTATTATAGTTCGACACCCCTCCCGCTTTTAGAAAGGGGGGCTCCCATGCAAATGAAGAACTATTTTCTGCATAACTCAAGAACTAATCAAACAAATGGAACCAAATATGGCATGTGGAGGTTTAGTAGATGAATACTGTTTCAATGCTAATTTGAGACCCTCCGTTTTCTGAAGGGGGGCTCCCATACAAATGAAACACAAATTTATGCATAACTCGAGAACTAATCAAGAAAATGGAACCAAATTTGGCATATGGAGGTTTTTGAAGGAGAGAAATGTTTCTATGATGATTTGAGACCCCTCCGCCTTCTAAAAGTGGAGGGAGGGATCTCCCATATAAATGAAACACAAATTTTTGCATAACTCGAGAACTAATAAAGCAAATGGAATCAAATTTGGCATGTGGATTTTTTTGAAGGTCAGACATATTTCTATGGTGGTTTGAGACCCCTTTGCCCTCTGAAAAGGGGGGGGCTCTCATGCAAATGAAACGCAATTTTCTGCATAACTCGAGAACTATTCAAGTAAATGAAACCACATTTGGCATGTGAGGGTTATTGGAAACAGGATTTTTATTTATATTAAAATGGATTTCTGTCTGACCGATCGGAGTGAAAATATGTATGCAGGTACTTTTGGGACTGGGGAAGGTTCTTATGATTGTTTGAGTCCGCTTCCCCTTCCGGCTCGCATACAAATGAAATACAAATTTCTGCATAGCTTGAGAACTAATCAAGCAAATGGAATCAAAAATGGTATGCGGGGTTTTTGAATGCAAGAAATGTTTCTATGGTGAATTCAAACACAAATTTCAACCAATCCTGAGAATTATCCAGGTAACAAAGCCAAATAAAACACAATATTCTGCATAACTCGGGAACTAATCAAGCAAATGGAACCAAATTTAGTATGTGGTGGTTTTTCAAGACAAAAAATTGTTCTATGTTGATTTGAGACCCCTCCCCTTTCTGAAAGGTGGGGGACCTAAACGCAAATCCTTGTATAACTCGAGAACTAATAAGAGAAATGGAACCAAATTTCGCATGTGGAAGTTTTTGATGGAGGGAAATGTTTCTATGGTGATTTGAGACTCTTCCGTCATATGAGGAGCAAGGGGGGAGGGGGTGCTCTCAAACAAATGGAACCCAAATTTCTGCATAACTCGGGAAATAATCAAGCAAATGGAACCAAATTTGGAATGGACGAGTTTTTTAAGGCATGAAATGTTTTTATGGTGGTTCGAAGCCCCTCCTCCCTCTAAAAAGGGGGGCTCTCATACAAATGAAACAAATTTCAACCAAACATGAGAACTATACCTACTGCTTTGCAAATTTGTATTCAGTGGTTTTTGGGTCCGGGAAAGCATCTTATGATAGTTCGAGAGCCCTCCCGCTTCTAGAAAGGGTGGGATCCCATGCTAATGAAAAACAAATTCCTGCATAACTCGAGAACTAATCAAGCAAATGGAACCAAAATTGGTATGGGTGAGTTTTTGAAGGTAAGAAATGTTTTTGTGGTAATTTAAGACCTCTCCTCACTCTGAGAAGGGGGGCTACCATACATACGAAACACAAATTTAAACCAAACATGAGAACTATCCCTACCGCTATGCAAATTTGTATGCAGGGGTTTTTGGGTCCGGGAAAGGATCTTATTATAGTTCGACACCCCTCCCGCTTTTAGAAAGGGGGGCTCCCATGCAAATGAAGAACTATTTTCTGCATAACTCAAGAACTAATCAAACAAATGGAACCAAATATGGCATGTGGAGGTTTAGTAGATGAATACTGTTTCAATGCTAATTTGAGACCCCTCCGTTTTCTGAAGGGGGGGGGGGGGGGCTCCCATACAAATGAAACACAAATTTATGCATAACTCGAGAACTAATCAAGAAAATTGAACCAAATTTGGCATATGGAGGTTTTTGAAGGAGAGAAATGTTTCTATGATGATTTGAGACCCCTCCGCCTTCAAAAAGTGGAGGGAGGGATCTCCCATATAAATGAAACACAAATTTCTGCATAACTCGAGAACTAATAAAGCAAATGGAATCAAATTTGGCATGTGGATTTTTTTGAAGGTCAGACATATTTCTATGGTGGTTTGAGACCCCTTTGCCCTCTGAAAAGGGGGGGGGGCTCTCATGCAAATGAAACGCAATTTTCTGCATAACTCGAGAACTATTCAAGTAAATGAAACCACATTTGGCATGTGAGGGTTATTGGAAACAGGATTTTTATTTATATTAAAATGGATTTCTGTCTGACCGATCGGAGTGAAAATATGTATGCAGGTACTTTTGGGACTGAGGAAGGTTCTTATGATTGTTTGAGACCGCTTCCCCCTTCCGGCTCGCATACAAATGAAATACAAATTTCTGCATAGCTTGAGAACTAATCAAGCAAATGGAATCAAAAATGGTATGCGGGGGTTTTTGAATGCAAGAAATGTTTCTATGGTGAATTCAAACACAAATTTCAACCAATCCTGAGAATTATCCAGGTAACAAAGCCACAAACTGTGTATTGTCTGGGTAAGAAGAATGTTCTGATAGAAGTTTGAACTGCTTATTACTCAAAAAAAAAACTCATTAAAAAAAACGTCAGTTCTATGTAATGTTCATTCATTTAGTTACAGGCGTAGCAACGCTCGCACCGGGATCAGCTAGTAAACAATACAAAAAAGGTACCACGGAGAAAAATATCAAGTGTGTGAGGGAGCGAATAAGATGTAATCCGGCCGTATCTGACCGTAAAAAAAGAATCAGAAATCTTTTGGTTCGGCACGGTGCCTGTGAGATTTTATTTTTGAATGAAAAGCTCTTCCTCCTTTAGGACAGTCCTAATCAACAAAATGATCGTGTGTATGGCAAAAGTCTTGCCAAAATTCCTAGAGAGAAACTAGTTGTAGAACGCTATCAGAATGTATCGAAAATCATGGTATGGGGCGCCGTTTTACGAAAAGGAAAACTTCCTCTTCTTTTCATAGAACCGAACGTAAAAATCAACACTGAATATTACGTCGAGCAGGTTTTGAAGAACCATCTGCTTCTACATGCTTCAACGCTGTATGGAAATACACCATATTATGACCAAATTTGACGAACGATCATCTGCTGTGTCTGCAGAATTTCTGACTATGCAAACTGAAATAAAAAAGCTACAATCAGCTGTGAATGCCTTAGCTGCAAAAACTGAGGAAAAATTAAGCACGCCGACACCTTTTGCTACTCCGACTTTGTGGCCCAACAAGAACCGTGCAATCACTCCCATCAGTTCATTCAAGCGTCGCAGAGTGAATGACGGGGGTGACTCGTTAAGCATCCCTCAAGTGAAAGGCAACTTAGGCACCAAAGCAATTGGCTTTATTAAAACCGTGCAGCTTGACCAGCGTGACGACGACGATTTGTTTTGGATCTACCTTTCCGCATTTCACCCAAGAACACATGAGAGCCAGATTGCTTCGCTCGTTTGCGAGTGCCTATATCTGACCGGCGGCGCCCAGCCCAAGGTGGTGAAGCTTGTACCGAAAGGAAGAGACCTCAATTCGTTGCGGTTCGTGGCCTTTAAGGTCGGTGTTAGCGAACAATTCAGAGAACAGGCACTCTCCAGTGACTCATGGCCTGAGAACATTAGTTTTCGGGAGTTTGAAGATAATCGCTCAAAAAACGGTCCGAGGATAATCAGCCTGCTGCCAACTGTTCCTCCAGGGAACCAATTGTCGTCGGAAATGGATGCAACGGAGTCTATTATGGACGTCTAGTCGTAACCAGTCCTTCAGCAAGTCGACCGGGACGCACGCACCGAAGCCCTTTGGAAGCCCCTTCTGGCCCCGTTACAGTCGAGCCATCATTCGCCGCCTCTATCACCAGTTCAGTTTCCTGCCGTCGCAGTCGTCCCGGCCCTGTTAACGAAGGTTTGGAAGAGGTCTTCCGGCCTACATCTCTAGGCAAGTATGCGTGTTATATCAATCGATCTGTTCCTGATGTCCTTCAAAATTCCAGCTCCACCTCCTGAAGCTCAACAAGCACCTTCTATAAGTCAGCCCCTCATTGTTTCTGGTTATGGTCTACGTCAACCGGCAGCATCGTCAAGTCAACCGGGACGCACGCATCGAAGCCCTTTGGAAGCCCCTTCTGGCCTGTAACAGTCGAGTCATCAATTGCCGCTACCGTCACTGGTCCTGGTTCCTGCCGTCGCAATCGTCCCGGCCCTGATTAAGAAGGTTTGGAAGGGGTATTCCAGCCTGCACCTCCAGGCAAGTATGTGCGTTTTGACAATCGATCTTTCCTGATGCGCCTCCAAATTATATTAGCACCCCGACATTTGTCATGATGATCAACAAGCGTCATCGTCAAGCCAACCGGGACCTGTCCATGATGACTATAATATTTCCAGTCATCCCATTCGCCTTGGACCTGAACTCGGGGATTTGGAAGTGGGCTTCCAGCCTGTAACCTCAAATCTACAGGTCTACTACCAGAATGCTTGCGGAATGAACACCTGTATTGACGAATACCTGCTCGCCTGCTCAGATGAATGCTATGACGTGATCATGTTATCCGAGACTTGGCTCGATGAACGGACCCTATCGAGCCAAATTTTTGGTACCTATTACGACGTTTTCCGAACTGACCGTAACCCTAGCAACAGTTCCAATTTATCTGGAGGAGGAGTCCTTATTGCTGTTCATCGGCGTTTTAAGGCACAGCTAATTGAGGATACATCCTGGGCCAGTATCGAACAAGTCTGGGTGCAAATCAAGCTAGTTGGATACTCGTTATTCCTTTGTGTGTTATATCTTCCACCGGACAAAACGCGTGATGTTGCGTTGATAAAAAAACATGCAGAATCGCTATATGCAATATCGTCACAAGCAGATGCTGTGGACGAGATTATAGTGATAGGCGATCTCAATTTCCCAGACCTGAAATGGTGCTCCTCGGGCAATGGATTTTGGTACCCGGACCCGAATGCATCTCGATTCCACGCAGGAAATCTCCGATTGCTCGATAGCTATAACTCAAATCTTCTGCGGCAAATTAATTACGTCACCAACGAAAATGGCAAGCTTCTCGATCTATTTTTTGTCAGCAACTTCGAACAGGCACCAAAGATATCCGTTGCTCCTTCCGTTTTAGTTAAAACGGTTTCCCTGCATCCTGCGTTGCATCTCACGCTCGAGGTTGCGCATCCGACGAATGCTCCAAATGTTGCGGATCCCGTCAGCTACGACTTCAAAAGAGCTGATTATGACAGCATTCTCGGCATTTTGTTGAGCATCGACTGGAATCTTACTCTTGATACCGACGATATCAACATTGCAGTTCAGACCTTCTCCAATATCGTGAGCTATGCTATCGATCGTCATGTTCCGAAGCGGGTTCCTCCAAAGACCAAAAATCCACCGTGTGCTGCACTACGAAAGCTCAAATCATCAAAAAGAGCAGCATTCAGACGGTATTCTAAGCATGGGGGAGTTTCACTGCGATTCCGATACTTGCGAATTAACAGCGAATACAAATGGATGTCTCGCCAGAATCGTGCCAACTATTTACGAAATGTGCAGGATAGGCTGAAATTAGTCCCTAAGTCTTTCTGGAAACATGTCAACGATCAAAGGAAAGAATCTGGACTACCGTCAACGTTAACATACGGAGAACGCACAGCACCGAATTCCGATGATATTTGCGAACTTTTTAAAGCAAAATTCGAGGGCGCGTTCTGCTCCGAGATATTGACACAGGGTCAAATTTCGCTAGCAGCGAGTAATGTGCCGCTATCTTGTGATCCGTCATACACCATCAATATTGATAATTCAATGATCCGTTCTGCTATCTCTAAAATGAAATCATCAACATCGGTTGGTCCAGATGGTATCCCTGCAGTTATTTAGAAAAAGTGCTGTGCTGGCATACTAGCACCTCTGCGTCACTTGTTCGAACTTCACTGTGCTCTGAAATCGGCCTACATGTTTCCAGTTTTCAAAAAAGGCGACAAGCACAACGCCGACAACTACAGAGGAATATCTGCATTGAATGCTGTAGCGAAGCTTTCTGATAGTTGGTAGTTCTAGACCCAGTCTTCAATCATTGCAAGCAATATATAGCCGATACACAGCACGGGTTCATGCCTAAGCGATCTACGACAACAAACCTTTTGACGTTCACAACATATGCAACAGATGTTATGTGTAAGGGCTTCCAAACGGATACAATTTATACTGACTTATCTTCAGCTTTCGATAAGATCAACCATCGCATTGCATTAGCGAAACTTGAGCGACTGGGCTTTGGAGGCACTGTTTTACGTTGGTTCCATTCGTACCTAACAGAACGACATCTATGCGTTAGGATTGATGACTGCACATCTGGTGAATTCCTTGTCACATCCGGTATTCCCCAAGGAAGTCATCTTGGGCCCCTTGTCTTCTTGTTGTACTTCAACGACGTGAATCTTTGCATGGAAGGCCCGAGGTTATCTTTTGCTGATGACATGAAAATTTATAATCAGGTAAAGTCCATCGAAGACGCATGGTTTCTTCAACACCAACTTGATAGTTTCGCTTCGTGGTGCAACACAAACAGGATGGTGTTGAATCCAACCAAGTGCTCCGTTGTTTCTTTCACAAGGAAGAAGAAACCGATAATGTTCGACTACCACCTTGACGGCAGCATTATTAAACGTGAATCGTGCGTCAAGGGTCTAAGAGTTTTTCGCGGGACTTATGTACAAGAAGCATATTAGCTATATTGTTTCCAAAGCAAACCGCAGTTTGGGATTCATCATGAGAATAGCAAAGGACTCTACGAATGTATATTGCTTAAAGAGTCTCTACTGTTCGCTGGTGCGATCCACGGTGGATTACTGTTCAGCAGTATGGAACCCGCACTATCTTAATGGCGTTGAAAGAATCGAGGCAGTGCAGCAAAGGTTTGTGCGATTTGCTCTCCGTCGCTTACCATGGAATAATCCACGCGAGCTGCCTAGATATATACACCGCATGCAACTCATTGGCCTTGACACACTAGCAGTGAGGAGAGATCTATCGCGCGTCATGTTGGTTGCTGATCTTTTCATGGCAAAAATTGACTGTCCGATGCTCCTTAATCAAATCAACATCCATGTGCGTTCTCGTGCACTTCGCAACAACATTTTTCTTCGAACACCATTTCGTCGAACAAACTATGGCGCCAACGGAGCTCTTGTCTGCTGGATTTGACTTTCACCTGCCTCGCCAAAGAATTAGAATTAAGTTTTTAGATATTCTTAGGAACTATCATTAGGACCACATTGTGTCTGTTGATAATAATAACAAATAAATGACCACATATTGTTTCCAACAGGACTCAGTTCCAGCTCACAAGGCAAAGAAGACACAAATGTGATGCGCGGGAAATTTGCCGGATTTCATCACAAGCGAATGTACAAGCCTGCATCTTTACCGGATCTTAACCCACTTGACTACTTTGTTTGAGGTTATATGCTTCAACATATAGGCCCTACGAAAGGGTTTACTTTAGATCGATTACATGAAACATTTGGTTGATATTTGGGACCAAATGTTATCAAGGAAAAAAGCAAGAGATTCGAATTGAATCAATATGGTTTATTTCTGGAACATTTATCTTTAAAATGAAAAATAAATGCAATGATTTGGTTGATTTGTTTTCCTGTAATCTCATTTTGTTTTAGTGACACCTAATGTGAGACACCCTGTATATCTTTCAATGCTCACAACCTAGAAAGTTCGACCCTTGCGCTAAGTTGTTTCGAATGTCAAAGGTTTGCGGAAAGTGTTAAGTATAGTTCGGAATTCAATCACTACGTGGCGCTAGAGGGCATGAAAAAAAGAGCATTTTTGAACGAATCTATATCGTGATCCCGACCATCTAGAAAGTTCAAACCTTCACTAAACCTGTTCATAAGATTAAGAACTTTCGAACGGCGGAGAGTATGGTTCGGCATTCAGAAGTTGAGTATATTACAACCAACAGTAATAACCAGAGCGTTGCATGGCGATACATGAGAGTGAGGGAATATAGTAGACTAAAGGGTGTCCACAGTTAAATTGCATCACTTTAAACTCGTCCTCAAAAACAAGTCTCTTAACCGACTATCGTGAAATATCAGGGAATTAAATGCAATGTATAATCTTGGTTTAAATATTTTTATTTCACTGTATTTCTCTACCATATCCAAGAGCCCGAACTTTCTTCTTAATACCACGCATATGATTTTGTACAACGCTTTAACCGACATTTTTTTCCGCTTTTAACCATGACTTCAACATCTCCTGTTCTGTAGTGACAACTTTATGATGCTTACGAAGTTCGTGCTACATTATAACCCAATATTTTTCGTTTGGTCGCAACTCTGGAGAGTTTGAGGGATTAAGATCTTTCGGCGCGAAATTGACACCATTCGTCTTGTACCACTCCAGAACATCCTTGGAGTAGTGACAAGAGGCTAGGTCTGGCCAAAAAAAATTTAGGAACGTTGTGTGTTTTGAGAAACGGAAGCAGCCGTTTTTTAGGCATTCATTCATGTATACTTGACCATTTGCAGTTAAAGTTGTCACAAAAGGCTTGCTCCGTTTACCACACGAACAAATCCCCTGCCAAATCATGAATTTCTTGGGGAACTTTGACACTTGCTGTTTCCTGAGAGACTCTGGAACATCGAACTTGTCTTTCGCAGTCACATACTGGTTGCCAGGAATTTGTTTAAAGTCCCTTTTACGTGTGTTTCATCGTCCATTATGCAGCAGTGTGGTTTCGTTAGAATTTGTGTGTACAGCTTACGCGCATGTGTTTTAGCTGTCATATTCTGTTTTTCATAGGTTTGGAGCTCTCTAAACTTTGAATGAACGGTGCCCGGCTCGTTGCTTGGCTTTCTGCTCGAAACTTTTGGTCAAGTGGAGCTTTTTCGCGATATCCCGAACGGAACAGTTGGGTTTGAGTATAAAGGCAGCAACCACTCGCTTGTGATCCTTCACACAGTACGGAACACTATTTTTCTTCTTCCGATCGACAGTTAAACGTTCCCAACAAACGACATCTTTCCGATGGCTCGGTGAGAAAGAAGTGGGTTGTCGTGGTGCGTGTGCAAAATGTTCTCGCGCACTTGCCCTCGATTCCATTTTCAAAACTACGACACATTTCACAATTAAACTCACACAGAGTAAACAATACACGCTGAGGTCATTTCACCCAAAATTTCGATGAAATCAACCCAAGGGGCGAAATGTTACAGCTTATTGGAAGTGATGCAATTTAACTGAGGACACCCTTTAGTTGTCATTGCTTGAGACCGGTAAGCAAAATAGTTGATTCCATATTCCAAAATCGTTCTTTATTGGAATGACACAATGTCTCCTCAACGTTTTTTCATCCATATATCGTGAGGACATAACCATTGTGCGAAGCTTTAGAGATGATTTTTCATTACATATTAATTAAATAAAATAATTTCGTAATATGAACTAAATTTAATGTTCAGTACACTAATCCTTCTCCATATCTTAACACAATCTCGTTCGTTGTTGTTAATTTTAGACACGGGTCATATTTGCGGTTACTTCACATGGAAGTCAACGTCCGGCCCTTCCTCACTCCATTTCTTACAAGACATGCTAAAAAGATGTTACTCGCTAATTTAATATTTTTTTTTTAGCTGGCTTCTCGACCTGCCGCCGCCACCCCGACACCAACCGGCACTCAGCTGAATGCCGCTTACACCTTCACGTCCGGAGAATGGAATCGGTAGGGGCCATCACACCTTCCGTTCCGTGCAGGCGGGAGCAAGAAGTTTTTCGTGGAGTGTGAAATTTTCACATTATTCCAAACAAACAATGAAACGAGCGCAAATTGCTCACAAAGCCAACTCTTCTCTGGAGTGTACAATCACACGAAAAAAGCAAAAAAAAAAACACGTCGAGTGCTGATTTAGAAACGAATATAATTCAACTTTTTAAGCTGTGCTCGTAGAGTTGGACGAAAAAACAATCATTTCGTGGATAGTTGGTACGGAAGACGATGAGGGTAAAACGAGCGATGCTTCGTGATGGATGTTGTTTTTACTTTTCCTGTGCAACTCCAGCGCACCCTCGGTGAGGATTGTTGAGTCTTGGCAAACAAGCTCATTGGTGGTAATTTTATGTTATTACGAAGGTTAATTTGTTGCTACAATTAAAGGTCACGCGACGTGATTTGCGTCAGGTTTGGTTTGAATGCAGTTCCTGGAAATTGTAGGTCGTATTCGACCTAACAATGCTATGATTGACCGTTTGATGTGCTTCTTTTTTATTTGGATTAGTTTTCTGGTCCTTGGGTGGGCTTAATTTTTTTTTCCATTATTGCTCTTCAGTGTGTACGAGAAAGAATGTCTGCAAAAGCGGTTGCTACCGTTTATCAGAAGCCACGACTTTCAAGCTCTGTTTTGGCCTGATTAGGCCTCTTGTCACTATGCGAAATCCGTCCTGGAATGGTATAACGTACAAGAAGTCAAATACGTGCCAATAACAGCCAATCTACCAAACTGTCCAGAACGTTGCCAATAGAGAGCGGAAACTCTTCGAAACTAAGAAGAAAGTATCGTCACGGCGGGCGTTTCTGAGGATGCCGTAAGAAACCTGATGGCGGGTGTACCACAGAAAGTCCGAGATTTTTACAGAATTATGAGTAGATTTTTTTATTTGCTGCTTTTATTTTAGTGTTCGAAATTGAATGTGGACAGGCTTTAAAAAATGGTAAAAAAACTGATTCTAGCGACATTCCATGTGACTGCCCTATCAGCTAGTATAGGAAAGGCTTGTAAGATGGAACACGATCCGTTTTTTGCTCGTAACGTGTATAGTTTTTAATTTTTCGTGGATCTTTCGAAAGAGAAACTAAAAGGCTCCAAGTTTGCCTACGGAACTGTTTTTTTCTAGTCATCCCAAAAACTTATGGCATATTTTGGAAATCCATCGAAAATTGCAATTTCAAAAAATGTATTGTTATATTTCAATTTATTGTTGATTCCATGGCATTTACAAACGTATAAAATATCATTCATATGTTTTAAAACGAAAAAAATGTGATGATGTTGTTGTTGAGAAGGGAATTTCCCCTCTCCTAGAGCCTCATGGTGATGAGAAATTCCCTTCTCAACAATAACATCATCACAGATCGTTACCCCGCGTATGGGAGAATACAAGGAAAGAACAATATCAAGTGGAAAGACCGTAATGGGTTTACCGTCAACCGTACTGGTGGGGACCAGCAAGACAACCTTTCCGCCTTTCCCTCCGAGGTCTATGTCATAGACGACGAGGATGCGCGGTACAGAAGTCGTGCGCCAAAAATAAACCCAAAAGGGCGGAATAGTTTCTCCCATGTAGGGTTTGGGAGGCAAGTAGACAGTTCGTCAGAACATTGGAGCTATCGGTAGATATGAGCACGACAGGCAAAGATTTTTGCCAATGGTATTCGGATCACGCCTTGACCCACCCCGCATGGGACGCTTGGCAAAGTCTGTGTTTCCTGTTCAGGAATACTACCTTAAAATGCCCTCCGCTCAATTTCAAACTACTTCTATTCAATTTTCACACTGCCGTGAGCTAACGGAACTATCAATACTTTCTTCACAACTTTGTTCTAGCAAAAAAATGCTGTCACTCCTAGAGCCTCGTGGTGATGAAAATTCAATTCTCAACAACAACATCATCTGATCGTTACCCCGCGTATGGGAGAATACAAGGAAAGAACAATATCAAGTGGAAAAAAATGTGTTCCATCTTACAAACTTGACGCCATAAACACAAAACATCAAAAAATTGCTTCACTTTACGATTTTTTTGGAAATATTTTTGGATCATAAAAATACATCAAAAATGCTAGCCAACACAAATGATACCCTTTGATATCGATGGGAAATTTCCATTTACTAAGCACAAGAAATTATTGCTATTTTAATTAGGCCAACACTTTCGAACAATGAAACCTGGAAGAGCTAAATCGAATGAGTGTATTCAGTCCAAAAGCAAACGAAAAAAATCATTTCTTTCAATTATCTTTATAATCCTGTACGAATATCTGTGGACTTTTTTTCTAGAACTCCGGATAGATAGTTCCGATCTTCATATGAACTCCAAGTAAAGTGTTAATGTAAATTTTCATAGTTTTGCAACTCAAAATGTTCCCAATGATACTTTCAGCAACTTGAAGCTTAAAAACATTCCATAGAGTACCCTTAAGTGGCAATCAAGCTGCATAAGAGTTCCATAGTTCTAAGAAAGTTCGCTTTAAAATTGAGTACATGTTCACTTTTAATTAAGCAATTTTCTAAGTGTTGTACGAGTTCATAAAGACAAAATAAATCCTTTGATAGGAATAAACCGAGTTTGAGAAAAGAAGGTTTTACTATCGTTGTAAGCAAGCTGTGCAGGTTCTCATAAACCAGACTAAATTATGAAATTTATTGGCTCTCCTTGATGTTATAATACTATAAGACCAAATTGATGTCTAGTTGCTTTCATAAAACTTTAATAAAACCTAATAATGCTGGAGGGTATTGGCAATGTTACTTGGGTCATTACCACTCTTCTAGAAGTAGCGCTCAACGATAGCCCTGTAGCGTTCAATTGGACGAAGCTGTGGACAATTGAGAGGATTTATGTCTTTCTCAACAAAATCTACTCCATTTTCTTGCATCCATTGAACTGTAGGTTTGGCGTAATGGGTTGAAGCCACATCAGGTCAATACAAATGAGGGTCCTTGCGCTGCTTGTATAACGGAATCATGCTTTTCTGCAAACACTCAGTACGGTAAACTTCGGCAAATCGATGGCTTGGAAACCTTTTACGAAATCTTTTGGCCATATTTTTGCACCACGAATGACTTTTTGGAGATGCTCACATCTTTGCCGATGACCTTGGTGTTAAATTGCGGTCCTGAAAGCGATCTGAATTCCTCTTTTTACCCTTCTTACATCAATAGAATGGTATTAAGATCGCTTGAAAAAACGACTTTTTATCCGAGGCCCACAGGGCCGAGTGTCATATACCATTTGACTCAGCTCGACGAACTGAGCACATGTCTGTGTGTATGTAAGTGTGTGTGTATGTGTGTGTGTGTGCGTTTCAAATAATGTCACATCGGTTTCTCAGCCATTTGTGAACCGATTTCAGTTCTGTTGACGGCAAATGGAAGCTACAACATTCCCATAGAACGCTATTGACTCTTTATTGATTTTTCATTCAGACATTTTGTTACGAAGATATGAACGAAACAGTACTTGACGGCCTATTATAATAGTAATCAAACAGTTTAGTCTCCGATTACATACTGAGCTATTTGTGTACCGATTTTAAATCCTGGAGGGTTTGAGCTGTTTAGTGGAATACTTGTAACTATAAATTAGAAGAAAAATTAGTAATCTCCATTTAATTCCAACTACCTTTGCTTATCTTCGACAGATACGCGTATTTCGTCTACAATGTGCAGACTTCTTCAGTGTCTCGTACTAATAACTCGACTGAAGGTCGAGTTCAGTCGAGTTATTAGTACCTTCAGTCGAGTTATTAGTACGAGACACTGAAGAAGTCTGCACATTGTAGACGAAATACGCGTATCTGTCGAAGATAAGCAAAGGTAGTTGGAATTAAATGGAGATTACTAATTTTTCTTCTAATTTATAGTTACCGATTTTAGTTTTGTTGGTGCCAAATCTCCAAATAACTGGTCAAAATTTCATTATGATTGGATAATGCTTCATGGAGATATGACCAAAACAATACCTGAGAGCACATAATTGTGAGATGACAATATACTCGTTGCAGTGCAAAACCAAACAAGACCAATCACACCAATCGATGCCGCTTGCATTCTATTGTGTCGCATCTGGTGCGTTGTATAGCACATACAGCGGACTAGCCACACTATGCGACTCTATAGAACTAGAGCAGCATCGATTGGCTCGAGTGATCTGGTTTTGAACTGCAACGCGCATATTCGAAAATGCTCCATTTACTATAACTACAAAATTTTCAACGAACATGCACTTATTAAGCATCTTGAATCCATATCAATAATCAAAATTGACGTTTAGGATTGTCTTATAATTTATTCTATGGACTGATTATATGAAATTTCTAATATTTATGTAATTTCCCCTTTTATATCCCCTTTTATATAACATAAACAGGTAGTTAAAGACTATTTATGGCAATATTTTAATCACATCGATGAACACTACGTTCAGGATTGACAAATAGTTCATTTTATAAACTGTACGTATGACATATCGAATATTCCTGAATCTTCCTGTAATTTCTGTTGAAAATATTTATCCAGTACCATATTGGCCACATTTGAGTTCGTAATTCTGATGAAGTGTAAGAAGGGGTCAGTCTCACCATCGGTGGATTAATGCGGGGTTTTCAACTTAAATCAAAATTTACGGTGATAGTCGCTAAAATTTTGCAAATCAAACGAGAAATAACTGAGTTATTTACGTTCTAAGGTGGACCACTTTTCATGACGGTCTAATTTTTCACTCTTGTGAAGTGTACCCCTATATGGGGAAGCGGAACCTATCTTGTGCTCAATAAGCAGACCTCCAGTGGAAATCGGTGAATATGGACTGAATACCGAACACTGAGTACACAAGTTATTCACAATTTATTCGTTCACTTACCGTTATTCGTTTAGCAACACACAAAACATTAGATTCCGAAAATTTCCTTCAAATTTAAATTTAATACGGAAAAGTTTCCAATGCTGTATCTATTTATATAAAATCACGAAAAACATTAATCCCATCTGTGTACATATGTTAATCGTCCTTTTTTTGAATCAAGGAAAAATATAAACAAGTTAACGCTCTCCACTACTACACCCAAAAATGAAGTAGATCATTTGACAGTACTTCACGTGTGTTGGCTAGCATGCATATAACCAAGACAAAATGAAAGGGTTTGTTTGTTATTCTTTCATGAGAATATTGACAACAAGACTCACCATACCGTTGGGCATGCTGGGTTGCTCTATGAATGATTGAACACGCACACTAGCGTTGATGTGTATGCTATACAGTATGTGAGCAGTGCCGCCAAATTCAACAGAGATGGATTCAACAGATTATTTAATCTATGGAAAAATAAAATAGTTCAACTTTGGTCGATTTGTAGCACTCCCACAAAAAAAGGTGATATTGAAGTACTGCCAAACCCATTTCATTCGAATGAGAGTCATAATAAAATAGTTTGGCAACATCAAGCGATTACGTCGATTGTAAACACGGTTCAGAATAGGTGCAAGCGTATATAAATTATTGTGAAAATTAATCCCATAGTTTTCTAGTATTCTATCACGTATTCGTAGATTATCGTGTGGCTA
Source organism: Aedes japonicus (assembly GCA_034211315.2). Classification (NCBI taxonomy): domain Eukaryota; kingdom Metazoa; phylum Arthropoda; class Insecta; order Diptera; family Culicidae; genus Aedes; species Aedes japonicus. The sequence goes on along the minus strand of JASCZW010001593.1, from coordinate 97,691 downwards.
GTGTGATAAGTGAAGTGTAATTTTTATGGTTTGTGCAATTACGCAACGAAAATGTGTGAGGATATAGTGTAACTAAAGAGAAAAGTTGGAGTCTGGCCCGAGTATATTCCCTAGACCAATACGACGAATTTGTAGTGCAAAGGTAAGAAATTGTGTTGATAATCTGACTGCTCATTATTTTTACGAAATTTAAGTCTCCGAAACGTTTTTTTAGCTTTTAAATATATTCAAGACCTAATTTTATTTGCCAGGATTATATATTCTTGGTAACTGCGTCCATTTATTGGAGAAATTAAACATCTTCTTACGTTTGAAGTTGGATGACTGCAGAATGTGTATTAAAGACTGTATTCGATGAAATTTGGACACACGCAATTGTTCGTAACTTTTTAGCGTGTGCGTAAAAATTATTGAAATTTTAACTGAATGTATTTCATTGTGTTGTGTCAATTGTGTAATGAGTTTCGTGAAAATCGGTCGAGTGATTTCAGTGATGGCTTCGAATGAAGAAAAAGGGCGCCAACAAATTTTGGGCACTCACTTCGAAAACCCAAACGCTTCTCATCGAGTGATCGGAAAACAGCTCGGAATCGCACATTCAACCGTATCTCATGTGATCAAAACGTTCAAGGACCGTAAGACAAGCAAGCGCAAAAATGGTAGTGGCAAAAAACGTGGCACATCAAATCCGGAGAAGGCCAGGATGGTATTGAACCAATTTAAGCGTTATCCCAACATTTCGATCAGGGATGTTGCGAAAAAGGCGAAAGTTTCAGTTTGTTTTGTGCAGAAAACAATGAAACGTTCTGGATTACATGTGTACAAGGTCCAGAAGGCACCGAACCGGAGCGATAAACAGAACTCGGTGGCCAAAACTCGTGCAAGAAACCTGTACAGGGAGTGGCTCACAAAACCGTTCTGCATTGTGATGGACTTACATTAAAGCCGACACCAAACAAATGCCAGGACAGGAACACTACGTCGCCACCTCTTAGTTGGCCGTTTTGGAGAATGTAAGGAAGAAGAAACTGTCGAAATTCGCCAAAAAAATTCCTTGTCTGGCAAGCGATCTGCGGATGTGGCAAAATGAGTCAGCCCTTCATCACCTCTGGGACCGTCAACGGACAAATCTACAAGGACGAATGCCTGGAAAAACGACTTCTGCCCTTCTTGAGATCTCACGATGGCCGGACACTGTTTTGGCCGGTTTGGCATCTTGCCACTATGCCTGGCCCGTCTTAGACTGGTACAAAGATAATAATGTAGTTTTTGTACCAAAAGACGTCAACCCTCCAAACAAGGTTGCGGCTTATCATTTTTGACTTATCCATATTCATTTGCCGATAGCTCTTCTCAGAAGCTCAATTTCAAAATATGATGTACAATGAACTTATGGTGCTTGAGTAGACCTACAACTTTGTCTAACAGTACATAGCTCTATCTCTTATATCTGAGGAATAAGAGCGTATATTCGCAGTGATCTTCACGATGATATTCGCGGTGAAGATCACGCGAAGTTCATCGTGAAGATCACTGTGAATATACGCTCTCATGTCGAAGATATAGGAGTTAGAGCAATGTACTGTTACACAAAGTTGTAGGTCTATTCATACACTACAAGTTCATCATACATCATATTTTGAAATCGACCCTCTGAAAGGAGATATTGGCAAATGAATATGCCTGAGTCAAAAATGATAAGCCGCAACCCTGCCTCCAAACACTCCGGAACTTCGGCTAATTGAAAATTTTTGGGTAATCATGAAGGCAAAGCTCGTTAAAACTCCAAAACTGATAGAAAACGAAGTTGAAGTAAAGAAAGTGTGGTTATAAGTAAGTAAGCAAGTCGGTCCTATCATTGCCCAAAATTTGATGAAAGGGGTCAAGGCAAAGGTGCGGGCATTTGGGTTGGGAGAAGAGGTTCAATAAACCAATGATGTCAAAACTTAACCATTTAGTAGTACTTTATTTCCAGAAAGTTTGAAAAGAATCGGGCTCAAGGAAAATTTTTGGTGACCTATTTTGAGTGTCATTTTGAGTGTCAAATTTCATCGAATACAATCTTTATGGTGAGCATAAGTTCCGCTTCCCTAACTCTCGGGCTTGTCACTGCGTCGAATGAGCCGAATCGATTATTTGATGCCTTTACGATGCCTTGATTTATTTTTCCAAGAAAACGTTTTTCATATTATTAATCATGCTTGATTTGATGATACATTTGACATATGATTTATTTTAGATGCGTTTTCATAATTACTTCACCCAAGAATCTATGCATTTTCTTCTTATTGCATGTAAATTTAAGTTCATTGACTTTTATATTTCTCATATTTTACACAAGGAAAATATTACACCGCATGTTCAGGGATACAGCTGGCCTTTACTTACCAAGAATGCATATTTTATTTCCAGAGCTTCCGAAAAAAATATATTAAAGACCCATCTTACCACACGTGTGTGAACGTCAGTAAAAACGTAAGAATTTCTAACGCCATCAATGTTAAATTTTATGGTGGCCCAACAGACCAACCCCTCTTCATCAGTTCAATTGCAGAAAAAAAGACCTTCCTCTTCATAATGTCATCGAACTATGGGAAACCTGCCAAACAAGTTCCTCGTTTATCTACATCAGCAAACTTTTCAAATTAACTCGTTCTACCCACTCTGTTTATCCAACTCGGCCTCACACGACTAATAATTAGAACGTTACAAAGCTGCCTGTTGGCAAACGACTACCGCATCGTTAGCATTTTTCCAAAATGCAAATACCCCTCCCGAAACCGTCTATCGGTAGCCAAGCTAAAATCAACAGATCTGAACCGCCAAAGCAAAAACCTCATCATCATCATTCGTTGCCATCGGACGGTTTTCGATTCTCCTTCAACTGCAGTTCAAATTCGAACATGCAGTTGAAGTAATAGTTAGCTTAATATAAAATTACATCATCAAATCCTTACATTATCATCATCGCTTGTCCAAATGCACCCAGCTTGAGCGCACCAGCAGTCAGCCATTTAATCGAAAGGTGGCTCACTGCTTAGCCCGCCGATGTACCGGGCGGCGATAGCACTCTGAAATACCTGATGAGAATCCAACCAGCCGACGCGTCGACTGCTGAACTGCATAGGAACAGTAATTGGGTATCTGCAAATTTGGCCACCCTCGCCCAACAACAATGTGGCGAAATGTGACGAGGTGTAAAATATATACTCGATCATAACTTGTTTCCCACAACGATGAGGAACACGTGATGCAAAGCCACCACTTCAACCAGCGGCCTACGATCGGTCCCGATTGACGTATGTTGTCAGTCCTCGTTGCTTGAAATAGGCTACATGCTGAATTGATCAAACCATTTGATTGCAATGAGCGCAAAAACACAAACAACGCTATCTGGAAAAGTGCTAAACGTTTTCGGGTTGGCATGCATGCAAAAGGTGAAGATCAGTCTGAAATTATTCCACGAGTCGATGCTGATGCCCATTCGCACTTGGGTCCATGCTGATGAACTGCGGTGAACCGTACAATTGGGCTTCTTCGCTGCTAAGAGCGCGCTAGCCGAGCACACAGTAGTACTTTAGTGTTTTTATTATTGATAATTAATGGTCGATAAATTATCGTTGAGTGGAATTGTGTAATTGCGAGCAATAATCGAGGCAGACGGGGTTTCTTGCTGCTCTTTGCATCCTTACTCACAGTAGGTTTTTACGGCACAGCGATGATGTAGATCTGGTGACCTGGTGCCTTCCACCGTTGCAACTGTTGTTCGAAAGATGAATGAATGGACGGTTTTTTTTTTGTCGTTGGACCATAAAACGCTGTAATTGAGTTAACGGTCACTTGGTTGATGATTTACGTGAAACGAACTTTTTTCTGTTTTGCAAATATTGCAAACTGTTTGCCAATTTATTCTAAATGAAACGTTTAACATTCACATCTGGTTGGATGGAAAGGAAAGTTTCTACAATGCATCCCGACAACTTCACGCAGTAGGCTATTTGAAAACGGCAGCATAATTAATCATCAATTAAAAGAGAGATTTGAGCAATAAAAATGAAAAATGTTATTAAATATGTCCGTGTCAACAATATGTGTGATCAGCACTAAAAATTAGAATGAGCACAAAGATGAGAAAAGATCTCGATAATCTAATAGACCGGTAAATCAACAGCAACAGCTAGTCAGTATATGGCAATAAATACATATATTCGATTAGTAATTTGAGCACTAACTATTGTATCTTTAATTCTGTTAGATTTTCCATAAAACAGAAAAATGAGCAATGGATATTTATTTATCCATTGCTCATTTTACTGTTTTTATGGGAAAATCCAACAAAATTAAAAGACATATGCGAATAGTTTAGTGCTCAAATTACATAATTTGTGGAAATACTGCCATATTTAATTGCACATATACTAATAGCTGTTGCTTTATTTGATAGATTTACCGGTCACAATTAGATTATCCGAAGATCTTTTCTCATCTTTATTGCTCATTCCTAATTCTTAATGCTGATCACACATTATTTGTTGGCACAGGCCTTAATAATTTAGTGGCACTTTTTTCATTTTTTGGTGCTTTTTCTGAATTACTAAGTGCAGGTAAATATTTTAGCCATTTGAAAATAGGTTGGAGCCATAAAACTAAAAAATAATTAGTTGCAATTGCTGCTTGTCAACGTTACTAGATTTATGATCAACCTCATTACATTTGGTTTTTAGTTGATTTCACGCATTTTTAATCACTGTTGCTTGTTTTTATTTCCCTTTTTCGTGGTGAGTTTTAAGTTCTCAAACAAAATTTAGATTTGCAAAACATTTGGCAAATTTATTGCCGGCCTTTCAGCAGAACTCTAAATTTTAATTAACAAAAATAGATTAGATAGAGTCGAAATTCTTGATCATTTTCATTTGATTGAAATTGTACACCTTAAGCATGTTACGCTTTCATAATTACCAAGAGGTATTGATTTGATTTATTCAGAAAAAAAAACCTATTAATAATAATTTCAATTAAATTAGAAAGTAAGAGTGAGAAACCCTAAAGTACACATCCAAATAACACCAGAAACATTTTCTTTGACAAGAATAGGTATAAGAACTGTGTTGTAAAGAAGTCGTGAGGATGAACAACCAAACATGTCTGGTATTGAAAAAGGGTGAAAAAGCGTGAATGCTAGTTGTTTTTAAATATGTTGATAGTTTACATTCAAGATGAACTTTAAAAATGTTTTAACATCCTCATATAATAGTGAAATTATTCAGAATAGTTTGTGGTTCCAATACAGTGACGTCTGAAAATATGAATATACCCGGAAGAGTTTGAGCTGTTTAGTGTTTAGTGTTTCTAGTTATGAAAAAAGTTATAGAAAAAACGCTTCCTAAATGCACCAACTAATTGAAACAGAAGCCAAATTGGGTATATGTGTTTGTTTAAATATTATGTAAAGAAACAGTTTGGGAAGTTGTTTAGTATTTGTTATAAATTGTAACGCTTAATATGTGGGTGAGTCTTTTGAGACGAAGCTATGCACAACATAACAAAAAAAAAATTTAAAATTTCCACCCAATAACGTTAGAGGATCTAAAAACTATTTGCTTTTCTTTGAACGAAACGGCTGGAGTAGATAACGTAAATGTAAGAGTACACGTTAAGAAAAAAGTGTCCAGCGGAGCAGTTAAGTGTGGAAAGCCTTTGATTATAAACATGTTTACCTACCGTTGGGTTCAAACAACTTAGTTTTGGGTAAAATTTTACACAAAAGTAAGTAACTTTTACCCAACGGTAGGAAAACATGATTACACCCAAATTTGGCTCCCCACACTTAATGAAATAGTAGTGGGTTGTCTGGCTGATTGTCGGGGAATTCCTTGTCAATTCTGTTGTGGTTGAAAGTAAAAGTTTGACTAGGGCCGGTCCAGGATTATTTCGGTTTGGAAATTTTCTCGATTTCCCTGATTGGGGATATCCTTGGTCAGCCCAAAACTAAGGTGGCGGTTCCATTAGTGTTGGAAACTCATTGACTCTGTAGCGGGCATCGGATCGGATCGAATATTGGTTTGTCTTTTGATAATGTCCTTATACGGGATTCTGTGATTTTAATTGTAATAGGATTCTCTTATCGCTGGGATTACCTGCGAACATGTATGTAGTTGACATCAATAGCTTTTCACAATTATATCGCTGTAAAGCAAATGAACAGTTTTGGAAGAAGTTTATATCTGTAGATGAAATCAGTTCGTTTTTTGTTTTGCATAACTGGTTGAATTGTTTTTGAATAAATTATCTAATAGATACATCGTCTAGTTCAAACTTTTGCAGGGGTAAGTGGCAGAACCATCATCATCATCATATTGAGAAATTGTTTGTTATGGTTAGGGATGAAGTGCGTGAGACGGATAAGCTCTGGAAACGTTCCATGCGAAGAAAACGCTGACGACGAAGGTTTCTGTGATACGGAAAATCTGCAGCTTACGGAGATATGGAAGTGCACGTGTCGAAGATGGCGGAGTTGTTTGAGAAGCTCAACAATTTGCAACCGGAAAAAATCCTGGATGATCGGTGGCTGGTCGCAATTCTATTCAGCAGCCTGCCGGAGGAGTACGAGACGTTGGTCACCGCTCTCGAAGCCCGACCGAAGGATAATCTGACCCTGAACATGGTGAAGGGTAAACTGATTGACGAGTGGCAGAAAAAGAAGCAGATTCCGGTGCGACTTGCCACATCGCAAATTATCGGGTCTTCTTCGAGAATCTGGACGATGCAGCTACGGAGGATGTTTGGGTCGCCAACGGGACGAAAGAACGTTCGAAAGGTCGCGGTTCTGGAAAGATACCTGTTATCAATGAGGCTGGTCAACGACGTGAAGTGTTAATTGACTGCGCTTTGTATGTTTCAGAAATGAAGTCAAATTTGTTATCTGTGAAGCGGCTGGTGCAGAAGGGATTCGTCGTCACGTTCGATGCGAGTAGAGCGAGAATTACGAGAGAAAAGGTCTACGCGACGGCAGAGTCTGTTGAAAATTTGTCCGTGCTGCGTCAATCTACCGAACGCGTATCCATGGTAACAGCCATGGAAGATCTGGTTGTTCCATCCATCACGTTTCAACGGGTGGATCAAATAAATGAAACAGTGGCTATCGAGTCCAACGAAGTCTGGGATGATCCTGATGAACCAGTGAATCAAGCAAGCGAAATCGAACTGCAGTCCGACGATGAACAGGAAGTGGAGAATATGCCGCGGAGGTCAACAAGATCCAACCTTGGTGTTATTCCAAACCGATATGCATGTACTGCGGAAACATCGGTTGAGGAGGAGCCGAAATCTTTGAAGCAAGCGTTATCCAGTCCTAGTAACACCGAGTGGCGCCAAGCGATGATGGAAGAGCTAGCATCCATTGAAGCAAACGACACTTGGGATTTGGTCGATCTGCCGGTTGGTAGCCACGCCATCGGATGCAAGTGGGTGTTTAAACGAAAGCGAGACGAAAGCGGTTGTGTAGTTCGACACAAAGCCGGGCTGGTAGCTCAGGGCTTCAACCAACGTTTTGGTACGGACTACGATGAAGTTTTTGCGCCGGTCGTTCGTCATACCACTTTTCGCACCATGATGTCCGTTGCAGCAAAGAAGAAGATGCATGTTAAGCAGTTCGACATCAAGACGGCGTTTCTCAACGGCAACCTTGAGGAGAAGATCATTATGAAGCAGCCTCCCGGGTTTGTCGTAAGCGGCATGGAAGGCAAGGTATGCCGTTTGGAGAAAAGTTTGTACGGGCTCAAACAGGCAGCTCGTTCGTGGAACCAACGATTGCATGAGGTGTTGGAAGCATATAGTTTTGAGCGGTGTAGGGCAGATCCATGCTTGTACAGGAAGAAAACTGGTAACAAATGGTGCTACGTTCTCATCGTAGCCAGTGAGGATAAGGGCATCATCGGATCATTGGAGCGAACACTTGCAAAGAATTTCCAGATCAGCAGCCTCGGTGACATCAAGTTTTACCTTGGAATCGAAGTCGAGCGAGATCACAATGGAGATTTTTTCATCAGCCAGCGTAAGTACATTGAAGACTAGAAATTAGAAGAAAAATTAGTATTTTCCATTTAATTCCAACTACCTTTGCTTATCTTCGACAGATACGCGTATTTCGTCTACAATGTGTAGACTTCTTCAGTGTCTCGTACTAATAACTCGACGACCAAGTCGAGTTATTAGTACGAGACACTGAAGAAGTCTACACATTGTAGACGAAATACGCGTATCTGTCGAAGATAAGCAAAGGTAGTTGGAATTAAATGGAAAATACTAATTTTTCTTCTAATTTCTAGTTACAGGTATTCCACTAAACAGCTCAAACCCTTTAGGACACATTGAAGACGTTGTTCGTTCTGCTGGTCTACAGGATGCAAAAGTATCAACCGTGCCAATTGATTCCGGATACGGTAAGACAGAAAAGAACGATGACGCGCTTCCAAATAATCAAGAGTACCAGAAGATAGTTGGGCAGTTGTTGTACATTGCAGTCAACAGCAGACCAGATATCGCAGCGTCAATTTCGATCCTGAGTCGTAAGGTGAGTTGCCAACCCAACGTGACTGGAACGAGTTGAAGCGAATGGTTCGCTACCTGAAGGGGACGGCTAATGTAAAGCTTCAACTGAGTAGCAGTGGCGATTCTTCTGGTCTGGTTGGTTACGCCGATGCCGATTGGGCAGAATGTCGTCACGATCGTTAATCCAACAGCGGATACATGTTCAAATACTGTGGAGGCACAATTTCCTGGGCATGCCGTAAGCAGAGCTGCGTTTCATTGTCCACTGCAGAGGCGGAGTTCGTAGCACTTTCCGAGACATCCCAAGAAGCGGTTTGGCTGCAGAGACTGTTGGAGGACCTTGGTGAGAAAACAGAAGTGATGTTATTCAAGGACAATCAAAGCTGTTTGAAGATGCTGGACAATAAAAAGTTCAGTAATCGCACGAAACACATCTCTACGAAATTCCATTACGCCAAGGACCTGAAGACGAAAGGCGTTATCAATTACGAATACTATCCAACGGAAAGGATGGCAGCGGATCTCCTGACTAAACCATTATCACGGGTACGCTTGGAGGTTCTTTGGCAGCAGCGATGAGGAGGAGTGTTGGGAGTATGCAACGCAGCTTGCCATAACTAATCAAAGCAACATTTTGCACAATGACATTTTCAATTTTCATTAGTCTTACTTCAACATCTGATTAATAAAGACGTTTTTGATTGTAGTCTAGTTCTTTGAAGTCCAGTCCGATTGTCTCCCTGCCAATAATGCTTGTAGTATTTTTCATTTACATAAATATATAGACTAATATATAAATATTTCATGGGAATGGGAGGGACTATCAGAGCACCCGATTGAAGCCTTCTGGATGGGGAGAGTGTGAATGCCAACTCCCCATTGCTAACAGTTTGTGAATAGCGGGCGGGCTCTTCTCCCCGCCCATTGGGGCATCCTCATGTTGGATAGCTTGCTCTTTTGACCAATTGTTCAATTCTTTATATCCCTGTGGAAACGTATAAGTGATGTTGCCTGTTGATCCACGCAACCGCTTTATGGCCCTTCATACAATGGCATGATTAGGACAATCAGTGGTTATTAAAGCTTGATCAAGTCTAACAGCGAGAAGAGCCCATTGCTGTCAGACTTAGTTTCCGTACTACAATGGGTGGTAGTACATATCATACATCATACATCATACAACCTTATGACTGTTTGGGCGAGAATTGGCCAGAAAACCATCAAATTCTCGTTTTGATGTGTATCAAGGAACATGATTCTATATAAATGAGCCCGGGTACTCCTGTGGCACACGAGAGGGGAATGCTTATAATCGGACATGTTTTTCGTTAAAATTACACCTAACTTTTGAACAATAAAATACACCCTAACATTTTTTTCCAGCCAAACCCATAACCAGTTTTACACTTTGTCTGAAGATTATTTTTTCCTAACATTTGAAACTAAAACAGCCTGTAGCGTGTTTTACTCGCCCTAATGGTAAAATTTGGAACTACGAAACTGAAAAAAGGCTTTTCCTTATCACTGTGCCCCTCCACTAGTCTTCTTCTTTCGTAGCGTTTCAAGCGTATTGCTTGCTCTCAACTTAGTATTCTAAATGCACTTCCATAGTTATAAGAGCGTTCGATGCCAGGTACCATTTTTGCATTAGAATGATTGTGTGGCAAGTAATTTTTCTTGTTGGAAAATTCCTACACCAGACCGGGAATCGAACTCCACGCGCGCTGTAACTTTGTAGCCAAACCTTTACCGACTGAGCTAAGGAAAGACTCTCCACGAGTCATATGGTCATAAAAGACTGCCAGTTGATGCATGGTAAGGTTAATTTTAATGTAGCCCTAATAAGTCACAATCAAGTAACTGCAACCAATTATGACAGATTTGTGTTGCTAGGGGTAGCCATTGCCCAGGCTATTGACAGGCAATTTGACAATAGTGAAGTGAGAGGGTGCGACTGAAGATCGTGTACCTATAAATCAATTTGTATTCACATTCCTGTAAATCATATCATATTATTTTCAATCTCATTTAATTTATAATATCAGCACGCTTTGGAAGAATCTTTGTATTCCAAAACCATTTATCTCAAGAGCCTGATTTGAGCCTTTGATGCTTGTCATGTTGCACAAGCATCAAAGGCTCAATTTGTTTTTTAGCATTTCAGCATATCATTTACTTGAAAATTTCACTTCTGACCTTCAACTACTATATTCCAACTACCAGCAGTATAGGGTTATATTTAAATATTTTGTTTAGTGGTACAATGAGCTTATCTGACTATTTATTTCAGAAATCATCAAACCGGGCTCTTCCATAAATCCAATTGCTATCTTTGATATGTAACTACAGTGTGTCTCACAATAGATGTCACCTTTTTTCAGTCTTGGTTTATTTCAGCTGGGTGATTTTAATAGCGGTGTTGATGATATCCATTTGAGTGTATTCTTTTAAAGTTTTTGGTGAACACAGAAAAAAAATAATTTATTTTAAGAAGCGCGTAAAATTTTCCCTAGTTTAATTCCAAGCCAAAAGAGGCGTGAACAACGCAATTGGTTATAGTCTTTGATGAGCCATACAACAATGTCTGCAATCTTTCATACAACAGGCTTGATTCAGGCGTTCTCTGGCTTAAATTTGCATAAAATATCCCATTATTTTCTGCCAAATCTAGCATTCTCTTTATGTGCATTAGATAACGCAGAAAATTCAATGTTTCTTTTTATCTGTGAAGATAAATAAGCGATTCCGTTTGTTCATATTTATCAGCTTCCATACGGGAGTAAGTTTTAACATTACATTTGCAAAAGCTAAGACCGTGTCATATATTCATATATTCAATAGCCTTAAGCAGTTCGGAGTGAGTAAGCGTTTTGTTTTTCATTCAGGAAATTGAAAATGTGCATAGTCAACACAAAGGAGTGGCCAGGCGAACTGTCAGAACGAAGAAAAATATCAAATGTGTGAGGGAGCAAATAAGACGTAATCTGGAAGAAATCTTTTTCTGCTTCGTTGGACCCTGGCGAGATTTTATTTTCGGATGAGTTCCTCTTCCTCCTTCAGGACAGTCATAATCAACAAAATGATCGTGCTTATGGCAAAAGTCTTGCCAAAATTCCAAGAGATAAACTAGCCTTGCTAATAATTGTGTAGCAGCGGGTGCACAGTAATTAGGTTGGGTATGGATAAAAAAAAGCGAGGTAGATATTAAGTACCTTTGCTTTTGCCTTAGGATAGGTATAAACAAAATAATAATAGGATAGGTATCAACAAAATATTGATAGGTAAACGTTTTGTATTGAGAAAATAGTATATATACGGCAGGTGGCGAAGGTTTTCTTTAAGTCGAGTTATTAGTAAGAGACACTGAAGAAGTTTGCACATTGTAGACGAAATACGCGTTTCTGTCAAGATAAGCAAAGGTAATTGGAATTAAATGGAAAATACTAATTTTTCCTCTGATTTCTAGTTACAGGTATTTCACTAAACAGCTCAAACCCTCTAGGATTCATTTGGTCGATATTTTGGACCAAATGCCTTAGGAAATCGTGCGTGCCAGCTGCGATGGGTTAACAAAGCGTTTGCGCAAAATTATCAAGGAAAAGGGCGAGAGATTCGAATTGATTTAATATGGTTTATTTTTAGAACATGTATCTTTCAAACGAAAATTATATGCTATGATTTGATTGATTTGCTTTGCCGTAATCCTATTTTGTTTTAGTGACACCTATTTTGAGCCACCCTTTAGAACAATATTAAGAGAATGTTTAACAACATATATTCAAAAATAATAACTTTCATTGCCATTTTAGATTAGATCTTTCGGCTGATCTATTCTGCTTTCAGCTTTTCCAGGACTATTAGGATATTAATACATTTTTTCAGTAACAATCTAGTGGATGTCAGAAATATGTTGTACATACGCATATTTTGTTCTTGTATTGTCTTACTGTAGCCAGTTTTTACATGGTCAAGTAATTTAATAGGTGTCTTAAAATTCCATGTTCATCATTCAAGTTTTTAATTTGTATTAGTAGCATTTATGTATTTTATGATATCTTAATTATTTATATAAGAAATGTAAGAATAACATGCAGTGAAAGATGCGTTTGAAAGTTTTATTTTTTGAATATGTGACTGGTATGCTTTTATGGTAATTTTCATCTACAATTTTATTAGGAACAGTAGAAATTTGCAACTTCTCAGCACATTTACTAGTGAGAATAAAAACTTATAAATTTTTTTTTATTGAATCTAAGCTTCTATACAGCCAAGATTTTCTTTACATTTATGTCTTAACATTTTTCATAATTTATCATTTATGCTAAAAAAAAATTCACTGTTCCTATAACAACTAGGATTGGGGGGTAGCCAGATAGCAGATTCGGAGTCGGCAATTCCATTTTTTTGTTTACAAATACCAGTTTAAAAATAACATGATACGATTGCTCCAACCAAATAACTGTTTCCATCGCTATTAAAAGAAATAATACTCATCCTCATCCTAATGCTCTCACCCCTACTAATTTAACAATGCAGCAATAAAACCTGTACAGCAATAAAAGCCACCATAATAACAAATGTGAATTAATCCATCAAGTCAATCCAATAATGCGAGTAAACATCATCATCACAACGATACGTTTGGTTTCCTATGTCGAAAATTAGGCGCCAATAAGAGAAGGAAAAGAAGTTGTCAAATTTTGCACATTGTTAAAAGGTTTTAATTTCCCAGTGTTCTCCCGTTTGCGTTTTGTACTTCTGTTTCGCTGCCACCGCCATTGAATAAGTGTTTGCTGAGCTGCGGCGAGCTTTTCAATGGAAATTCGTCCACGTCTATTGAAGATGTTTTTTTGTTCCTCTTGAAGCTTGAGCACCCAGAAGTCCGCATCGTTTGAGAGTGACTCTTTTCTGACGATTATTAATTATAGGTGTTGATCGCGGTGCGCGTTTTGGAATATATCTACAAGGGGAGAACGGAATATTGTGCATCACTGGGAGAAAATGGCCCCAAAAGGTTTGTCGTTGTGATTAGATAACCAATCCGGGGATGTGATTTTTTACTCCAATAGTGCGTTTTAGACCGTACTACCTTACCTGCATTCTTCAATGGGTTCATTTCCTTTTAATAAGTTCAGCTTTGTGTGTGGTATAAGCTCCGCTCCTCGCGGTTAACCGACTCGCTTCGGATTGTTTAATTTGAAAATTACCATCAAACAGGCGATTCAAAGATGGAAACTAAAACAAGCAGCTGCAAGTGGAAGGATTTTTTTAAAGGCTTGTTTGCTGCTAATGGCTTTATGGATATGTTGCACGCTCCATTCCAAGAGGGTTGTGGTAGCTCACTAAACACTACATTGTGTTAAGGGTGTTATGACCGGGTAGTTGCATAGTTTTATCAGCGAATTTGATGCCTACGAATTTATGGCTATCATTTAGCCAGTGATAATTATTTACCAGGTTCACTTTTTTGAGTTTCATTGACTCAATAACCATTCATTCAATAAATATAAACAACCCATTGGCACTCGCCAGCATGCAAAAAGCTATCACGGGTCAATTTCCGAAGCGAGCGCATCGTTCCGTTCGCAGCTATTGGGCGGAAAATATTGCACAACAACGATGAAAAGGCGCCGCTTGGCTGTTTTTAATTATGGGAACACACAATTTGCGTGTAACTTTTTGTTTCGTTGATACCGGCTTGTTGTCGGTGCTATTATTTTGTGTTTTGGATAATCGCCCTCATATCGGCGTTCCGTTCCGGGATTGAAGATAGATGCAGTCACACTTTATTCACACACGCACTGGGAAGAAGTTTGTTTACTACGATCACAACTGCCACAAAGCATTCCTTGCCCAGCGAAAACAGGTATTCGAATTTAACGTACTAATTATGCCAATTGACACACAAGAATCTGATAGAATGGAAATTTGTCAGGTTACTTCGATGTTTTTTCAACATTAAATTTTATGGATTCAAAATGTGTTTTCTCCAAGCCTTCAGATTGCAAATACAGAAACTGAATATTGCTTCAGTTAGGGTAAACTTGGATGAACTTTCCTGTAGTTGCAGTGCATCTGAAGCGTTAGAATCTCAAAGTTATATATGAAGACTCACTCGTATTGATGGTTTTAAACCGATTCCTTACTTATGGCGTGTAGTGTATGTGCAAACCAAAACACAGTTAAGTCATAGCTTCAATAATTACTCATCAGGTACTTATTTAATCTATCCACAAAAACTGCATTGCATCTATGAACAATGTGAAAGGAAAAGGCGAATGATTAAAATTGCCAGCTCATGAAAAATGCCCCTGCCGATGTTGTAACCGTTGCGGAAGACTGGTCTTAGGAACGTGTGCATGAAATGAGCAATCAATGGGAAAATTGATGCATTTAGGCTTTTCTGCATGCCAAAATGCAAAAGAAATGATCAAAATTACCTACTCGAGCAAAAATGCCTCTGCCGATGTTGCAAATTTTTCTACGGTTGTTGATAGGATGGAAAACATTCGAAGAAGGTGGGATTATGGGGCCAATTATAGAAGTCGAGTCGATCGTTACTTTGCTCGACAAGTCTGTTTTGATATTACAGATGCCGAGATTGACGAAATTGTATCGAGTAGGTCGACTCAAGGGGTGGATCGCTCAGCACACTTTTCTCCTGTGTTATTGTTTTTCAATTTGTCAACAAGCGTAGCAATGTTCTGGGAGTCCCAGTAATGTGCCGAAGATGCCGATGTGTTGACAGCCCTAATTGTTATTTTCTGCTGAGCCTGGCAACCAGGCAATGCATGTTGGCAAGGTTGCTGTTTTCATATTTCTATAAGCTCAACTGTCAAGAATGTGCCTCAGTGAGCCACACATGTGGCATGGATTGAAAATCGAAGTGCTGCTGTTAGAAAACATATTCGTCTAGTGAGTATCGTGGCTGGCACACTGTTCTAAGCGACTTACCCTTGTGTCACATTGTATCGAGTAAGAGTTTATTTTAATACGCGTTTTCATCGCTTAGTGATAATAGGCTGAGCAAGGTCAGAAATACACTAAATCATTTATTTTTTGCAAGTGAATAATCTGGAAAATAAAATTACTTCTAGAAAAAAAATCTTATACTAATAGAAACAAAACAACTTACGGTCACAATTTATGTCCACATTGCCAGAGGCTTCTGTGGCGTGGAGCCAGCAAAAATAATGTTAAGTACAAACGATAGGAAATTGACCAGGAGCTCGTCAAACGGCACCGCACGGAGACTTAGAACAACTGTAAAAGTGAGAATTCTTCGAAACAAGAACTTCTCCGAAGATCAGACAGAAACTTTTCAGAAGGATAGGGACCAATAGTTCAAGCACGAATATCCAAGTCGCTTAGAACAGTGTGCCAGCCGCAATGTCTTACTCCAATTTTCAATCCATACCACATTTGTGGCACACTGAGGAACACTTTTGACGATTAGCCTTTCAGAAAAAAAAACAGCAACCTTTCCAATATCCGTTGTTGTTGGTGACATTTTTTTCGCTTTGTTTATTTCATCACGTCAATCTAGGGAGAGTTCTGTATGTTTAATTCGCACTGCAAATCTTGGAGAAAACTAATCCACGTAAATCGTGAAGGTGAGCTGTACGATTCTTCGCATATTTCATGGGAAATTGGCTGATCGAAATGCAGATCCACTCAGTAGATCACATTCATCAACATTTTCTGACTAGAAAGATGACCGAGAACCTCAAAAAATGAAAAGTAATGCGGGACATTATCAAATTGCAGCGCGCTCATACCGGAAGGCCGATTCTTGAGTCTAGATCGGATTACAGAATTGGACCACACGAACTGCTTTTGTTACTTTTACGTAGGATTGGGATTGTGCATCGATCAGACCCCAAAATTGCACATTCACCTCTAATCAACTGCAGAAAAATCAAATAGTAACAACTCAGTTACATTCTTCCATCCTTCCACTGTCGTGGAAGAAGTACGCAAGAATCAGACATTTCTTCAAGTGGTCAACGTCCTATCCACTGCCACGCTGCTTGTTTTCTAAATTGTTGATTGCTTGTAGGAACCAAAATAAATGCCTAGTTGCCAGGAACAGCAAAAATCAAAATTTGAAGTGTCGAAACATCGGCACCTTCGGCACCTTACAGGAACATGCAACGCTTATAGGCACACTATAAAAAAAATAGCACAAAAGAAAAGTGTGCTGAGCGACTCACCCCTTGCGCATATCCCAAAAATAACAGGACCAAATATTCCCAGAAGTTTGGGAGAAAACTTCCCTGAAAATCAGGAGAGGACTTCTCAGAGCATCAGGAAGCAATTCAGGAATAAACCTCTGCAAAAATCAAAAAGACATTATCAGTCGAGTTAATAGTACACGACACTGAAGAAGTCTGCGCATTGTAGACGAAATACGCGTATCAGTCAAGATAAGCAATAAAAGTAGTTGGAATTTAATAAATAATACTAATCTCTCTTCTCATTTCTAGTTACTATCCAGAGTTATAGGGGTTACTTCCTAGTAGTTTAAACAATTATTTCTCAAAAAAACAGCAACAAACTTTCCTGAAATTCAGGAGAAAACTTCCCAAAAATTCAGAAGTTCAGAATGAAACTTCCAACAAATTCAAGGGAATTATAACAGAAATTCTGGAGAGAATATTCCCAATGTTTTGGTAGAATTTTCCTTGGAGTTCAGAAGTTTAGAGCAAATAGGCGCCGGTAAAAAACCGAAAAACACACCCGTCGAATTTCAGGAAAAAAAACTTACCAGAAAGAGCATTACCTATGAGTTGAAGAACGAATTCTTCACAACTTTCATGAAAGAACATCTCTGAAAGTCAGGAAAAGTTTATTTTGAACTACCCAGTAGTTTTAGCTGTCCTGAGAGCGTTTTCGAGATTCGGAAGTTACCAGAAGTACAGGTAGATACTTCTCAAAAGAACAGGAAGAATTATAGGGTACTCCCTTCCTACTAGTTTGGCAAGAATTTCCCACAAATTCAAGAGCAAACTTTCCCGAAGTTCATGAAGAAGCTTTCAAGAAATGTAAGAGGGTTTTTTAAGAAATTCTGGTGAAAATTTTCCCAAAGTTTTAGAGGAATTTTCCTCGCCAAATGTTTCTGGAGACATTACCGCCAAATGTTTCTGGAGAAATTACCAAATGTTTCTGGAAGGTTAGGTTTGATTGATAAATTCCAAGAACATCAGAAGTGACTGCCAAGAAGTTCACAACGAAACTTGCCAAAAGTTCAGGAGGGTACTCACCAGAATTTTAGCAAAGAGATTTTCAGAAAATCAGGAGAGTGCTCCATTAATATTCAAGAGATAATTACTGACGAACCGAAAAAGCGGTCTATACAAAAATCGTTCATATGAGAACGCTCATTAATTATATTACGCAAAAAATGACTTTTTGTAACACTGGATAACACTGCGTAGTTTTGTCGATTTTTCAATTTTCTTCTCTCGTCTGCCAACTGATGTAGGCTTCAGGTGATTTATTATGAGCAACTATGATGTGTATTGGAAAGTTTTGTGTTAAATCATCGAATTGCGTCAACATAAGCTTTTTCCGATTTTCTAAAAAAGCCAGACACCCTATTCTATTGTTGGTCGAGATATATACGTCTTGAATATTGTTGCTGTACGCCAATGTATCACCGTATATGTACATTGAAAATCGAGACAAGTTGGCCGGAAACTGTCGTATGGACGGACTAGTAACCGTCCGAATACTCTGATGATTACTATTGCGGACTTGAACAAGTATGTAGGTGATTCCTAATGTTGGCTCCAGATTTGGCGATTCCATTATTAAACGGCTATGAAGGGATCTGCGATTCGAACAAACAGACAGAAATAGACACTGGAGCAGAATTCTCTTCAAAATATTGTCGTTGAACACTGTGTCAAAGCAGAAACATAGCCCGGAATCTTCCCAACACGGCGCCAGTGAAGTGAATTGACTAAAGTGAAAAATAGCCTACTATACAAATTCCGGCAAATTTTCATCTCAACACTAGAAACATTATCGAGCACAGAGAGTAATAAAATATTACAATACTTATACATTAACACCACGAGATGTGCAGAATCCGAATGTTTTATTTTTGATTTTTGAAGCGTAATAAATATTAACCATTTATCTTAACTCCATTTCAATACTTAGCAATCTAAACATTTCAGCTAACAGTAAACTTGCTCGTTTGGCTCAACGGGCCTGACGGACAGTAATTTTCCTGTAGCCAATATCTCCAGCATCCAAATGTCAAAAGATCCATTGTTTGTAAACAATACTGGCACTCAGGTCCTTTGCGAAAAACGTCAAATTAGGGCTATGATATGTTGCATACTGTCAAGTGCTAGTAGATAGGATAGGGTTGCCAGGCCCCTGTTTGGCTCAGATTTTGACAATTCTCACGGCTCGATTGGTTTATTTTGTATCCTCATTCAGGCACCCGTTCTAACGAACGGGATATTTTTTCACTTCTACGCTTTGTGTGGATGTTCTACATATCACTGTTCTTCCGCGTGGGTACGACTCGGAACACATATACACACTCTCGGGTAGCGTACTCTAATATTTTATTTTGCACGGTTTTTTTTACACGGGTTGTTTTCAGCGATAACTCTAGAACGGAACCACGTATCGACCTAATTCAAATCACATTTTGCGTTTTGGGCCATAAGTAATAATATGGCAGTTTTTCAAAAAATTCTCTTGTGTAAATACTCAAAATTTTAAAAACTGTATTTTGACCATTGCATAAAAAGGTAACGCAAACAAACAAACTTGAAGCAATATAAAATGTATAAGCATGTGAATTTATCAACTCTATTTAGTCTTTTTTTACACGGTTCCATACTTAAAGCAGGGTGGCCACAGACTCGGGAAAATCGGGAAATGCGGGAAAAATGCGGGAATCCAAAATCATCGGGAAAATGGCGGAAATTTCAAAAGTCATCGGGAATTTTTGTCATATGGAAGGAACCATACTCACACCTTTTTCAAATGATTTGAGTAGCGTTTTTGTCATTTACTCGGTCCACCTACTCATTGTTCAGCCTTTTCAAAACGTACCGCTTAGAGCATCTTCAGCGGTGGTCTATTTAAACATCTTTATAGTTGATTTGCATCAGCAAACTTAAAAAGAACCCGCTAAAACAGACCAACTTTGTGTTCCCCACACCGATGTAGTATTTCTTGTTGTTAAACAAACCAACACCTATCATCTTGTCAATCATACAATATCCAGAGATCAGATGTTTTGTTTTTTTCAGAGACCGAGGATTTTTCGCAAACTTTTTACCATGGATTGGTTTGAGTGATGGTGAGTGTATCTCATTTAAACGATATTAGATAGTGCTGATAGTGATAGATAGCGCCACGCCAACCTATGACAAGAAGCACTTTCTGCGACGTTTCAACATGCCAAGCGATATGGTCCTAGACATTATGCGACAACTGGAGTCAACTGATGACTTTTTCCAGCTGTTGCGATGCAGCTGGATATGTTGGCCTTAGTGTTACATAGATGCACTGCAGCCTAACGGATGTTGGCGTATGTCCTCAGCTAATTCTCTCGACAAAAACTTGGGGGTTGGTGACCCTGAGGAATTTTTGCAAATCTGTCCTTAAGACTTACGGCCCGCAGTATTTACGCCCCCAATATCGGAAAAGGTTAAGAAACTGATGGACAAAAATTTCTTCCAAAAGTTCGAAAAAATCTTGTAAATTCAGTGTACTTAGAAACTCAGGGAACTTATCAGAAGTTCAGATAACTTTCCTGAAATTCAGATTGTTTCCTAGAAATTCAGGGAATTGTCCACAAATTCAAGGAGCTTACCACGGGTTCAGGGAAGTTTCCAAAAGTAAAGGGTTCTTCACAAAATTTCGGGTAACTACCCAGAAATTCAAGGGGCTTCCAGAAGTTTAGAAAACTTATCAAATTATTTTGGGTATTTTTCAGCTTCCTTGCAGTTCAGGGTTTCTCATGAATTCAAAAAACTTCTCAGAACTTCAGGAAATGCTCACAAAGATCATGGAACTCCCTCAAAGATCAGGAAACTTTCCAAAAGGTCATCAAACATCTCAGACGTTCAGAGAACGTCCCAGAAATTCAGAGAATTTCCCAGAAGTTCAGGGAACTTTCCAAAAGCTTGAAAAAACTCCCAGATGCTCAGAGGATTCAGCAATTCAGGAAATTTCTCAGTAGTCTTGCGATCCTCCAAGAATTTCAGAAAACTTCACCTAAGATAGGGGAACTTTCCAGAATTTCAGAAAACGTCCCAGATAAACAGGAAATTGAATTTTTTGAGCATTCGAAAAGTTTAGGAAACATTCAAAGGATTTTTCCATAAGTTTGGGGAGCTTCCTAGAACTTTCCAGGTGATGGAGAAAGTTTCCAATCGTTCCAAAAACATCCCAACAGTTCAGGGTATTTATGTTTTAAGAAGAACTTAAACTTCTTACTACTCGATAATTTTTCGAACCCAACCAAAACGAGAATGAAGAAACCAACTACTTTTTAATCAATTTCATAGAATTTCCACCTATTCACAATCTTGGAGATCATAAAAAGTTCTTGTACGGTTCAACAACATCTCGGTAATGCTAACTATTCCACAGAAATTTCACGGCTTCCAAGATTCCAAGATTTTTCAATTTCTCGTAAGTTATTTAAATATGTGTAATATTCTGCTTTTTAGCACAGAATATGTACCTGCTGGAAGTTAAAACAACTTCTGGGAAGAAAAATCTGATTTTCTAAGTTCCCGTCATTTCCAGAAAGTTGTTCCTATTCCATGGATGATCAGCAAACTTTTTGGAAGTTCATTCAAGTTTCCAGAAACATTAATAATTTTTCGCCAATTCAATGAACTTCTCTAAAGTTCCACCATTTCTCTTCTCGAAAGACAGCGAGCAAACTTCATGATTATCTGGAAACTTCCAATTATTTTATTCAACTGCCGAGAAGTTTAATCAACTTTTGGCATGTTCATTATAGATATTTCCACCCAATCTTCATAGATATTCCGAAGTTCATTAAATTAATTTTTTAAAGAGTGCGTTCAGTGAGAAACTTAGTAGCTTATATAAGTTCTTAAATGATGCAAAATAGATCCGGTATAAAACAAAACTTACAAACACCAGCGATGCAGCGATATTTTTGCGTTTGGTCTAAACAAATAAATCCAAACCACGATTTGAATCACCGTTGAAGATGCCCTTAGAAGATGTGGCTACATGGCTGTAACAGTTGAGGCCAGAAATGAACTTATCTTTCATGTGGTGGCCAATGTTTTTGAAGTTTCGCCAATTGCGTTTGTAAGGGTTTTAACACATGGTGAAAGAAGAATTTGGGCAGCTGGGCTTAATGTCGTCTGACGTTGTTTGCCGGATTCCAGAGAAATGAAAATGGTTTGGACAAATTTTGGCTAGAACCAAGAAGGAGCTACCAAATTTGACAACATTTATTGAAAATTGGCTCATCCTGTCGCACAAAAAGGCGTATTTTGAATAAATGGAAGGTGTGTGGTGGAAAATCAAACTGGAAAAAGGTTGGGAGCTCAGAGATTTAGCTACGAGTAATTTATATTAACCCATCTTAACAGTCTGGAAACTAAAGCAAAAATGCGGGAAAAATTCGGGAAAAATGCGGGAACTTTTATATTAAGATTGTGTGGCCACCCTGTAAAAGTGGAACGTATCCCCCGTGCAAAACAAAACCTTACTGTATATGACAAATCGAAGTAATTTCAAAGATTATGGGTTGTGCTAAAAAAATAGTTTCTAGCTTTACTAAGCAAATTACAAGTATGTTGTCTTCTAGCAAAATACTTCTTTTCGTATGGGGAATAGAGGTATTGAATAAAAAAAATATCACATTCATACTAAATAATTGAATTACTGATGAGCAAAGTAGTCAAACTCGATAATTTTCGCAACAAGTTTGGGCTACAAGAATAGTTTTAGGAAATATGAGAAAAGATATCTGAGTTTTTCTTCAAACCACAGGATGGCAAATTTAGTTGACGTTAGTCAAAAGTGGAAACAGTTTTCAGAAAAAGTGTTCCATTGTTTATTAAAAATTCGAGAAAGAGAAACATGAAAAATCTCTCCAATTTCGCCTTAATATGGCCGCTTCCGTATATATCTGTACTCTGAGGATTACTAGCATAGAAGTGACAGCGGTAACCATGAAAACTGGAAGAATAAACATCATCATTACACTGGAATAAAATCATTTTCACTTCTCATGGATATTTTATGAAAATCTAAGGTTTGAGGAAAATTTTGTGGTTTTATAAGACATTAACATCTCCAAGCAAATTGGAGAAGTTTGGATGCGATGCGTTCGGATGAAAGGAAGTCGGTCAGCAGCTGTTCAGTTTCTTTTTACAGGAATTTTTGTGATAACTTTTGCGAATTCTGAAACCATTATGTACTCAATAAAATTGCATTACATATTATATCAATAGAATATTTTGGAATTGTTATTTTTATTATTATTTATATTATCTCAGAAATTCGATAGCATTACTGTCCTCCATCATCAAGCATCCACAATCCGAGGCAAACGTTTTCATCAACTTATCCACCCAACATTGTTGCCCATATCGCCATTTTAGTCGACAGTTCCACCACTCACCGTTTTCCATCTCGTTTGCTTTTCGACGGTAAAAATTAAGAGATAAGTAATTAATCTTAATTTCCGCCATGGTTCATTTCGCTTCCATGAACACTCGAACATCCAACACCGAGTTTGGTCTGCTGTGCTATGCTTATGCAGCGAGAAGGACTGGTGTGAGCTGAAAATTTTCCCGGACGCAGTCCTCGGGATCGTTTCTGCAACATCACAGTTATCTTAATCAACGGTTTTATTTTATCTCCGATCCGTACCTTCCGAGCTGACTGTACAAACTGTTTATATTTGCTCGTTTCAATATAACTTTTTTGCGCTCAAAAATATATCGACATTGCATAGCACGGTGACTATGAAAGCGGCAAACTTGGGGATAAGATTTTCAATGATACCATCCGTAGAAGCTTATGAAAAATCAAACGATGATCGATGATCGAAAAATATAATGCATCGGATTACCGTATGATTGATGAGATATGAAACATATCGATCAATCTCGTAAATTGCTACAATTACAAACACCAACGCTTTCTTATAGCAAATACACATCACCATCAAAGCGATGTTTCCTATCTCTCCAAAACCCATCAATTCACCAACCGTATCAAGCTGCACTTTTACAATCTGAACTTCACTCTATCATTGTTTCTCTTCGTTGCTAACGACAACGGCGATGGCCGTGTTATAATCCACAAAACTGCTTTGACACTTCATCGCTCCCAAATTGTGACAGCTTAACGACATACGATCGGAAAAGTTACATACTTCGTAGATATAGAGGGTGGGTAAACTTTTCCGGAAGCGCCAAATTCTCGAACAAGAATTCATGTCTCGCAGTCGACCATATATTCGCTCGAATTACTAACCCGCTAACGAATTTTTCTCCAGCCAGCGCCATCATCGCCGATCATACTTTTGGAACGGCGGACCGGCTGGTGGGTCGAGTCGCACCGAAGGAAGCCAAAAATATTCTCGCCACTTTTCCCCGGAAGCTATATCTCTGTCTGGCTGCCTCTGACCGGGAAGCTGAGTATTCATATTTCTGCCGTAACGGTACAGTGATGACCAGCGTCACAGTGAAGGGTAGTTTTTGATGGGCTAAATGGGCGGCCCGATAAATTATTTTTTTATTCCAGTCGATCATCGTAATTAAGTTGCTGTACGAAGTCATCAATTCCGGTATTTTCCAATCAAGCGACACTTTATCCTTACTACACCCCTTTGCTAGCGACTGCTCTATCCAGTATACCGAGAGATGATGAAGGTAATCGCACATCCTTCATTCCAGAAATTCGGTTCCAAAACGGGATATTTCCCATTTAGTCCCAAAAAAAAAAAAGATTCACCATCTTCCACGTGAGCTAGCGACAGGATTCTGAGCGATGATATACATTTTTATTATTAAAAATTTATCATCGACCCACTCACATCAGGACCAAAATTTTAACTACGGTTGGAGGACGGTGATGGGACAAGCCGGTGCAGGGAGTCGCTGATATAAAGCTGTTATAGCTGTTCGTTTAGGTAAACACTTTCACGTCTCCTCACTCCAACCCAACTAACGTGGTCCCTATTCCTCGAACGTCGTGAACCCATCACCCACCTAGAATCATGAAGGGCAACAACGCTTCGTATTCACAAAGTGACAGAGTGAAGTATTTTTCCTTGTTTGCTGTGACATTTGAATGTTTATTTAATCAGTCGCTCGAGAATGTGGTTCAACAACATCCAGCATCGCTAAGGGAATTACCACGAAACTGTCGAGAGATGTTTCACAAACACACACAAACACAAACAAAAACCGATCGGATTTAAGACCGGATGTGTCGTCTAAACGGTCCTCGATTTTTCGTCCGGAAGTTGCAGAAAAAAACCTTTATTGTAAGATTTGTCTCGACTCATTTTAAAAAGTATTTTCCTCATTCTAAAGGAAGCTAAATAATAACGAAAGCATGGGTAGAAGTAACGTCGGAAAATGTATTACATCATGGACTAATTGCGATGGCACTGGGAGCATTTTCAAACCCATCCCGAACTCAATTCCCCAGCTGGAGATAAGCAACCTCGGTGGTGTCTTTTTGGACAATCATCATGGCCACCAGCCACTTGAATCCCACCGACCGACCGACCGACCGACAGACCGATGATTTATATATGAAATGGGATTCGTATCTGTTTGCTCGGCTGGTGCCGTGGCTGGAGCACCCTGCGGCCCCTAGGCCGTCGTCGTCGTGTGTAATTTTATTTTCTCAAAATATAAAATATCATCCGGCAGACGCAACTACTTTTCTTATTCCACTATCCGGCACAATTTGTGGAATGGAAACGAAAGGGAAATGGGTCTACGCCTGGCGGAAATAGAGTGGTTTAAGCTGTCTGGATAGATTTATACTACGTGTTACTGGGTGCTGGTGCTTGGGCCGGCATATCTCTTGTTATGGTCAATTTTTCGACCAGCCCCCAGTTGTGGTTAAACGCACGAACTAGTCCCCACTGACGTTAGCAGTTTCCGGAGAGGGCATTTCAATTTGGTGCAGTTTATCTTTCAGCATGGTGCCATGATTGTAACAAATGAGCAAATTTCAATCGAAGCTGGACTAACTTTTTCACTTTAAGTTGGAACAAATTACGGGAAAATAATGCTGCAACTGAATCTGGGGATGCATGTGTTGTTTTCCACAGCAGACGAAAGAATTTATCTGTTATGCTACACAGTCAATTTCACCATTCTTGGGGGTTAGTATGACTATTGCAGTATAGTGATTTTGAACCGACTATGATCATGGTCAAAACGACCATTAAAAACAACAACATTTGCCATAATATCTTCGACAGATACGCGTATTTCGTCTACAATGATGCAGACTTCTACAATGTCTCGTAGCGTAACGAATTCGAACATTATTACATTGGTCATTAGTCGAGCCATTAGTACAGACTCTGATAGTAATCACATTGACCATGATATGTAATCTGTCGAGATATAAATTGAATAGGAATTTTTCTTCTAGATTATGATACTACGATGCTGAGCAAAATTGCTCATTGATTTAGGAAATACCTTTTCGAACAGTGGTAATGATATGAGAGTTATTGTACAGACAGAGTTATTGTACTTTCAAGTAAACCAATTAGGCTTTTTGACGTTTAATCACCTTTTCCTTTCTAGCACATGCAGAGGAATGATGGTTTGTTTTCCTCCAAAAGATGTTCCTCCTTTCTTGCTCTCCTTTGATCTAAATGGCGCTGTAGTGTGCGTGCGTTCAAGGTCACTAAGCCTAATTAAGTTCGAATCTGGACGTATGACAGTGTATGCGGGTCCGTACATTCTCATCACATGGTGAATTATGTTTTCGTATTGAATGTTGCATACCTGAGTCAACTTTTCGTCACGTGTGTATAAAATTGACTAGAACTGACGATTTTCATATTTTCGATTGAATACGATAGTGTAATTTCGGTGGCGGAATATGGAGAGATCATTCTAATTATAGCCCGATTCAAAGTAAATTTGGACGCATTCAAGTGATCTTAACTCATGAATTATCACATTTTACCGTTTCAAATGAACTGTCGCACTTTACTTGTGATCGATGCCATCATGATCTGCACAGTCACTGGCGACACTGTACCGGCGAACTTATTCCAGTAACGCATTTATTGTGCATTTGTCACTTTTTTGCCGCTTCCTCGAAGTTTTCGCTTGACAATTGCCCAATATTTTTCGATCAGGCTGAACTCAGGGCAATTCGGAGGATTAATCTCTTTGGCGATGAAATTAGCATTGTTTGCAGCATACCATTCTAGTACCTCCTTAGAGTAGTGGCAGCTGGCTAGATCCGGCCAAACCATAACGTTGGTCTTATGTTGCCGAATAAAGGGTAAAATCGGCTTTTTCAGACACTCTTTAATGTAAACCTTCGACGTCATTGTGTGATTTGTGCTGAAGACTTAGTTTAAAGCCACAACTGCAGATTCCTTGCCAGATCATTAGTTTCCGAGCAAACTTATCAGCAAAAACAAATTTATACCAGGAAGGGACATTGTCAGGTAAACATTTTGTCCTGGGATTTGTTTCTAATCCATTTTAACATATGTTTCGTCATCCATTAAAATACAGCCATCAAATTTCATCAAAACTCGTTCTTATAGTAATCCTGCTCGCTTTTTTGCCACCAATTTTTTTTTCAGGGAGCGATTCGGATGTTTACTGGCACAAAATGACTTATATCCTTCTCTTGAAATGATGGAACAGTTGGAATCGATTTCTTTGCCATATTCACGTACCTCAACACCTTTCTCCTCAGCTCTTTGTCCCTAGTGCTACTTTTATGACAGATGCGTTATCCACACTCAAAGTAT
This sequence comes from Aedes japonicus, assembly GCA_034211315.2. Lineage (NCBI taxonomy): Eukaryota > Metazoa > Arthropoda > Insecta > Diptera > Culicidae > Aedes > Aedes japonicus. The sequence continues at coordinate 70,135 of JASCZW010001593.1, read as the reverse complement.
CCTTGTAACGTTGACCTTGGGAATTTTAACACTATTACTATTTTTGAGGCAGACCACGAAGGATTCTCTAGATGTTTGTGCTCAATTAATTTCTCTTTCTCAAGTTCCATGATCCGTAATTTCGAGATGCGTCGGTCAATCGAACTTTTCAACCATTTCTTCGTCAATGAAACATCAACAAATGCTTGTCAAACGTGTTTAGTACCAATCATCAGGGACGCAGTGGTGATTTACTTTGAATCGAGCTTTATACATTAACAAAAAAGAAGAAGCTTGAAGAGGACCCGCGAGCACTCGGAGTTTTTGAGCGACGGGTGTTAAGAACCGTCTTTGGTGGAGTACATGAGGACGAACTACGGAGGCGAAGGATGAACCATGAGCTCTCGCAACTCGCCGGCGAACCCAGTATTCATAAGGTGGCAAAAGCTAGAAAGATACGTTGGGCAGGACATGTTGCGAGAATACCGGGCAACTATCCTGCAAAAAGGGTGTTCGACGGGAATCCGGTTGGTACAAGACGACGTGGGGCGCAACGCGCAAGATGGTCAGACCAGGTGGAGCAAGACCTAGGGGGTACAAGGTGCCCTAGGGATTGGAGAGGAGCAGCCACGAATCGGGCATTACGGAGGAATATTGTGTATCAGGCTATGTTATAGTATTGTGTCGTTAAGCGATGTAAATAAATAAAATAACATAAACAAATGCTTGTCAAACGTAAAAAAAAAATCGCAATATTAATCACGTTCCTGGTAGGGATACTCTAATGTCGTTTTCGGTTATAAACCTGGGTCAAAGGCGAGCCTGATTTGTAATAAACGAACAAAAACAATTGAAGTCATTATAATTGTGTTAGTGCAACCGTTCATACTGTCAACTGAGTGCGAGTATAATATAGTAGCTTAGTGACCTTGAACACAGCGCCATTTAGATCAAAGAAGAGCAAGAAACAAGGAACATCTTTTGAAGGAAAACAAACCATCAGTCCTCTGCATGTGCTAGAAAAGGTGATTAAACGTCAAAAAGCCTAATAGCCAGTACTTTGAAAGTAAAAAACTTATTGGGGATTCTCCAATTCATTTCTATGAAATGAACATCAATTTGAAACAATATATACCCATCCGGGACGAGCATGGCTGTGTATAACAAGGAGGAATCGTATCGTTATTTTGCATTGCTGGTAAGAATTTGTTTTTTACACCCTAATAATAGGGGCCTTTACTGAAGAGAGGGAACCGCAATAAGGCCCATTACTTTGTTGTTCTCCAAAACCATTTGTGAAAAGCTTTCGTTGGACCTCAATACGAATATAATAAGTATCGATTAGACTGAATTGATAACTTCTGCACTTTGCCTAAAATTGAAAATATTGAACTCTTTATGAAATTCCACGAATTCAATATTCGAAGAATTCCACGAACATTTTTTATTAATCTAATTCAGATGGTTCTATTGTTGGTGCAAAGTAGTCTGAAGTAGCACAGCTCTACGGCTTACAAGAGTTACATAGTCCAGAAAATGACAGTAGGATCAAATGAGCATGCCAGGATCACCTTCCGACAGCCCATCAACAATGGAAAGATAGTTAAATCAAGTACACGGAACTTCGCGAACGGATGTTACATGGACGGAAAAACAGACCAAATTTATGCTTGCACAGTACAGAAGGTACATGGATAAAGTTGGCCCGTTGCGTAACGGTTTAAAAACAAGAAACAAGTTTGGTCTCAGATCAGTCGTGAAATATCAAAAGAGCTGGGTGTAAAGTTTACTCCACCACAGATCGAAAATCGATTGAAGAATGTTTTAAAGCGCACCAAGACCGCAGCGATGAACAATGGATCTTCTGGAAACACTATAATACAAACTCCTCATGATGTTGAGATGACGCGCATAGCCGCATTGAACGAGCTTGAAGATGATGAAAACAACATTTCAATATATTCCATGTTCTGCACGAGAAACGCACGAATTAAAGTTGTTAAACTATCGTATCATTTTTGATCTTTACACGGCACTTACCTCGAAAAGATTTGGTAAATCTTTGATTTTCAAAGAAATTGATTCCTTCGTGGATAGCGTAAACATTTGATTTTGTCAGAGGTGTCGAACGCATGTATTTGGTGAAAGCAGGTGGGATCTCAAAAAATCAGAAGAGCGAACTACACTGTGTTCGGGACAAACCTAGGGCGGATTCGGACCCATTCCTATCGATTAAAAAACCGTTTTGACAGCTGTTAGGGCGGATCTGGGGTGAACCTAGGTTTGCTGTAGGAATAAAAACGAAAACGACATAAGTTTCCCAATAATTATATTTAAATGCAAGAAGTCCTGCGGATAAATATTACCGATATCATTTATATAAGGATAGTACAACATAATTGTAAAATCTAATGAAAATTTTAAGCTAACACTTCCCATGTTCACTTCTCAACAATAAAAAATATATATACACACACTTTTTTAAATTGTCAACGCGTAAACACGTAAACAAACAGTGATGCTTTTTTTTTTGCTGGTTAAGTATTAAGGTATATTTTATTTTTCAAAAGTTAGGGGTGATTTTCATGAAAAATATGTCCGATTATAAGCAGTCCCCGCTAATGAGCCCCAGGAGTACCCGGGCTGATTTATGTAGCATTATGTTTCTTGATATGCATGAAAACAAGAATTTGATGGATTTCTGGCAAATTCTTGCCTAAACAAACATAAGGTCGAATAGAGTAAACGCATAAATATGTTAAAATTACCGCTAACTTTTGAATAATAATTAAAAAATTATCAAATTTTAAAAAATTTAAAAATTTTATTCAACAAAATATGCGCTACAACGTTTTCTAATATTCTGTCTCAACATCACTTTTTCTCAAAATCAGGAACAAAAAAGTTAGAATAAAAAACTCACCCTGATTGAAAGCTATTTTTCTGCTCTACTAACATGGTCAAATATAGAGCTAAAAAAATAGTGTCTTGAATAAAGTTGCTTGGAATTATATTCCCTACAAACTTGCCTTTGAAATTACTCTTCTTTTGTGATACTTGTTAAAAAGTTAGTAACAGCACCGCTCTAGCGGTAAAGTTCGGTAGTACAAAAAGATCACCACAAGATGGACAACTTTTTTAGGTACAACTTTGTAGAAGACGGAAACGTAACCCTTAGGGGTAAATAATTTCGCCGTGAAAGAAGGCATTTCCAATCATTTTGAACTTGCAAATTTAATTCCATTTGCTTGATTTGTTCTCGAGTTACGCAAAAAAAAATGGTGTTTCATTTGTTTGGGACCACCCCTTCCAAAGGGAAGAGGGGTCTCAAACTACCATAGAAACATTGTTTGCCTTCAAAAACCTCCACCTGCCAAATTTGGATCCATTTGCTTGATTAGAGCTCCAGTTATGCAGAAATGTGTGTTTCATGTATTTAGGGTGGAGGGGTCTCAAAAACATATAAATATTTCTCTTCTTCAAAAACCTCCACATGCCAAATTTGGTCCCGTTTGCTTGATTAATTCTCGAATTATGCAAAAAAAATTGTGTTTCATTTGTATGAGAGCCCCCCTTTCTAGAAGCAGGAGGGATCTCGAACTACCATAAGAACCTTTCTCGGCCCCAAAAACCCCTGCCTCCAAATTTTCACGCCGATAGGTTCAGTAGTCTCCGAGTCTATAGAGGTCAGACAGACAGACATAAGGAAAGGCAGAAATTAATTTTCATATAAGGCTTGTTCGTGACAAAATCTGGACAGGTTAAATTTGGAATAAAACAAATTTGCTGTTCGTTCAATCCAAGATGTATTTTTTATTCATTATATTGTGCATTATTAGTCATCTTAAAACCAATTATAGTTACCTTTTTAGTCTGCATGAGGAAACTACGAACTTTTGAGTTAAATCCAGGATCTGTGAAGAATTTTCTGCAGCCGATTTAGCTGCTTTTGTCCAAAATCTTCGAAGTTTTTCTATAGTTGTAGCTTGTTTTTTATATTGAGCGAGTTCTCTCTTCACGAGAGCCCAATAGATCGATAGGTCGCAACTCCGGGCAGTTCGGTGGATTCGCCTCTTTCGGTACAACATAGTGACAAGGTGCCAATATCAGGCCAGAATAGCGTGGGAGCGTCATGAATGCGTAGGAATGGTAACAGTCGCTTCTGTAGGCATTCTTCACGGTTTATTTCCTTGTTCACCGTTCCAGTAGTGATGAAGCTCTGGCATACTCGACCACAGCCGCATATTGCCTGCCAAACCAAATATTTGGCCTTTTTCTTCGTCCTAAAATGCTCTTCTACCCCGTTCCGTTGCATGGCAGTATAATAAGATATTCCGGGAAGCTGCTTAAAGTCTACCATCACATAAGTTTCATCGTCCATCATCACGCAGGAAAACTTCAAATAGTCGCGATACAACTTGCAAGTCCGGGTTTTAGCCGTCACATTGTGTTTATCATTACGGTTCGGTACAGTTTTCACCTAGAACGACTTCATACCTTGCCGGTGCTTGGAAGTATGCACGAAAGTTGGAGACATTTTTATTTTCATAGCCGGTATAGTACGTACCGAAAGATCTGGTTTCTTCTGAAATATTTGCTTCACCTTCGCGTCCTCTGGTGGTTCCTGAGATCCGTTTTTGTTCCACTCTCAGCCTTCATGGCTGTTTTCAAACGTGTATCGAAAGATTTAAGAGCGTTATGGACAGTGCTTACAAGAAAACCAAGCATTTTAGAAATTTTCTTACTGACAAATCCGGATTTGCATTGCGACCGCACACAATTGCTTTTCACACTTGCTATTCTTTTGACGCCATCTTTGATCTAAAAGCTTGTAGTATCACCAAAGATTAATGTAACACAATGAATAGACATACGTTGATCAGTCTGCGTCAGAGGTATTTTCAGAGATATCCGTATTAAGGGGTGTCCAGATTTTGTCGCGAACAAGCCTTATATAGATTTTCACAAGCATTTGGAGATGAAGAAACAAAATTAACCCTACTAGTTAAGAATGAGGTAACTTCTAACACTACAATCCATGGCCTTGAAAACCCTTTTTTTTCAAACTTCATTACCGCATCTTGAATTTTTTCTGACGGTCCTTGATATTAAAGAGCATTTGTATTTTTATTATCAGTTGAAGCATTCGGAAAATGTCCTTTTGTGTACCTCAACTTATTTTTACGCCAAGTCATGTAACTTATGATTTTGAGCTTCTAGTATCTTGTAAATTTAAAAATAAACTCAAATTTTGGTCAAATGGGCCGCCCCATTTATGTGCATCTAAGAAGACTTGAATTTACACATTTTTTTCTAAGAGTATAGCCAGCTTGCTAGCTGTCATTTTCTTTCATACGTGCACACACTTCGCATCCACTGACTTACTAGATCGGTTTCTTCTCTATTTATCCTGGTCAGGCTGTTGCATGTCAGGCAGTTCCGAAATCGATCAGATTCTCCAGCTTTTTAGATTTTTGGTTAGGTTCCTCTCGGACCTTTTTCAGTAACAGAAAAATCAGATGGCGTTCCATACGAACTCCTCAGCGTAGCTGGGGCAGTAGGGTGCGGCTTATTTGAAAAAAATAATCGGGCACATGTTTTCCCATGTGGAAAATGATCTTTAGGGTTCATCAAATTACATACTAAAATTTCAGATTTTTTCGTTAAGGTTTAGAGGTGCCGAAATGGGCTAGGTGCTAAATGTCGAGCGGTAGCAAATATCTACCAAAACAGATGCATCTATAAGTAAACACGTCATTTTACGACCTAAAGGGCGAAAATTTTGTCGGTTTTGCGGTATCTCTCAACGCTTTGAGATATAGGCTCAACAATGAATGCGTGTTGCACTACGCTAACATGGGTAGGGAACGGCAAGCACCCGAGACCCTATTCAGCACGGTAAACGTTATCTCCAATGCTCATTTTTGCAGTATGGTGCTTCACTAGATGGAGCACCATACTGCAAAAAATGAGCGTTGTAGTTAACGCTTACCCGCATGAATCTCGCTAACCGTTCCTACCTGTGGAACTATCGCAAGCAACATCTTTGCTGTACGTTTATAATGACAAAATTATATACTGAAAAAAGGCAGAGAGAAAAGAGCGAAAGAAGGAGGGAGATTTAGAGAGAGAGAACGCCTAATATTAGCGAATATAACTAAACAGTTTTTCAGTAACTAATAAAAAATCACGACATGCACGACATTTGATCAAAAGAAACCCGAATGATGATGATGATGATGATGATGATGATGATGATGATGATGAGATACTACCATCTATTGTAGCAAGGTAACTTTCCATAGCAGTGGAATAATCTGAAAAACGATTTGATCAGGATTCTATTGTTGTTTGTCATCAAGCTCCTGTATGAAGGGCCAAAAACGTTTGGGTGGGCCCGTAAGCAGATACACTTACGCAAAACCCGCTAATTTAGGGAAGAGAATCTCTCTCCAAAAGCAAGTTCACACCCACAGCATTTGAATCGAGCCCTCGATTGACAGACTAAACCCAATTGATGGGGTCAAAGTGCCCGCCCTCGTTCCGCGAAATGTTAACAATAGGGAAGAGGCAGTCGCATGCTCCCTATCCAAATCGTTTCACTTGGGTGCCCTGATGGTCCCGCCCTTTTCCCGTTACATATTATGTCGTGGATATTTAGTATATTTTGTAGCGGCCATTTGATTGCTTACCTTGCGTTAGAAAATCTGGCTGAAAGTAAAATTGGTTAGGGTTTATACCTTTCTTTACTTAATGCTCTGTGTTGTCTCGATGTTTCTGCTTTTGAAAAGTTGACTTTAGGATGACCATATGATATTGCTCGCGGTTATAGGATAGGGAAGATTACAGAAAGGAAAAAGGATTAGTGATTGGTAAAACGGTATGTGCGTGTGAGATTTTCATGGTGATATTCTCACAACGGCCGTTCAGAATAATTCGACGGATGCATGAGAAATCATTCCCATAGAGGATTCGCTCGTTTACTCAATTCCATCATGTTTGGTTATAGAATACAAGAAACGTTTTACATAATGCTGCATTTGGGAATATCAGGGCAATGATCCCCCATCGCATCTTCAAGTGATCATTACAAGCTGTCCATTCGTTTCAGGCAGTTTTGAACGTTGATGGGGCAGTCGATTCACACATGATCGCCTTCGAACAAACCAGAGCTGTCCTGGCCACGTCCTTGCAACTGGTGACGATAAGGATGGAATGTTAGTCCGACACTTACTTAAGAGAGACGCGGAGAACTCCATGACTCCTCATGAAAGGTGGAAGATACGCTCAGCAAGCGGTGTTGGCAAAATTCATATTTAAATATTCAAGAAATTAAGTAGGTGATTAGTTTGTTCGTTGTCGGTTGCCGCCGCCCGCTACCTGAAAATATTGTACGAAAAATTCTTCAAAATAAGCGGTCATGCTGAACATTATGTACAGAATCCTCTTGCTCTCCGTTACTCGTGGAAGTTTCCTGAGAATTAAAATGTAAGGAATACCATTCATTCTGTCCTGTAGCAGGTTAGACTAAATTGAATACTGGATAATAAACAGCGTTTGTAAATTCAAATTGTTAAAACAGTTCAGAATGACAGTTCGTCCTTTGAAGTTTCGGAGTTGTGAGGAACTATTCGCAGACTCTGAATGTGCTTTACGATTTTTTGTTGTTTTTTTTTTAAATGTTGAAGGAAAACCTCCTGGAGTGAAAATTTTGAAATCCGTACACGTCTTTTCATATTCAATTCCATTCCATAGTTATCGTTTAATGATGAAACAACAGGAAGCAGACATTTTTAGTGATGAAAATAACATATCATAATCGGTTAATGTTATGATAATTAAAGAGTTCAAATTATGCTTGTGTATTTCCATTCATCATTTACCGTTAGTCAGGACAGAGCTTTGTACTGTCTGAAGAAATAAGGATTTTAGTGACATCTCAGATTGCTTCAGCAGCATAAGAATCGTTAACCTTTGTAGAAAACAGTTTCTTCGTCGTCTATGATCATCAGGATTGGTATATAGCAACCAATGGAATGGTGACGATTAATGTTGAAAACAATTATGAACTTCATCATAGTTCATTGAACTACTATAGTAGAATTTAGTTGCTTTCTGATTGCTTCCAATGTATAGTATGAGACAATACAAACGCGGTAAATTCTATTCCTCTCCTGAAAATATCGATTACAGTGTCCGCCACTCTTGTTTCAGATCCCTATATGCATACGTTTTATCACCATCTATATTGTATGCGTTTGCATTTTGGAAGTGCATGCATAAAATTTGTTTGCGCATCTATCCTTTTTCCAACGCTTACTTTGTAATCACTTGATTCATCGAGATGAAACTTACCAACAATACACTATTAGCTAGTTTCAGGCAATACATCAATAATTTTTACTTATTCGGTAAAAACTTGCAAACAAATGAGCGTCTCATTTCTTTCTAACCTCTACTCACCAAACCAATACTATAATAAAATCCTCCTACACACGTAGGGAAATAGCCTTAGAATCAGTGCATTTCGGTATTTCAATTGAATTCTTATACGCACGTTATACGTTTCATGGAAAAGCAGAACACGGTTTAAAAGATAATCATAAATTATGATCTGATGAAATATGACAAATCCCCAGACGTCGTAACTGTCGGCCAAAAATAGAAAATCCCCTCTAATCCCCCGATCCTTCTGACCTCGATACTCAATCAAATCAAAGCCAGACCATCCCACCATTAGACGACACGATGCCCTACTTTTTTTTTGCAATCCTATACGTGCCAATCAAGAACCCATCGTGACACTTTTGGCGCTCTCGATCCCACCCGACAGATCTCCACACCACACTACTGCACCGGCACTCTAGTACGTAGAGATTTGCAAACAACAACCGCGAAGAACAAAACCTGAATTACCAGTCACCGGCAAAGTCTGTCTCCCTACGGCTTGAACTCCCGGGTCCATCAAAGCGCGTGATTGCACAACACACCAACTGTCAACAACGACTACAATACAGCACACAGTCACTGGTGGAAAACGCGACGACATAGCAGCTCTACTACAGTCCCGCGAGAGAGGAAAAAAATGTAATGTAAAGTGCAAAAAGCAAACATTTGAGTCAATATTTGCGCAAAGCATTCAGACGCTACATATACCAACATCTTGCGTTATTTTTTCCAGACTCCCTCGGTTAGCGAATCCAGCTGATTGCGTCATTTCGAGCTCTGAATTCTCTCCCTCAACCGAGCGATAGTGTCGGATAACGAAACTAAATAACCGGAGCCGGTTCTCCTTAATGGCGACCACCTTCTGCCCTTCACTCGCTCTCGATACGATGCAAATTGAGGCGACGATCATCGCGATAACACTAATAAATTCAACGCATGTAAACGAGCTCGTTCAAGGCTCAAAGAGGCTTTGGCATCTCCTTCGACACCTTCCATTTGAATAGCTATGCAGATATGTACTACATAGCTACATTCACTGAGGGTATTTGTCGCGAAAAAGCATACCTCAAGGCGTTGTAATGAAGCTAAAAGTAGAACTAAGCCTGCCACCAGAAACTTACCCAAAAAGTGGGTCACACCAGCCTCTTCACCGACCCAAAGGCGGCAACTGTTTGCATTTGCACGCGGCGGATGGAAGGATGCATGTAACGGATTTTCATACCTTGCGTCGAACCGTGGGGAGCTCAGGCTTTTCTTGGACTTGCACTAACTCGAGGGCTTTTCACTTCCCTCTATGTGTTTCTTTCGCGTCCGTCGGCCTGAGATTGGTGTTCATTGCCCACACTCTATACGGAATGAGTGTAGTTTCTCGTAGAGTTTTTTTTTCCGCTGCCGTTTCCAAAGTTTTCCGGGTTGTTGAGGAGGACGCGGATGGATAGATGGAAGAATCTCCTCACATTAACTGTCATCAGACCGGTCCGATGCGGTGCGGGGAAAGTACTATACATGTATGTTCTGTTCCTACAACCGGTATGGGAAGAGCAAGCCATGCCAGACGGTACAATTCTCGTTGCACTGGAAGCACTTTTTCTGTGGCAATTCTGTTTTTGTTGTATCGGAAATAAGTTCAACTAATTTACCATCTTGGAAATTGAAGTTCTTTTTTTTAGATTTGACATTCAATTTTCCACCTATTGTCCCTTGGAAGCTTCCTTATACTCCAGTGTTTTACCCCGGAGCCGACCACCTACTACACAGTTTGAAAACTTAGTCTTATTTTCTGCGATATCTGTAGTAGTGCTTAAACAGGGTGAGTGAAAATTCATGTCAGTTAACTATATGGTCATAAAAATGAGAAGCTTGTATGAATTTTGATTTTCAATGTATTGCCTGTAAAGATATATAATTTTTAACATTTAACTTATTTGTGTTCATTTTCTCATATTTCAATTCTCACCTTTCTCCCTTTGCCTTGATTTCCAGCCACATGCGGTGTTGAAAAGCGTTACAACAAGCATGCACGTTATCTTGAGGCATATCATCCAATATGTTTATCAAACGTTTGGTATTCCCCAGTTTCCCCAGCTTGTAGCCCTATACATAGAAGTCAAGAGGATCCAAATCAGGTGAAGAGACAGACCATCCTTCCGACAAAATGAAATCCTTTAAATTGTTCTCAAACCGAGCTTGTGCAGCTTTCACCTGGTGCAAAGTCTTGCTGGTTTCGGTGTTCTTGTAGCAGGAACATTTTTTCGTCCAAAAACAGAATTTCACCATCATCAAATATTAAATTTGATATTTGATATTTAGGTATTAAATTTTCGGCATACAATTGAACGAGGAAAAGTCAAGACGCTGAAAATACTCAAAATACGCGACGCGAGACAGGACACAACACTTATTGTTCTTACAAAACGTTAAAAGGGTGTTTAAATTTACCTTTTTAATCGACCGGTTTCGGACAAGATGTTGTCCATCTACAGGACGATATCCGATTGGTTGCGATAAACAAAACTACAACAAGTATTCGTATTGTGTTACAATACACGTCGAGCGGAGTAAAAACAATATCCGACTGGGTTTCCAGTTTCGTCAGACGAAAGAGATAGGATATTATTGGAGCATCATCTACATTCATCAGGGGTTGGTCGGAAGTGGCGATGTACATTGATTCCCACGCGTTCAATTGTGAAGTTTTCCTAAAAAAAATTACTAGTTTAGTCGTTTCCCTATTCACACAGTGGCCCAGGTTAACAGCATGTGCAGATACACTCGAATCACTCACTCATTGGTTATCTATCGCATTTCTGTGTGCTCTTTGGCGAACCTTCAATTCCCGACGAGTTTGACCGATGTATACAGCGTTGCAGTTTTTGCAGGGTATTTTATAAATTCCTGACTTTTCAGACGATAGGGATTTATCTTCAATGTAGAAGTTTTAGAAATTAGTTTCAATTCCTATTTTCGAACCAAGCCATATCATTTGAAGCAAATATGTGGAACCAACAAAATTAAGCAAGTTGAATATAAATCGATTTATTCAATACATTCAATTCAAATTCTTTTAACTTCAGCTAGGGAAAATACGACCACATTATACAGGGTGTCTCACAATAGGTGTCACTAAAACAAAATGGAATTACATCAAAATCAATCAACCAAATCATAGCAATTATTTTTCATTTAAAAGATACATGGTATGGAAATAAACCATAATAATTCAATTCGAATCTCTCGCCCTTTTCCTTGACAACTTTGCGCAAACGCTTTGTAAACGCATCGCAGCTGGCACGCACGATTTCCTGAAGAATTTGGTCCCAAATATCAACCAAATGTTTCTTGAATCAACCTTAAGTAAGCCCTTCCGTAGGCCCTATATGTTGAAGCATATAACCCCAAACAAAGAAGTCAAGTGGGTTGAGATCCGGTGAAGAATCAGGCCATTCTTCGCTTGCGATGAAATCGGGCCAATTTTCCGCGCCCCACGCTCGTGTCTTTTTTGCTTTGTGAGCTGGAGCTGGAGTCCTGTTGGAAACAATATGGTGTATTGTCATACAGCATTGAAGCATAAGGAAGCAGATTGGTCTTCAAAACCTGCTCGAAGTAATATTCAGTGTTGATTTTTACGTTAGGTTCTATGAAAAGACGAAAAAGATTTCCTTTTCGTGAAACGGCGTCCTATGCCATTATTTTCGATACATTCTGATAGCGTTCTAAAGCTAGTTTATCTTTTGGAATATTGGCAAGACATTTGCCATACACACGATCATTTCGTTGATTGCAAAAGATTTCTGCTTCTTTGGACCCTGGCTTGCTTTTGACGCTCCATCAACGCGTGAACTCGTTGTTTCTTGTACGGCTTGCATTCCATATCATGGCTGAGGAGCCTGTTTATTGAAGCAGGGGACATTTGAAATTGTTTGCTCATATACGACCGGATTACGTCTTATTCGCTACCTCACACATTTGATCTTTTTATTTGTTATGGCAGTTCGTCTGGCACCTTCATTTGTGTTGAATATGGACATTTCTAGTTTCCTTGAACCGTTTCAAGGTACAAAAAACAAAACGCTTACTCACAACGAACTGCTTAAGGTTTTATCTGACATGGTCTAAGCTTTTGCAAATGTAATTTTAAAACTTGCTCCCCTATGGCATCCATGGTAACTGATAAATATAAACAAACGGAATCGCTTATTTATCTTCAGCGATACGCTGTTAAAATAATACACTCAAAACGGGTATAATCAATTCCGCTGTTAAAATTACCCAGCCGAAATAAACCAAGACTGAAAAAAGGTGACACCTATTGTGAGATACACTGTAAGGCGATCGAAAAGTTAGGGTGCGTTACTTCGTGTCGCAAAATAATATATCGCATTCCTCAAGTCTGTTTCAACATGCAATCAGCTGTCATGTTGCTAACGCCAAAATCAATCGGCTGGATACACCCAAAAAAAGATTCACATAATCAGTGGAAAATATCCACTAGAAAATATACACTAGTAACTTTCATGTGATTCAGGAAGTGAAAAATGATTTGCAATATCAAGAGAATCTTATGTGTCCAGTGAAATGTAAATGATTAATCAAGATTCCGGGGTGATATTCATCTAAAAGTCACTTATTTTAGTATTGGAAAATATCTGCATGTATTTCCAGCAGTAGCTAGGTGAAATATTGTTTCAGTGTAGAAAAGCACTGAAGTGAAACAGACAAAACGACGAATGCGACAAAAGTTCGTTACGGAGTAGTTTGTGACCTCAGCCAATTTTGTTAAATAACATATGTAGAGTTGGGTTATTCTCTAGCGTAGTTGAGATACTTCACCGTACATACACACATATCCATAGAACCATTGTATGAACTTGTAGATAAAGAGATATAGAATACACAGTCAGTTGATAGTAGACTACAGAACGGCGTGGTTGTTATCCGTACTTCGCATATCCGAATACCCGACACTACAATATATAGCAGCAATTCGTATTATGCTGTGTATAATTCATAATGAGGAGTACCCAAGCTATCATTCCGTGAAAAAAAACTTCATTTTTATTTACAGTGTTACTTACGACCTATTGAAAATTTATTCTTGAACTGAAATCGACAGAGATTTTTTATTAGGACTGCGAGAATTCCGTATTTGACATCGGCAGGCAGGAAAGGTGCCGTTCGATTAAACACCGCGAAATCACCCAACATGAGAAGACTGACGGGCTGCATTACGAACGTGACTTATTACCTATCGGAATGCACACTACACAATGCGAGGAGATGAAGTCGAAACCCGCTTTGCAGGATACTACAGCTATCGCATTCAACGTCCATTATACGGTGGAGCCATCAGCATCTCGCTCGCACTCATTAATTGCTGTTTAAGAGGGGAACGATATTTCAACAGGTTAAGTCCTGTGTACACTCCACAAGGACCTAACTGATAAACGTAAACAATTTCTTCTTCTTTGAATTTGTCGATCTTGGAAACTTGCTTCACTAATCTACCACAACCATTTCGTGAAACAAGATTCGAAGGAATTGGAAGCTTACATGGGTAGATTTTGTATTACAAGAAATTTACGGAAGAAGCCATTGTTTACGTTTGTCAGTTAGGCCATTACGAAAAATCTTTATCAAAATATGGCCCATCAAAACAAATCGACCAATGCCAAGGCATGACAGAACAAATCAACAAACTCTTGCACACTTGCTTCGTACACAGAAGAAACAAGTACCAAAGCGATGGGTAAATTTGATTCTGGATATTAAGTAAAGTTTACTCAATTGGTAAGTACTTCATTGGCAACTCAATTTTGAGTTAAAATGAACTTCCATATTCTTTTAAATAATAAATGGACATGTTGCGAAAAAATGCGCCAATGAATTTAACTTCTCAAAAATAATCATATTGCATTTTTAAATATGTTCATCATGTAAATCAAAATTTGGAAAAAAAAAAACATATACTTCCTGACTATAAATTAGAAGAAAAATTAGTAATCTCCATTTAATTCATTTCTAATTTTTCTTCTAATTTATAGTTACAAGTATTCCACTAAACAGCTCAAACCCTCTAGGATTCATATACTTCCTGGATATTTAAACTCTACATAATTATTGGCTTGAACTCTCAGCCCATTGTTGTACAGTATCTTTAAAAAATATTGCTGTAATTACTTTAAAAGTTTAACTTATTTTCCATGTAGCCAATGGATAGGCAGATATTTTTCCAATACCCAATATACTCAAATTTGAGTTTAAACCACTCAACCTGTTACCTTGGGCTGCGTACTGACTATTGAATTGTTTTTACACAATTTTAGGTGAAAAAAAATTGTCTCCCATATTGGTTGTCAGTTCGCATCAGTGTACTCGCGAAGCAGCAAAAGGAAAGTCACGTTTTTATCCACCTGAAAAATTAGTTGTTCTATGCTTGGAAAATGGAGGGCCCACGGAAAAAGTGAATGGTGCCATCTTTGCACAACTGATTGGTGAGTATACAATTTTTAATTTTTAATACCGCATTGTTGTAGAATCCAGTCTGTGTTGATAATATGAGAAAGGATGTATCACCCGAAAAAAGTTTATTCCGTAGAACTAGTGTGCCTGTATTAGTAGAGTGACGACACTGTCAAAATTGGAACCGAAATTTTCTGTCAGTGTCATTCCAATCGAGCAGGCGACCTGTCAAACGCGTGTGAAGAAAAAATAATGAAAACAAGTATTGTGCTGTTGTTTTTGTTAGTGTGCCTGTATTAGTAGAGTGACGACACTGTCAAAATTGGAACCGAAATTTTCTGTCAGTGTCATTCCAATCGAGCAGGCGACCTGTCAAACGCGTGTGAAGAAAAAATAATGAAAACAAGTATTGTGCTGTTGTTTTTGTCAAAGCTGTTTTCCGATTCAGACATTCTGCTCTTTACTCAATTACAGTAAGTATTTATTGTATAATTTTTATAAATAATGTCATGTTTTTTCATGAAAAAAATTGCATTCGCAGGAGGGTTTTCTGCATATCAACCGAACCTGAACCGGACCAGCGATAAATTCCATCGAGATTATCATCAAGATTCGGCTGGAGCTAGGGATGGAGCGTTTTTTCCGATGGAGTTAGTGGTGATGTTTACCAGGCAGAACATTTTTCCAGGTCAACAGTTTCAAATCAGCGATGGATCAGTGAACGATTGGAGTTTGTGATAAAAGTGGTCTGTCTTAATGTTGTGCCAATATGTCAATTGCGGAAGTTTTTGGATTGCATCGTCCGTGATGAGCCCCGGAGTATTGAATTGGATGCAGACATGGATGGTGATTTTGATGTAAATATTCTGAGTGAAATGTATCGCTTTGCAGCTGCCACTTCAAGCAATGTTTCAAGTTAGGGTAAGTGAATCAATTAGAGCAACATGTTCTTTAATGTGAGCTTGTAAGGGAAACAGAAACATGCGTTACTGTTAAGTGAGTTTCGTGTGTATTATGCTGTGTTAATAATATTGAATGTGAAATAAAGTAAAAAAGTTGGTATTCAGTCATCAAAGTTTATTGGCTTTCATTTTTGTAAAGCAATTTTTACTCGGAGTTTGTCACAACAAATGACCACCTGGATTACACTGCCATAGATCTACTGTCTATTTTATTTTTGTGAACCTTTTTGGGTTGATGTATCTTCAAACGAAAAAGCAGAAATCTTCTTATCAGCTTACGCTTTAGATCATGACACGGAACAAAGTGATCAGCACGAATCTTTTCCAGTTGATATTCGATTGTATCAAACACATTTTCGTTTCTGCTCTGACCAATTTCACTCCTAAAAACAATCTCTAATTTCAAGAAAAATACAAAAGTTAGTTCATTGACGTAAACCAATGCCTGGCCAGTAAAGTCCTTCGAAACTGTGAACTTGTTGTAGCGGCACTCGGATGATGTAGCTATGCATTTTTCGATGTGCATTGATGGTACACTGCGCCATGTTTCGCAACTTTATGCAGCAATCATGCCAGCAAGGTGGAAATACTACATTCTTTTCTGCATCGTTCATTCTTTCTAACGCAGCCTGTGTTCCTAGCCTTGTTAGATTGTTTGTTGGTGGTGCCACTCTGCAGCCGAATGATTCCAATTTCCGGATAATTTCAAACGTGATTTCCTTCAGTTCATTTTCAGGAATACTATTGCCCGTAAAATGGTAGCCAACCGTTTGTTCCATCTGCTTCTGACCCAACCAACATGAAAACAAGACCATGGGTAGCGATTCCGCTTCGACCTGGAATGGTAATAATCGCCGTAAAACATACTGTCAGCAATACAGAAGCTTCTTGCTTCTTCGATGGACATTTCGTCGAAAACTAGTCCACAGTCAAGATCATCTGGATGCATTGTATTTAGTTTGAGCTGCAAAAGCTCGAGAACATCGGTCAATATGCCAGTGTTAAAGTTCAAATCTTCTACTCTTCGTTGGAGGGTTCGTTCAGATGGAAGCGGATATGTGTTCCGTTGATGTTCGTAGCCTCGCGTGCCACAAGCAAATTTGTTTTTTAGGCTCTCTGTAATAGTTTTGTCGCTCCACTGCTTCGGGTGCTGTTTTTTGTACATCAACATGTCCACTTGGTCGGGATTGAATGTTCTGTTCAGCGCATCGAGGGCAAGGTCAGGAGTTGTTTTCTGTTTGGCAATAACTTGTTCCTGTTGCTTGACGACGATTGCAAGACCTTTGCATTGCCGTTTCAGATCCGTTACATGCTGATTAAGAACATTTACTCGACTGAAAAAAAAAAATGTATGGATATCAAATAGGAAAACCACATTTTACCTACAATTGTACCTTTCGTATGTTCGTTTGGTCTTAACACATACAGCTTGGTGTTCATCGGAAGGAGAACATCTGACTGGCATTCCAGATTCTCGGTTGGATTCCACACTAGTAAAAGAACTTTGCACTTGGTTTTCAGTATCCGAATCGTCGGGATTTAAATCCACAACCTGTGATACGAACTTGTACGCCGGAACTGCTGACCGCCGTCGCAAAATTTTGCCTTTGCTTGATGCAAAATACATATCCTCCTGCTTGAAATGAAACTGAATTTGAACTTATAAATACATAAATCTTTGTTTCCGTAGAACTAAGACTACGAAACAAATCGAAGTACCCGAAGAAATAAAAAATCTTGCGTCCAGCATTTCGGCTGTAATTCCTACTCCACAAAATGGCCGCCATACATGCGAGAGCATGAGGCAATGTTAACATAATTCGCTATTGAAGACATGCAAGGACATTAAAATGCAAGAAATATTTAGAACATTTCCTCACTTATAGGCATACCGTGGTCTTTTGGTAAGTGTAAAAATTTACACAAATTTTATTCAAATAGAAACTATATTTACAGGGATTGTTTTGTTATAGGGTCATCAAACATATGATGAATTAATGTCCAATCGTGGTCAAGACAAGGAACTGGAGAGTTTCCTATAAACAGGAGTGATACTAGACAAAAACAATTGGAACAACTTGCAGGATCGTATGATATACATTCTTCAACTCTCATCATAAAACTAAATTTGGTTTTATCATTTCTTGCATACGTCATAGGATTTTTACGAATCTTTAAGTCGTTAACAAACAGGGGTATTGAGCACAACGCAGAACCATACATGCAGCATGATGAGGACATTGCATCGCCATTTTTAAGATGGATTGAGGTAAAGATTTTATCTTATAATCACAAATAAACAGACATAACGCATGGCATAGTTATCGATAGAATTCATCGTTAAGAAACACTAACCAACAATCAATGTGAAACTAGCGATTTAAATTGATTCACTGTTATAGAACCCTTCGATCCAAAGTACCTTGCAGCCTAAGCTTTACCATACATTTTTGCGCTTTTCGGTAGTAGAAGCTTTTTTGTTTCGATTCGCTGTGTTATTTTGACGTCTTCTTTCATGTATTAATTCTGTCGTATCGAAAAAAACACTATTTTAAAATGTTTTATAACATTTGCATATTAAACCGTGCGGAAAAGTACTAATTTTTGGGTTTTTCAAGGTTTTATTGCGTTAGGTTAAGTATACCAACCATAAACTTCAGTTACTGTTACTAATATTCGAGTTTTATGGCATATACTCAAATTTGGCTTCCCGCACGGAACTCCAAAATAGGGTGAAATGAACTTAATTTTGAGTTTTTTGTTTCTTCCGTGTAGAGAGAACAGGTTGATGCATGCATACTAACCATATAATCATCACATTGATACTAAAGTGCATGTTAGCTACAGCGAAATCCTTAATGATTGCTCTCCTGTGCACAACGTCTTCCGCTAGCGGTTTTCATGTTTGTCAGAAACTAACTTAACGTGTTTGACCAACTGCCAGTCACTTTATCAAATATATTCAATAAAAAGCACAATTCCAGTATCATTTTGATTGATTAATTTATACAAACAATTTGCATGCAAGTGAGCGCATCCTACTGAGCCAATCCTGAATTAATTCATTGCCAACCTACTGTGCAAATCCTAAAACTCCCACCACGTATCCCTTGCCTTCCCAATAAACTTCACCAAGGCACCATGCATATACAGTATTGGACAAACACGTGCAACTCAAATCGAACAATCATAAAAAGCATCAGTAAACTTCGATGTTTCGAAATCGAAATCGAGCAAGTTACTGCAGTTGACGGTTCAGGAGTCTAGATGTTTGCTACATGATGTCAGCTGTCAACTGACGGTTCACCAGCAGTGTTTTGTTGACAAGAGCCATTTTGCGGAAGGTTTCGTTTGTTGACAAAGGTGTTCTTACTTGCGTTATTGTACCATAACAAGGTAAATATGATGATAAACATTGAGAAAGGTAAATACTCATGTATTCCTTATATTTATGTTATTAGACACCAAAATGGCTCCTGACAACCTTGAATTGAAACTACGAAAGAAAATAATCGATGATTACAAGAGTGGAATGTCACAAAAAACGATTTGTGACAAATACCAGGTGAAAAAATGGACCGTTTCAAGACTGTGCTCAAAATTTCGTTCAACCGGGAAGATTTCTGTGGACAATAGAGGTGGCCACGGTCGACCACGTCAAGAGAGGATATGATCGTCAGATGCATCAAGAAGGATCCTTCCAAATCTTCCTTCCAGGTGCAAACGGATTTACAGTTATCTGTATCGGACCGGAAAATCAGACGACGTGCCGTTGAAGCCGGATTGTTCTCTCGACGCCCTTCGAAGAAACCTCTGATTTCGTTTAGGAACCAGAAGAAAAGACTCCTGTTTGCTCAATCTCACATTGGCTGGGATGTGCAGAAACGGCGAACGGTTCTGTTCAGTGATGAGTCGAAGTTCAACATCTTTGGAAGCCACGGGATTTGCCGTGTACGTCGACCGACTGGAAAACGCTTAGATTTAAGGTACTGCCAGAGGACGGTGAAGCATGGCGGAGGCAATGTGATGGTCTGGAAATGTTTTTCTGCAAACGGCCTTGGTCCAATTCATCGAATCGATGGAATCATGGACCGTTTCATGTACAATAACATCCTGAAAGATGTTATGCTGCCTTATGCTGAATGGAATATGCCATTAAAATGGATGTTCCAACAAGATAACGACCCCAAGCACACCGCCAAAGTGGTTAAACATTGGTTTAAGGATAACCAAATAATGGTGATGGACTAGCCGCCCTCATCTCCGGATCTGAACCCTATCAAGAACCTGTGGGAGATCGTGAATCAGCGAATTGATCGTGAAGGTGTTCGAAATAAGGATCAGTTGTTTGCACAAATCCAAAAGGCTTCGGCAGCAATTCCACAAAACTTCATTGACCACCTGATCAAGTCTATGCCTCGCAGATGCAAGGCCGTAATTGAAAATAAAGGATTCGCTATGAAATATTGGAAGAAAATTGAATTTGTTCAACAACACGCGAAGTTGCACTTGTTTTGTCCAGGAGGAAATCATTGACTTTTCATTTATTTTAGTTTTTCATGAATTGGTATGTATGAATAATGATTGTTTTTTTTTTTGTTATAATAAACATGAAAAGTGCGGTTTCTACAAACTAAAAAACATTATTCTCTCAATTGACTTTTTCTAAACCTTCAATGTAGATTTTCATGATTGGGATTGAATGGTTGCAAATGTTTTGTCCAATACTGTATAAGGTGAAAATCACACTAATATTACACGTTCAAATTATATTAATTTCATCAGCTACTTGTGCCCATATCCCGATTGCTGTAGCTGGTATCCACCACCCACTTTTAGACAGTGTAGCCACTTTGAAAAGTGTGAATTCATTCTACAAAATTGAGCATCACTTCAAAACTGAATATCTTTCTTTTTTTAAACTCAAATTAAACAGGGTTTGTTTCAAATGCTTTATGCCTCCGATTTTTCAGCTCAACTTTGAAGTAGTTTTTTTTGAAAATATTACTTTTACCATTATGAAAAAGTCAAAATCCCATACCAAACCTCAAGTCAATAGCTGTAAAGCTAAACTATTTTTTTTTAGACCTGAAACATGTCAGAGTGATTTTTGAAACATGTCTTCTATGATGTAGAAGGAGATGTTCGCTCATCACCATGAATCACCAAGAGTGGACAGTAATGTTTGCTAGAGTGAAAGACATGAAGAGAAATTGTTGGAAGATCCACCTACCCCGCAGTGGGATATTAGGCAACAGTAACGTCCTTGGTTCGAGTACTACTTTACCCATGCCCTTTCACTCAATTTTCAGTAAAGGGCGATACGGTCAAAATTTGGTCAATATCAACTTGACGTATTTCTTTCAATTTTGCATTTAAAAAACCTGAACACCCCTCATTTTGAAGGTGTGTGTGTAGAATGTTGCTCCTATTTTGATTTTGGAATTCACTCTTCAGTTGTCAAAATGCCGTCCAAGCAAGAAGAGCAGCGTATCAAAATTTTGCTCGCGCATCGCGAAAATCCGAGCTACTCGCACGCAAAGTTGGCAAAATCGCTAAAAGTTGCCAAATCAACCGTTACAAATGTAATTAAAGTGTTTGGGGAACGTTTGTCGACAGCCAGGAAGTCTGGATCGGGGGGGAATCGAAAACCGGAAGCCGCTGAGACGACAAAGAGAGTTGCCGGTAGTTTCAAGCGAAACCCTAACCTATCTCTCCGAGATGCCGCAAATAAGCTGGGTGTATCGTCTACAACCGTGCATCGAGCCAAAAAACGAGCCGGACTATCGACTTACAAGAAGGTAGTGACTCCAAATCGCGATGATAAACAAAATACGACGGCCAAAGCGCGATCCCGGAGGCTGTACACGACGATGCTGACGAAGTTTGACTGCGTGGTAATGGACGACGAAACCTACGTCAAAGCCGACTACAAGCAGCTTCCGGGACAGGAGTTTTATACGGCAAAAGGAAGGGGAAAGGTAGCAGATATTTTCAAGCACACGAAACTATCAAAGTTCGCAAAGAAATATCTGGTTTGGCAAGCCATCTGTACCTGTGGCTTGAAAAGCAGCATTTTCATAGCTTCCGGGACTGTCAACCAAGAAATTTACGTGCAAGAGTGTTTGAATAACCGTCTGCTGCCTTTCCTGAAGAAACACGGTTGTTCCGTACTGTTTTAGCCGGATTTGGCATCTTGCCATTACGGTAAAAAGGCCATGGAGTGGTACGCCGCCAACAACGTGCAGGTGGTTCCCAAGGACAAGAACCCTCCCAACACGCCAGAGCTCCGCCCAATTGAGAAATACTGGGCTATTGTCAAGCGGAACCTAAAGAAGACCAAAAAAACTGCTAAGGACGAGCAGCAGTTCAAGGCAAACTGGCTTTCTGCGGCGAAGAAGGTGGACAAGGTGGCTGTACAAAATCTGATGGCAGGGGTCAAACGTAAGGCCCGGCAATTCGGATTTGGAAAAGCGGAAGCCTAACTGAATATTTTTCCTGAGTTTTATACTAATTGAACTTGAAAAAGAAATTTAATTTGATTTTTTAAATAAACGATTTCACCGATTTACACGCGTTTTCCCTTGACCAAATTTTGACCGTATCACCCTTTACATCTGTTCTATTTCCAACCTACCGTACACTGACGGAACTTTCAACACTTTCTCTTCATATCTTCCATTCTAGCAAACATTACTGTCCACTCTTGGTGTCTCATGATGATGAGCGAACATCTCCTTCTACATCATAATCGTTACTCGGTTACTACACGCACGGAGAATACAAAACATAACAATTAGAGTATATTTCTTCTATGCTTATTCGTAATTCGATTTTTTTAATCGGCACAGCCTACTGATAAGCTTGGTAAAATTGTGCCTCTACCTTCTAGCAAAGAATACTTTATCAGGAAGACTGGCAGCTCTTCACGTTTCCCATGCAAATGTCAACCGTCACTGCGTACAGCTCCTCTATCTAACAAAGGTAGAAGCACAGTATATATGTGTTAGTAATTCTCTTCGAACAAAAAGTGGTGTGCGTATGACCTCATGTCAGTGAAACATGTTAATCTTTTTTGATTAGAAAAAAGTAGTAGAAATCGTGCAACTATATATATCGTACTACTTCGCATCGCATCAACACGATAAATTATGTGCATGGTCACAGTAAGCCAACGTATCAATAGCTGTAACAAATTGTCAACATTTCAGCCTGAATAAAGAATTAAATCAGTCAAATCAAGAAGAACAGAATACACCGCCAGCTTCGTGATTTTGATGTATCCCGTTCTGACTTTGTTTACAGCACCACTTTGTCTAGAGAAACCAACTTGCTGACCCCGTTAACTGAATGGAAAAGATCGGCCCGTTTGAAGACCGATGCTTTAAAAGTTGGTTTTCATCGAAAGAAGTCACCACATTATTTGATTTTGTTGCTTTCTTCTGGTTTGCAGATTAATCGGATGCATCTATAGACTTCTTCTTGGGTCTTCTTCGAAATTTAGGAGACATCACCAATAAAATCAAAGCAGAATATTATATGCATTAGTTGTGAAAAATTATATTCACAACCTTAATCGAGTTGACAGTAGATTTCAGCCTTATTTATTTTTTCTATGTCTTGTTCTTCAAGCGTGGGTGTTAGAATTCCACCTAGACTGCACTGTTTATGCCCATCTCGAACGTTTTATGCCAATTTCAAGTCAATCTGTTTCACTCAAATATGAAATAGCATTATTCGATGGCTCAAGAGACAAAAGACGAAACAATATTGACAGCTACTGTATCTCGTTGTGTGCGTGTACTGATAAATTCACACGCACACATGCGTAAAGTGGTTCTACCTTTTCTCGAAGATGGCGTGGCGGTAACTGTCGCCTGGTTTTTGGCAAAGTTGCCAGTCTTCTTAATAAAGTAGTCTTCGCTTCTAGTCTGTCTTGATATATTTCTTAACATTAATCTACAGCTTAAAATGATGTACTAATAAATTCAAAAGCCTTTCGGTCAATAATGTGTTGCACCAAAACAATTTTCTTCTTCAGAATAAATTTAATAAAAACCGGAGAAAAACATAAAAACATTGGAAGAAAAAAAGTTGCACCAAAACAATTTGCTTCTTCAGAATAAATTTAAAAAAACCCGGAGAAAAACATAAAAACATTGGACGAAAAAAAAAGCTCACCAGTGTACACGAAATGCAGGCGAAAACGCGATTTAACAGCAGCAATAAAAACGCTGCTCTAGACCCACCGGACTGGATCTGATGAGCAGCAAAACCATATCACGGACCATCGATTCATAGTGCCTTGCATCTAGTATGGAATGCATGTATGTATGAGTGTACCCCCTCTTCCCTCCAACTCCAGCCAGCACAGCATGTAGAACAAACTGTTATTACTCGCTTCGAAAGCGTACATAATAACTCCGTAACTCATCACAACACAAGCCGAGAGCCACTGCCTTCTTGTCTTGACTTGAATGTTTCTTCCCTTGGGGAAAGTTCTCCTTCCATGGTAAATGAATAATATAGTATTAATCAACAGTAATTGAAAGCAGAACACTGAAAGAGACTCAGGTATCGTTACATTACCTTCAATGACATTCCAATTCACTGATCCGATTTGTCGATTTGTGTGCTGTGGATGACGCCGCTGGTACTGTGACTGTACTGTGCACCAACCAGAAGGGAACCAATCGTCACACAGCGCGTACTCCTCCGATATCCCGAGACGAAGAGAGAGAGCGTGCCACAGAAGCAGAATCCAATAACTGTAATAACTTGCAGGAGCAGGAGAAATATCCACAGAACTCTTCGATTTCAGTTCAACGACAAAACCAAACTCAAATGGATAATACCTGGATGGGACGCAAGCGAGGACGGAGCTCTTCAAACTGGAGTTTAATTAATTATATTGCTTTTACCACTCAACTGCGAAGGTGTATCACTTCACTTCACTTCACTTCGACTGCTTTAAATTCTGCACACATAAACTTCCATTCAATTTTGATGTGTACTTCCTCGTTTTTTCTTTTTTGCTTGCTTGCTTTTAATTATCGACGATTGATATTTTTCGCAGCATTTACTTCCGTCCTCCTACTACTCTTCGCTGTTGCACTTCTCGTGACGCAACCGGTCGTCACACTTAGTCGGGTTGGAATTTAGTTTTCCGCTTCAATTTTTTTTTATCGGCAATTTGATAAGTTATGATTGCCTTTTCAATAACACACTTCGACGCACACAAACACCGACCTTGTTGGAATCGAAATTCTCAATACAGTGACGATCGTGTCGTAATCACAAATCACAGCTGACCTCAGCGCGCGTGGAAGATCTGCAATTGGATTGGAAGGAATGAGTATTAGTGGCTGAGTTATTATTACTCAACTTGATAGTACGTTGAATTACCTAATTCAAATTAACAGTTACAGTAAATAAAAACAAAGTCGGTCACGCCGCCGAACGAACGCACAGAAACTATATGATATGACGACGAATTAAAAGAACTTTGCGAAGACCGCGAGAGAAAACAAAAGAAGTTAAAAAAAACAGGAGACAGAGAGAGAGAGAAAAATTTGGACACGTTCTTAACCGCACGAGCACTCCTATCAATTGCGCCACTTCAGCCGGCGATGCTGGTCACGATTTCAACGACAAAATTCACTCGCCCAAATATCAAAACACTTGCGACTAAAGGCAGCCAGCTCGGAAAACACCGCAACGCGCTTCTATCCGATTGAACTTGAATACTGCTAATAAGTGGAGCTACAAATGGAAACCCAGCGGAAAGCGAGAAAAAATAATAGAAGAAAATCGCGACTAAACTTTAGTCGCAACAGCGCACTGACTGCGCGAGAGTCTGTGAGTAAACACGCTCAGCTGGGAGCGAAACGATGACGACGACCGAGCGCGCACACATTCACTCGAAAGCATCGCCCACTATGTTCGATAATATGACGTGATGCACTTAGTCCAAACGTCACAGTTTATTTTGGCCACATGGCGCAACTGTCGGACACTATCGCAGCATACTAGATTCGGAAATATACAGTGACCACTCCCGGCGCATATCGAGAACGAAATGGGGCCTCGGTTCGTTTTCCACGCAGCAGAATGACGTAGGAAACTTAAACTTCATTGAGCTCAACCGCACTTGCAGAAACAGGCTGGTGGCTGGTGGAAAACCTAAAGTTGCAAACACCCTTCCGATAACCACGAGAGCTGCGCGCGCATCCAACGCTCCGGAGTACCAGACGGCGCGTAACGAGAGCATGTCTGATGCCGTGTGTTGTTTCGCGCCACGCTTCTGCCTCCAACAAACCGATCGCGATCGCATCGGCAACTCAGTTCAGTTCAGTAGTCACAATCTGTTGGTTGATTAGACTCCCCTCGTCTGCCTCTGGACGGCTGCCGGCGGTTCATCTTGCTGCTGTAACATCATGTAATCACATTCTATTGTTTGCATTTTGCTCACACCACCCTAGAGTTTAATGTTCGATTGATGGATAATCAGCTCGAAACATTGTTCATCGCCTTTAGGTGATTTCATCAATTCTGCTTTTCCAATTCTTTCACCTTTAGGTGGTGTGGCAGACTTTCCATTCACGTTGCGTTTTGTTTTCTCCGATGAAATTGTTATTGTTGCATGTTAGATGAAGTTATGGTGCTAAGACCTCGAACGCCGCTTGCATATCAATTAAGGAGAGTCCCCTCGTATGAAAGATAACCCTGCCAATGAAACCACAATCAGGTAGCTTATCCAAGTGGGACTCCGTTCGGCGTTGATTTCCGCTCCTTCCGTTCGTCTAGTTGTAATAAGAAGGTCTTCGATCGCCTTATAAGACATCGACGCTAGTAAAGGGTGTTCCGATCCAAATTTGGTCAAACAGTTATGTGTGTGAGTCGATCAAAGTTTTTATTAGTAAATCAAATTCTTTTGCTTTTTCAAGTTAAGCGATGGGTCTTTCGTTTAACACCTGCCATAGTATTTTGTACAGTCTCCTTGTCCACTTTATTCGCCGCAGAACGCCAGTTTTCCTTGAACTATTTCTCGCCCACAACAGCTTTTTGAGTCTTCTTAAGGTTCCGCTTGACGATGGCCCAATATTTTTCGATTAAGCGGAGCTCTGGCGTGTTGGAAGGGTTCTTGTCCTTAGGCACCACTTGAACATTGTTGGCAGCATACCACTCCATGGCATTTTTTCTGTAATGCCAAGATGCCAAATCCAAGGCTGGTAGCAGGTCACTTTTTAGTGACTTGGTCACTATTTTGAGCCTAGTCACTAAAAAGTCACTATGTGCATCCAAAAGTCACTAAAGTCACTATTTTTCGGAAAATGGTCACTAAAGTCACTATGGAAGTCACTGATTGTAAAAAGTTAAACAAAAACCTCTTGTACCTATTGTACAATAGGCAACTAAATTATGCGATCTGGTCGCACTATATAATTTCGAGAAATATACACCAAAAATCTAGATGCCCTGGCAAACGCTGTCTCGCCGGAATGTCCTGGAAGACCAATTTATATTATGACATAATCTTAACTTAACTTAATCTAACTTAACTTTGTATAGATCATAAAGTTATTGTTACGATTGTAGACCTTAAGATTTGAAGGGCAGTTTGAATGACCTGTAACTAACAAGGTTATCCTATGATGTCTGTGGATGTTTCAGAATATTTATTGAATATGTTTGAATATTTATCGTAGCTTTGTATAGCCCTAAAGGCTACGGTTACTACCGTATATATTAAGTTCTGAACTCAAGGTCAGTTTTTATAAACCTAAACATCTCGAGATAATTTGATAGTGACTGGTGAGCTTACAGTAGCTTCATTGAATGTGTTTGAATGCATATCGTAACTTTTCATAGATTATAAAGCTAACTTTACGACTATAGATCCTAAATTCTGAACTCAAGCGCAGTTTTGATGACCTAGAATATCCCAAGATCAAGGTTGCGGCTTATCATTTTTGACTTATCCATATTCATTTGCCGATAGCTCTTCTCAGAAGCTCAATTTCAAAATATAATGTATGATGAACTTATGGTAGGTTTGAGTAGACCTACAACTTGGTCTAACAATACATAGCTCTATCTCTTATATCTGAGGAATAAGAGCGTATTTTCGTAGTGATCTTCGCGATGATATTCGCGGTGAAGATCACGCGATTATCATCGTAAATATCACTGTGAATATACGCTCTCATGTCGAAGATATAGGAGTTAGAGCAATGTACTGTTTGACAAAGTTGTAAGTCTACTCATGCACTACAAGTTCATCATACATCATAGTATCAAATCGGCCCTCTGAAAGGAGATATTGGCAAATGAATATGCCTGAGTCAAAAATGATAAGCCGCAACCCTGCCCAAGATATCTCATTATTTGATGACATTTAAAACAATTCACGTTAGTCCAAAAAGCTGTAGATTTTAATCTATAATTCAAAACTTAAAATCTACAGCTGGATGTAGATTTTATGTTTTAAATTCCAGGAAAGTTTGGATTACCTAGAACATTCGAAGATTGTCTCATAATGTATGTTGTTCTTCCAAAATATTTCATGAATATGTTTCAATACACGTCGAAGCTTTGCAAAAACCCAGAAAGCTTTTGTTACAACTGTAGTAGGTCCTATGTTCTGTTCTTAAGGATAGTTTGGATGACTTGGAACATGTCACACTTCTTCATAATGTGTTTTGTCTTGAAGAATATCAATTGAATATGTTTGAATATTTGTCGTAACTTTGTATTGCCTCATATTTACTGTTATAACTGTAAATCGTAAGTTCTGAATTCAAGGACAGTTTGAATGATCTAGAACATCATAAAGCTATCAAATAATGACTGTTGACCTTCCAAAAGGTTCATTCAATATGTTTGAATACATATTATAACCTTATCTGAACTTTTGAACTCAAGTACATTTTGGAAGACCTAGAACCTATCAAAAAAATGTATACCATTTATCAACGAGAATTTAATAATACGTATACATATGATAACATTCTAGAACAACGCCTTACACTTTTAATAAGGCATTTATTTTTTCTTCCTGAACTTCTTCATATTCAGGATGTTCTTGGTCGTCACCATCCGTTACAAGCAGTGAAAGCTCCAAGTATGTTATGAAAATCACCAAGTTACTTCCGATTCAGGTCAACTATGATCTTCTTATTGACGAATGGAACTTGTTAAAATGCTAGGTGCTGACCTTGAGTACATAGTACCGAATTGAGGAGTATTGGAATTTGTTTGCTAAGAAAACGGCTGTAGGTGAGCCTAAATACCCTCAGGTGATTAAGGTGGTGAAAACAGCTTCACATGGCAACGGCTCGAAAAAGGAATTGAGAAGTAAGATACGTCAGAAGTAATTCTAGCACATGCCATGCTTTCAGCCGCGTTTCAACCGTGCGTATAGACCTTTGCAAAAACGAGCTGTGGACCAAGTGCAGGAGGCCCTGGAGAGAAAAAAGTTTCTTGATTACAGGCTTCTTTTTTTTTTTTTAAAAAAACCCAAAAAGTCATACTTTGCTGCAGTATTATTCATTTTTGCAAACGGGGGTGATCAATTAGTTCATTTTTACTGTACTTAGACAGCAAATTTATAAAAAAAATATAAAATACTAAAACTTTTAGTCACTATTTGGTCACTATTTTTATTATTTTGTGATAAATAATAGTGACTTTATTCACTATTATTTATCCATAAATCCGCTACCAGCCCTGCAATTCCCATCAAAATAGAACGGAACAATTGTGTCGCTTCAGGAAAGGTAGTAGACGTTTTTGTAGGCACTCGCTCAGATAAATTTCCTGGTTGACGATTCCGGTCGCAATGTAAACGTTGCTCTTCAAGCCACAGGTACAGATGGCCTTCCACGGCGAACTTTGACAGTTTAATGTGCTTGAAAATATCTGCCACCTTTCCCTGTCCAGGAAGCTGTTTAAAGTATTCCTTGACGTAAGTTTCATCGTCCTGTAACACGCACTCAAACTTCGTGAGCATCGTCGTGTACCACCTTCGTAACGTGCAACTAGTCCAACGTGTTTCGTTTATCGTCAGCGATCTGAGTCACCACACTTCGAAGGCGCCTATGTCACAATCCAGCTCGTTTTTCTGCGACATCTCGAACGGTGAGGTTGGGGTTCCGCTCGAAACAGCGGACACCTCTTTTTGCCGTCGCTGTGGCCTTCGGCTTTCGATTTCCGCCAGATCCAGCTTTCCTGGCTGTCGACAAATGTACACTGAACACCTTCAATACGTTGGTAACAGCGTGAGAGTAGGTTGGGTTTTCGCCATGCACGCGCAAAATTTTGATGCGTTGCTTCTCTTCCTTCGCCGACATTTTGACAACTGAAGTGCCAATCTCAAAATCAAAATCAAAATAGAGGCATAATGCTATACGCATACGCATCTTCAAAATGAGGGGTGTGCAAAATTTGTTAATGCACGATGAAAGGAAATGCGTCAAGTCTAAGTCGACCAAATTTTGATCGAAACACCCTTTAGCAGAAAATTAACGCTCGTTCGACAATACCGCTTTGTTTTATTTTGAATCTTTCCCGTGCGTATATTTTTCAACTCTGATTTCTAGTTGAATTTTCTGCAATTGAAGTTGAACATTTGAGATTAGAACTGAGGAAGTTTAAAGAACGCCTTTACGCGAGTGTTTAACGACGAGCATCCACACCCTTATTTTCCATTTTTAAGTTCGGTAATTGTTTGTCGATCTCAATTCTGTCCTAGCTCATAGTACGATGTGAACGGTTGGAAAAATGTTGTTTAACATATTTTATATGGTGTCATGAGCAATGAATATCATTATGCCCCTGCTTTTTCGGTTCGTCGATCTTGAATCTGAAGAAATCACTCTGATCTTCTGAACATCTGTTTGCTAAAGTTCTGAGTTTCTCTGATTTCGTCATAACTTCTTGCAGTCACTTCGATTTTCTCAGAAATTAACAATCAAACCTAAACCTTCCAGAAACATTTGTTATTTTTTTACCTAAACTTAGTTTAAGTAAAAAAATAACAAAAAAATCTGATTCTGCGATGAAAATTCCTGCAAAACTTACGGAAAATTTTCTCCAGAATTTCTTAAAATCCCTCTTACATTTCTTGAAACCTTCTTCATGAACTTCTGAGAAGTTCTCTTCTGAACATCGGAAATTTTCTACTGAACTTCGGGAAAGTTTGCTCCTGAGTTTGTTAGAAATTCTTGCCTTAACTATTAGGAAGTACCCCCTATAATTCTTCCTGTTCTTCTGAGAAATATCTACCTGTACTGCTAGCAACTCCTAAACCTACGAGAAAGCTCTCAGGAAAGCCAACACTACTGTGTAGTTCCAAATAAACTTTTCCTGACCTTCAGCGATGTTCTTTCGTGAAAGTTGCGAGGAATTGCTTCTTCAACTTATGGGTAGTGTCCTCTCTGGTAAGTTGCTTCCTGAAATTCGAAAAAGTTTTTTCCAGCGTCTATTTTTTGTTTCTGAGTTCCTAGGGAAATTCTACCAAAACACTGGGAATGTTCTCTCCGAGTTAAAATTCCTTTAAATTTGTTGGAAATTTCATCCTGAACTTCTGAACTGTTGGGAAGGTTTCTCCTGAACTTCAGGGAAGTTTGTTCCTGAATTTCTGAGAAATGCTTGCTCAAACTACTATGAAGTAATCCTTATAACTCTGGATAGTAACTAGAAATGAGAAGAAAGATTAATAATCTCCATTTAATTCCAACTACCTTTATTGCTCATATTGACAGATACGCGTATTTCGTCTACAATGGGCAGACTTCTTCAGTATCGTGTTCTAATACTTAAATCACGACACTGAAGAAGTCTGCACATTGTAGACGAAATACACGTATCTGTCAAGATAAGCAATAAAGGTAGTTTGAATTAAATAGAAATTACTAATCTTTCTTCTGATTTCCTCGTTACAGGTATTCCACTAAACAGCTCACACTTTCCAGAATTCACCTAGTAATCTTATTTGCTGAATTGTTGTGAATTATTTACTAGAGTTCAGTAACCAAACAATGTGGACATCTTTCCTCGGGGAGCGCAATAATTGATATTAAAATCACCAGCAAGCACGTTTAGTTTACTAGAATCTACCTCAAACCTCAAACCAGTGTTCTAAAATTTCGATAAAACGCTGGTCACTAGAACTGGGTGAATGATACAGTACATCAAAATTACCAATCTGGATGCCACGTACAACTACGGTGCTTAAGAACCACAAACTTTGTTCAATTAAACTGATTCTTTAGCATAA
This sequence comes from Aedes japonicus, assembly GCA_034211315.2. Taxonomy (NCBI): domain Eukaryota; kingdom Metazoa; phylum Arthropoda; class Insecta; order Diptera; family Culicidae; genus Aedes; species Aedes japonicus. The sequence goes on along the minus strand of JASCZW010001593.1, from coordinate 38,008 downwards.
ATGGCATTGCCGCCAGTGTGTCTTGAGTACGATAAATAAGCAGCCACATTATAACACGAAATACTACAGGGTGAGTTGAAATTCCTGTCAGTGTTTTTTAAACATGTGTAACTTTGGATGGGTTAATCACAGACATGTTTGCACATTTCAACAAAGATTTTTCATTAAGGCCTAACTGAAAAACGTAAACAATGGCTTCTTCCGCGAATTTGTCATTGAAAACTCGCCTAATCAATCCACCACGGTCATTTCCAAGAGGAAGAGCTCATCTATCCGATAGAATTGGAAGCTTAGCCTTTGTGCCACGATAAATTTACGGAAGAACCCATTTTTTACGTTTGTCAGTTAGGCCCTAATGAAAAATCTTTGCCGATTTTTCTTTTAGAGTGTATGCAAATGTCAACAAGGCTTGCAATTTTGTTTTGAATTTTAGGAGCCTGAAATGGGCCGTTTGGATTAAATGATGATGCAGCTATGGTTGTGTTTGCTACGATGGTTGAGAAGACCACTATCATTATAGCGTTGAAGATAGTTGAGGATCTGTTAAAGAATATAAATTCAATAACAAATGATAGTACATATTACTCATTGTTAAAACGTTATGGTTGTCATTACTAGTCGTTTCATCGTTGAAATTTAAGATCATTGTACGGTAATTTAAGCAAAATACAAAATATCTCTTGCATTGTAAACGGAGATTACAGCAGCAGTTCTTGGCTGCTTCGTTGGATGGTCTGATTGCGGCTCCTTAAACAATTCACACATATTCTTTGCAGCCATACGCTTCGATATTTTACTTTCAGTTTGAAACCCATTCTCCAAATATTTAGATTCCTATCGATATGGGGCTCTATCGATACAGTCGAACAGTTGACCTCAGATGTTCTTGTCCTCGGAGGGGTGTTTGAGATCATCCTAAGGAACTTATTTTGAACACGCAGGGATAATGTAGACCTTCTGTTGATCAATGGGTACAGTAGCTTCAACAGTACGGTACACTTTGTGACGGTTTTGTCAACCTGCTTGCTGTCTAGGGCTACGCCAAGGTAGACAGCTAAATTGGTCCATTCCACCGTTGTTCAGGCTTATTTTACAATCCTCAGGCGGAACAAGTTTGGGAGAGCTGGAGTGTGGAAATAGGATGACCTGGGTCTACGCCGCGTTGATACATATCTTCCATTCGGTGAAGTATTCTGACAGAACATTCAGACTTCGTTGCAGTTTCGCTGTAAGCGCTCTTGTTACCCTACCATTGTGGACGACTGCGGTATCATCGGCTAACAACGACAGAGATCCATTTTCAGGGAGCGGGGGTATATCCGAGGTGAATAGGTTGAACAGAACTGGACCTAATATACGGAACTGCTCGTCGAGCAAGATGTTAAGCTCGTCGGCAGATGAAAGAAGCCGACGGTGGATCGCTTTCTCAAACAGCTTGGATAATCCCGAGAGAAGGCTGGTGGGCCTATAGCTCTTGGAACACGTAGGATCTTTCCCAGGTTTCTGGATGGGTATGACTTTGGCTGACTTCCAACACAAGGGGAAGTAGCCAAGTCGCAGGCATTGGTTGAAAGCCATTGCCAGATGTTTATATAACTGGGTGCTCAATTGCTTGAGCTCCAAGTTCAAGATGTTATCGAAACCTGGGGCCTTCATGTTCTTTGAGCTTTTGATATAAGTCAACAATTCGTCAGCTGAGATCTCCAACTCCTCTGTGAAGTCATTGGGATTAAATGGATGTTAGTAATCAGCACGCTAACGGCAGCTTCGTGGAATGACGATGTTTTGTCCGAAAATGTGGGAGCTGACGAAGTGTTGACTTATCTCAGCAGCCTTCTCTACAAGAGTTATCAAGCGATCCTTAGAGCCATTATTGTCTAGTGGAATCAACGGTGAAATGGGTCTTGGTTTAGTTTTTAAATTTTTTGTCAACTTCCAGAACGGCTTTGCACAATCTGGAAGAGAGCGGATCTTGGCGGCAAAATTGTTATTCTTAAGGTCCACCATTCTGGCCTTGATGATTTTCGTCACTCGATTACAGTGACTTTCTAAGCGTTGGCAAAGGTTGCTCATCTGATCTATCGCTGGTACATTGTCTCGTCTCCCGGCTTGCCTGGGAGATCGCTTGCTCGATGTTCTTCAGCTGCAGTTCGATGTCATCAGTTTGACCTGAGGTACATGTTTAAGTCGATGTTGTCGTCAACGTGTTGTCTCCCAACTGGCGCGATGGTAGTTCCCCCTGGTGATTCCATGCCGGTTGACCGTGGAGCCAACTTCGGCCACCACCGGATTGTGGTCCGAGCTGAGCTCCTGGTGTACGATCGGCTGGACGATGTTGTTCCCCATGTTGGTGAGGAAGATGTCGATTGTCGAATGGACCCCGGATCTGCTCAACCGGGTGGGAGTATCCGGGCCCAGGAAGGTGTAATGGCCCTCTTCAAATGCTTCCTGTAGAATAATTCCGTTCCGATTCCACCGGGTGTTCCCCCAGGTTTAGTGTTTCGCATTCATGTCGCCGGCGATGATGAACTGCCCCTGCCTCCGAGTAAGCTTACGGATGTCGTTTCGTAGCATTGATGTTGTTCCATTGGCGGTGCTGGCTTGCTTGGGACAATAGGCCGCGATGATGGTGATAGGGCCGACGGCAGTTTCGACCTCGACTCCGGTGGCTTCGATGGACTGCAGCTGAAAGCTCGGAAGTAGATGAGAGTTGATGTTGTATCGCAGAGCGATCGCAACTCCTCCTCCACTAGAGCCGCTACGATCAAGTCGCACAATCCGATATCCAGGGATGAAAACGCTGAGTTCCGGCTTGAGATGTGTCTCGGTGACGATGGCGATGTCGATGGCCTTCCTGTTAAGGAAGTCACCGAGCTCAAATGTTTTGTTCCAGATGGAACAAGCATTCCAATTGAGGAGCTGATGGTCAGATTATGGTCCATGCTTGCGTAGGAACTTCATCGTCACGGATGTAGCGGCTTTGAGCTGTTCGTCCTTCGAGCGGCAGGAACGTAGTTGGCGGTAGAGTTCTTGAACGAACTCGACCATTTGCTCCGAGTCGTAGAGCTAGTCCAGATCCCGATGGTTTCGGAGGACTGCAACTCGGATTGCACCAGCTTCATGGGGAACACCTTGATCGGCTTGAGCTTAAGCCGTTTGAGTTCCTCGACGATATCCTCCGGTGGGTATTCCGGTAGTCCACGAATAACCACCTTCAGTGGCTTGCTTCCGGGGGTGTCATGAGTGTAATACTCGAGCTGCTTCGATTCCAGGAACCGTCTTGTAGATTTAAAATCTGCTTCGGTGGAGCAGACGATCTTGGTGCCCATGCTGCACAGCTTGAACAACGGATGGATTTGCGCCGCCGCATGTTCGTTCCTGAGCGTGGCGAATTCCGTTCGTGAGTGGTGACTATAGAGGTGGAATTTTATAAGTCGTTATTATCGGAACACTAAAAAACTGTGAACAAAATGCTCCGACAAGTGGTACTAGATTCTATTAGTGCCAACAAATTGCGTCAGACAGTTTTCTCTAATTTATCGAAGTTGAATACACCTTCATGGAAATATCGCATAGATAATGCTCGACTTCGACAATGTATCAGGAGTTCAAGACTCGAAGATTGTTTCGGAAACAGACGCAAAAGTCGCACAGGATTTTGCTAACTGACTTGATTAGCGATGATTAGCTCTTGAGACCGTGCGAGAGTGATATCAAGAACCGTCAAAGGTGAAGCTGAATATAAGTGCGCATGTATCGTCTGAATCTATGGACGTTGGTCACAAGCAGATTGCAATCGGTCAAGTAGACAGTCAATGTAGCAGTGAGTGTATCGACATATGAAGCTGTCCATATACATATGCGTTGTACGCACTATGGCGATTTTTGGCATGACGGGGACGATGTACCGATATTTGTTCGGACAATGGTACAGCTTTTGTTGGGTTAAATGGAATGATGGAATTCATTCAACTCTGCACTTTACGATATCACGAAACATCGTAAAGCTGCACCAAGGAATGTTCGGCTTTTGTGGCCTGTGTTGTAGGAGAAATCCGGTACATACTCTGCAGATTTGCCGAACGCTGTCTGGAATGCAGGTCGAAGCGAGTGCCTAAATTCTCGACCTTTAACATCCATAGTCTGATGATCCACCGATTCCTTGAGCATTGACACCAGCTCATTTTCTCACCAGTGGATCCTTACAAACTTTGCGGATTCAAACTTTAGCACCATTAACTGAACCGATCTAAATCGTTGAAGAGCTAGTTCAATGATCAACTACGTGATTTCTGGACACGATGCAGGAACAAATATTAGAATGACCCAGCGCATCAGAAACAAAAATCTAGAAACCTACATGAAGGTAACCTCGAAGTCAATGGTGACAGTCTACAACCACCAATGAAATGGAGAGATGCAAGGGCGGAAATTATTCATACTTCATCCAGGAGCTGATGGTTTGACTGGGATGAGTCACGCTAAGAAACTCAGGAATTGTAGCGACTTCGTCAACAAATTTACCTACTACCAGTTCAGCATTGATGTGACCAATGCAGACAGGTTGATTCACGTGGAGAATAGTCGGCTGGAAAGGTACTCGGTAGCGTAAAAATATTGTGTTTATCTGTGGTTCCGAAGTTCAACCATGTCACTTACGGTGGACTATAGATGCGGAATCAACGGTGCATGTCCGTTAACAGAACTTAGCCACTACACGGTTCTTCTGTTCGTGACTCAGCGAAGATAGCCACTGGCCTACTCAGTTGACCACGTACAGATTTCAGCTGAGAACGATATCAATCCACCGAATTACCGCTGACTTCGACCCGATGAACGAGTAAATAACTGAGACGAATGCTTATTAGAGTTCATTCAAGATAGACTGTAGTAAGTGAAGCCTGGGAGCATGTAGGAGTTGTCAAACAGAAGTTGGCGCTCAAGCGTCCAGAAAATATTGCAGACATTCCCAGCAGACATTTGTCAACAGGAGGACTCGATGAAGACGACAGACGATCCAAAGTTCGATCCCAATTCGTGAAGAAAGAACTTAAATTGCATCCGGTCATTTTGCCTAAGTTCGAAACAACGTACAATAAAGGATCAATTTCGTCAGTATGAAGTAAAATTTCGAGGCTTTCAAAATAATTCGAAAAAAAGTTTGATGGCCATCCAACTTATTTTCGATACTACTTCCATCAGTACACGGCATATCTTAGCCGTTTGAACCTCTGCAACAAATTGAATGCTGAACCACAGCACGGCAATCCAAGAGAGCGATCTGCATCACTTTAATTTTCGACGGGCTTTGGCGTGTATTAGTTTAGGTTCAGCTCATGACATTTTGATGCGCCGATATCGGCTATTAAAGATTTCTGGCAAAACGGAATGTTCTGGAATAGTTAGCGAATTAGAATGAACGGTGTTCCGTGACTAAATTGTTATTGTATAGCCAGGAGACTTCCTGTCACGCAATGACAACGTGATGATATTTAGGACGAAACTATGTTTTGTGATGTGAAGATATCCGCAGATTGTCTACTACAATTATATGTCATTGTGGTATATATAAGTTTAACTGATTTCGACATTTTCCACTGCTTCTAGCGGCAGTTTCTTTGAAATTCTGGAACAAATTCAGGTGGTCGCTGGTTTAGTGAAGGATCGAACTTCATTTCCCTTTTTTTCTCTCATGTTTCAAGAATTCAATATAGCAGCCTTGCTGGACCATTTCACGACAGCGACCGATAATACTCATAGATTGGTCTCATAATCAACATAATTAATTATGTAAACATGCGATAAGTGCTGCCAAAATGATGGAAACTTATTTTCCAGGTGGAAGCATAGTGTCTAAGTGAACTTTTGCGCGTATTACCACATGGTGGCAGAGTGACTTAATTCTTCTACACATGTCATTCAAGCCGTTCACTTCTATGATACTATAATTGTTTACGGAGTGAGACGTGAATACTCTCATCGATTTCCACTGATCGAATTTCCCTTAATTACTCTCCCTACAATCTTCATTCACTGTCTAAAAATAACATGCAAATCCATCCCATTTGATAACACACACAAACACACCAGTTAGATCAACCCTGTTTACATAATATCCCCCTTATGCTCCGTTCGGTACCGCTGCCATCTGCTATAGCCTATTTATAGGGGCCATACGAAACAAAAAATAACAAACAAAATAAGCTCCATCGAAATGCACTTGATTTTTTGCTCACCTTCTTCGATCTACAGCGGACTTTCTCCGTCATCAACGACGTCGTACATCCAATACTTCAGTTCAATCTTCAATTTCATCAAACGGTGTGCGTACACTTGCCAGCAATGATCACCAAATGCTATTTATATTGCCTCTTAAGCAGCTTCGTTCGAAACTATTTACATTTCTTACTCCTGGCAGGATGCAAACCAATACATAATAATCGCGATTCAGGCGTACGATGCAAAACACAGCTGACAGCCTGCTCGAGTGGGAGTAAAAGTAGGTGGTAAAGAGTGGTCGGAAAATGTCAACAGAATCGGGCACACGGCCAGTGAGAGTAACGTATAATTGCACCAAATTCAGCTTAAAACATCGTGTATGGTAGTTATTCAAATTCAGCGTTAATGTACTATTGATTACCATTTGGTGCATTTTTCATTACATAGAATTAAAATAATTTTGATTAAAAATTCATACATAGAGTACTAACTGAAAATGCATGTTTTACTTTTGGATCAAAATATACTCATTATGGAGTTGCTTTCAAGAATAGAAATAGCATTTCTTTACGCCTGGCAGTTATGCAGTGGTGTGATTGTTAACACGAATGAGAAAATCAACCTCAAATGATGATGAATTCTATTCAATTTTGAGGAAAGTTCATCTGTAGTGAAATTATTCATACAATCGTTTCGTAACTGCAGAAAATTAACAAAACACCAACTCATTTTAAAATTTCTCAGAATCAATAAGAAGACTATATTTTCATTCCTGATTCTGACATATGAGATTATGTAATAATTAATTACTTTTAGAATAATCTTATGCCTTGTTCAGTGTATTTAACAAGATAGCCTTGTAGTTTGTTACAACGCTGTAGTATGATCAAAGCATTACCGTAAGTTTTCAATTCATAGGAAACTAGTTAAAAATGGAACCCAATGAAATACGGTCGAACTCAACCCAATTTCGAGTGGATCTCATTGTTCGTTTGTTCACGATAAAAGTGGTATCTGTTTCCGGGAAAATTGTGGAAAAATGTTACACGTTAAGTTTTCTTTCGATCTCGGATGTGCATTTCTCGGTAAAATATTATTTGCTGAAATCATAGCAAAATTTGATGTCAGCAGTACTGCTATACTGACGCGTCAATTAAATTACAATTGCCATGAACTGGAGTAGCACGGCAAAATGACAATAAGAGCTCAGCAGAGTTCAACGATTGTTGCTCGTGGTTGACCTCAACCAAGCCAAGCTCTGATTCAGTAGTTGAAGCTCGTCGATCGAAATTATTTTAGCAATGTCCTGACCCCGTTGGTTTAAAAGCATTTATTCAACCGAAGTTTCATTTAGTGAAATTCTCATTTGACATAAATCTCGTTTGAAAATCAAAATAAAAGCTTGTCATTGTTCTCAGCAAATCATTCCGCATCATTACAAACCTTTCATGGGTAATTTCCCATGTTGTTGATTACCATTTCCATTATTACTGTGACAATTACCTTAATAGTTAACAATTATAAACTAACAATCTTCTGTATAATTTTATTAATATGTCAATTGTGCCACAGCCATTCAAGCTTGAATCTCAGCGTGTGTAAATTTCCATAAGCTTCAATTTAATAGAAATTGGCAATTAACAATAAGCCACTAACTTTGCGCAGTGGCGATATCGTATCCAATGAGGTACAACCATAGGCTAACTGTAAGACCAGTAGGTCCCAAACACATAAGATTTTTTTCTTGGCTCAGTCAGTACTAGCACATCGGTCCCAAGCTTAATAATACGCCCCTTATAATGAACTCACACGAACACACTCTCAAATATTCTGTCAAAATAACACAGCAAATCAAAACACAGGCGCAAATATCTACAGCAAGGTGCTGGCTTCATAACATAAACTGTTTTCGAGACTTTTGCACCTGATCCGAGTCAAAAATGACAATATTGTTCGTAACTGAAGCATTGTATGAATCTTACAAAGTCCGCTTGACCGAAATTCGATTCAAAACTTTTAAAACAAGATTATCCTTTAATTTGATCTTCAACGCCAATTGTTCTAATTTTATTTTTGTGGAACTTCGGTTATTCTTTTTGTTGGCGTCAGTTATTCTATTTGTTGTTTGTAGTTTTGATGAAGCGATAAGACAAGACCATTGAAGTGCCGCCAGGTGGTGAAAGTCGACATTATGTTTGGACATAATGCTGCATACTGATGCGGCTAGAGCAGATTCATTGTTAACCAACGGTCAATTATTATAAGCAAAAACTTTCTCAAAAATCGACCATAATAATAACAGATGGAATTTCGATTATTTCAACATATTTTAGAATGAAAAGTTTAATTGAACATGAAAAAAAAAATATTCTCACTTCAATTTGACAGATGTTAAGATTCAAACAACCCTCCTCTGCTGTAAATATCTTTGTTAAGTAGTTTTGGATTTTTCTTCCATCTGTTGTATGATGGAAAAAAAATCCAAAACTTTTTTAATTAGAATTTAATTTGTAACTTGCTTTTAATTAGAATTTAATTTGTATTTTTCAGAAGCATTTTAAAATTTTCGTCCTATATTTTAACATCAGAGCTGTCATTTATCACCACTCGGTTTCTTTTTCTTTTTTCAACCTGGATCCTCCATAGATTCATTTCTGACAGAAGAGCAAATAGATCAACGACAGAAAGCTGTTCAATGACCGCTTTTGCATAAGCTATTTTTCAAAACTAATTCAGCGCCAACATTTGATAAGGGCGAATCTGCTTTTGTAAACAAACACTTTGTCTGCTAATATATCGAAAGTTGAATTCAATTCCTTCAAATTGAATATATCAACGGATAGAGATAAAGCTCTTCTTCCTTAACGAGTGCTTAATTTGTATGTGTGACCTTGTGTTCAAGAGAAAATGACTACCAAAGCCATTGTTTACAAAAGCAGATTCGCCCTAATCTAATGTTGGCGCTGAATTACTCGTCTCTCAGAAATAGGTCTGATGTGGTTGCAGGGATTTTTTGGAAATTCACCTAATTTAAGTTCTCTAATAAGAACACAATTCAGATGAAACACAGGCTCGTTATTAAACATGAATAATTCAATCCGAAAACTTTCATATTACGAATAACTTGAATTTTCCCGGGAGGTTATCCCCTTCATCATTTCAGCGTCAAGGAAATTTACCATGCGTTTATTATTTCAATCCACCGCACATCTGTCATCTGTCCACTTGTCAAACCGGCTGTCATTCTAGTACTACTTTTCCGACCCGTTCTCTCTTTCTGATCCGCCATTGTGTCAAGTTTGTTGTCTGACGATTTGCTCTGACCTAAAAAGTGAGTTTTCTCGTTGAATAATGCCGTTAAATCGACTGTTTGCCGTGGAAAAGGTGTACTTATAAATTTGCTTTCTTGTAGCTATCAAAAATGGAGAACGACGCCGGAGAATTCGTTGATTTGTACTGCCCAAGGAAGTGGTAAGTTTTGATGCAATGTTTTCATCTTGATTTACCAACACGTGTCGATTGGAATATGGATGAAATCAACAGGAATTCAAGCCTCAAGCTGAGTTAAAGAATAATAGCTAATTTGAAATGCAAAAAATGTTTAATTGACCGTCTTTTGCCAGCCACATCCTTGAGCAATCCTCACGTACCACTTTGTTTACTGCCCTAACCTCACTTTGTTCCTCTGGAGATTGACTTTTTTTTCCCTTTATGTCCATTCATCTAGCTCCTCGAGCAACCGAATCATCCACGCCAAGGATCATGCCTCCATTCAGATCAACATCGTCGATGTGAACCCCCAGACTGGCCGTATGCTGGAGACCTCCAAGGTGTACGCCATCTGCGGTGAGATCCGCCGGATGGGAGAATCGGACGATTGCATCGTTCGTCTCGCCAAGAAGGATGGTCTGTTGACCAAGTAAGTTAATTTAAATTGGAAGCTGTTTTGTGGCGCTAGTAACCTTTTTCTTTATTTTGTTTCAGGAACTATTAAATGTCTGTATAAAGGATAAATAATAAAAACAACTACTTTAAAAACTATCCTATTGCTACTTCATTACTGATGATGTCAACCCGAAGGCTTCTCATCGTAGATCTAACGTTTGACGAAATGACTTAACTATACCTCGACATAGAGCATGGTATATCAGGTGGTGACGGTTGATTGCGTGATTGTGCTGGTTATTGAGAAATTGACAAACTTTGTTATTGTTTACGTTCAGATTCAGATGGCCATTGTATCTATTCTCTCGGGGTAACTTGCTGAGAACAGTCCTGCAGACATAGGTAATCCTTGCACTGATGGTGGGTTCTTATCACATTACGTTCAGATCTTCAAAAGCAACATAACAACGTTAGAAGACCCTGTTCACCCCCGTCCTCTTTCGGTTATTGCGGCGCCTTTCTGAAACTTTTCAACGGTTATCTTATTCAGATCAAATTGAGAGCACTAGTTAATCATTTTTAAAGATTGCAATTGTAACAGCAGATTTATTTTGTGTTCATGGAATGTTAAGAAACCAACCAAAACAAACTGGAACAGGCAACGACTCAAATCATCTCCCATGTTTGTCCCTTTGCTACATTTCATTCAAATAAAGGCCCCACTGCTAAGTCAGTTTGGAATCAGTCTTACCAAGTTTTACTTTTTGGCGAAAGTGTTATTCAAATTGTCACATAATTTTCATGTATTAGGTTGGCCGTGAATGCTCTACATTGTGGCAAATTAGTAACTCCATCAGAATAAACAGCACGTCGAGAAAAACATTATCGGAAATGTATGATTCCGTAGACTTATAAATGAGACAAACTAGTTTTGGTATTTTCACGATATTTTTTGAACTTTTTTTAGTACATACGGTCCAATAACTATGGCAAAATTTCTTCTGAAACGATTCCAAGAATGTTGATACCCATATTGTTAGGATTTAATTCATAACTTCTGGGTCAATCGTGACCCCATAAGAACGTTTTCTGAACTGACCAATCCGACAGGATGGTCTAATAACTATGGCAAACTTTCTTCCATAATGCTAGGGTTCAATTCATATAATTTTCTGGCCTTTCGGAACCCCATGAGACCCAGGCCCGGAGTGACCGTTCGAGGATTAAGTAACCGGATTGTCATAAGGCCAACATACACATTCCTGTGTGTTCTTTGCACGACTGTTAGTATCATTACTACTGATTTTCTATGGGAATCTTTTGTTAGGAGGATGATTCCGGTTTTCCCGGAGTCTGATGATGTCCATCGGTCATAGTAGAGAATTTTGAGGAAGATTCTAAATTGGTTGGATATTTCGATAAAAAGGTCATTTTAGTTCCGTGGGTGAAAATGTTTCCTGTCGGCCTCTTAAATGTGTTTTGTTTTTTTTTGTTGGTCACACAACGGTTGATGTATGTTCCGCACAGATTTTCTTGTCAACGTTAGAAAGGAGTCACCTGCTGGAATGATGAACCACTCGTAGTTAAGTTGAGACCTAAACCCAGGGTGGCCACAGACTTGGAAAATGCGGCGTTCACTGGGGAAATCAGGGATCTGTTAGCTAGCCCGCAGATTTTTCGTAAACTTTTTGTCATGGATTAATTAGACCAAATAATGTTCACTGCCAGTAGTGCGTCGTTAGCAGACGATGAGAATACTTGCTCTTCCGTTTGGCTGAAGGTGAGTGTGTAAATGTATGCTTTTCATTTGAAAGACATTAGATAATGCTGATTTGTAATTTGGCAGCGGAGAAACATGCGTCGAAACCGAGAGGGTCAAGTTCCGTTTCGGTCATCAGAAGCTGTTACAGGACTACTTTAGCGACACGCCAACCTATGACAAGAAGCACTTTCTGCGTCGTTTCAACATGCCAAGGGAAATATTCCTGGACATTATGCGACAACTAGAGTCAACTGATGACTTTTTCCAGCTGTTGCGATGCAGCTGGAAATGTTGACCTGAGTCCGTTACAAAGGTACACTTCAGCCTAACGGATGTTGGCGAACGGTTCCTCAACAAGTTCTTTCGACGAAAACTTGAGGGTTGGAGATCTTGAGGTTTCCTAAAAACTATTTGCGCCCTTCAACACCGGAAGAGGTGAAGAAAATGCTCCCAAAAATTCGTAAAAATGTGAACTTCCTAGAAACTCAGGGAATTTATCAGAAGCTCGGTATACTTCTTAGAAATTCAGGAAACCTTCCCGAGGTTTTACTATTCTGCTTGAGGTTAAGGGAACATCCGAAAAACCCAGGGAACTTTCCAGAAAATCATGGAACTTCCTAGAAGTTAAGGGTTCTTTCTAGAAGTTCAGACAACTTCCCTGATATTTAAAATGTTTCCTAGAAATTCAGGAAATTTTGCATAAATGCAGGGAGCTTCACATGAGTTCAGGTAACTTCCCAAAAGTAAAGGGTTCTTCACAGAAGTTCAGGCAACTATCCAGAAATTCAGGGAGCTTCTCAGAAGTTCAGAGAACTTCTCAAATGTTCAGAATCTGTCCAGAAATTCGTGAAGCTTCTCAAAAGTTCAGAAAGCTTCTCATGAAACATTTCAAAACATATCATGAAACTTGCTCGAAGTATACAGAACATCTTAGAAGTTCAGGGAACTTGTAAGAGTTTGAGGAAGCAAGGTGCTAGAAGAGCACTACAAATGTTGCTTTATTCGAGAAGATTTGTGGAAGAAGTCAGGAAGCAGGAAGAAAGAAAGCTGAATGAAAGTCATCCGAGTTTCGTCGGTGTTCCAATCAAAAGTATTCGCTGTTGAGGTTGATGCGGAACACGATAAGATGCTGGGACCAAAGCTGAATTTTATCTTTACCTCTGCAGCAATGGTCGATTCGTTTCCTAGCTCGAATCTCTTATGACTTCGTTTCTTTTTCACTATTTGACGGGACTTGTAGAGCCGCTGTGAAGAAAATAGTTAAGCTCGAGCGTCTGACAGTCAAAGCTAAATCGTTAATTGATATAGAATCTTCTACTAGCCCTTAATGTGAAAATTAGTTTTGCCTCTAAACCGGCGATTAGGAAAGCGACAGAATTTGCTAAAATTTACGACAAAGGCGTTTTGGCATTCCGCAACGACTTATGATCTTTCTCTGAATCTATATTAACATTCCCTTTAACGCCTTACGTCATCTGCATTAATCTTGTTGTCATAACTCACTTCACGGACATAGCGAAAAAGTATTTTGGATCTGTGTCTGGAAACGTTCGTAGATAAAGAATATCTGAGCGCTGCAGTTGCTCACAAAGTAAAAGAAGAATTTAGGCAGCTGTGCTCAATGCCGTCTGACGTTGCTTGCCGAATTCCAGAGAAAAGAACATGGTTTGGACAAATTTTGGCTAGAACTGATTGTGCATTCTAAGCAGGAGCTGCCAAATTTGACAAAATTTGTTAAAAATAAGCTCATCCTGTCGAACAAAAATGCGGATTTTCAATAAATGGAAAGTGGCTGGTGATCTACGAGCTGTCAACAACGTTGAGAACACGAAGTCCTTGATACAATATGGACGCAGCGCACGTTGTATTCGAAAACCTCGATCGCTTTACTATTTTTCTTCGATGTTATGCTTCTAGAAACTTGAAAGATCAATGACTTATATAAAGCTAAGTGTTCTCGATAGCAATATGAGAGACCAAAACAGATAATGGCGGGGTGGCAAGAGTACCAAACCATACTACAGTTCAATTTAGTTTTCTTTTAATTCTTGTATTTATTGCCATACAATTCATTAGTGTTCCGTCGATGTTTCCTTGACACTTGTAAAAAGTCTGTACTAACCCATTGTAGTAATCAGTAAATACATTTTTTTTCGCATGTCGGATATTTTCGATCACTGCTGACTTCATTATCTTTGCAAATTTAGATACTATTCAGCATGACAGTCATACGCTCACTCTGTTTAGATAGTGTTCGCGCAGTATGTTATGGCTTAAAGCGTTGTCCCAGGGCGGTATAACACACCGAATAAACTGTACTACAGTACTAAGGTTTGTTCTCCAAATCGCAGAGGGTTCTTGTAGGTCTTTGCTGAAGAAATTAAATCTAAATCCTACAGAGTTTGAGCTGTTTAGTGGAATACCTGTAACTAGAAATGAGAAGAAAAATTAGTATTTTCCATTAAATTCCAACTACCTTTGCTTATCTTGACAGATACGCTTATTTCGTCTACAATGTGCAGACTTCTTCAGTCTTCTCATTTCAAATTAAATCTGTTTTTGGAGATTGCCGGCCAGTGGCATAACAAGTGTTCCGAGTATTCTTTATCCATGTCACAAAATCGACATGAATCATCTTGAAGTTTTCCTATCAGCTTCAAGTGATATCGGCTCGAACAGTTATAAGGCTTTTATATAAGGTTAAATCTTTTTTGGTAGAGATTGCAAGTTAAATGTATGCGAACTGCAAAGCTGAAGGCACTATAATAGAGAAAGTGTTGAGTTGGAGTTGAACTGCTTTGATACCTATGAAAGTGTTGTTCCAGTGTGGCTCCACTTCCAAGGATTTCCAGGCTTTCATCTCCATTCTAAGTGAAGAGGCAGATAAACCATAAAAGTGTCCAGGTCCTACGTCCAGTAATGATGAGACGATCCGAGTCAGTTCTCTCGTTTCCATCAATTCCACAATGGCCAGGAACCCAGTACAAATTGACTTGATAAATATAAGACAACTTTTGGATTGATTGAACACATTCCCAAACATGCTTGGAATTGCAAGTTGCTGACTTTAAAGCATTTAGAGCTGCTTGACTGTCCGACATAATGTATATTTTGGAATATCTATAGTTTCTGCGTAAGCATATAACAGAACATTCCTGAATTGCTTGAGTTTCAACTTGGAATACAGTTGGCCACTTACCCATTGACCAGTTACCACGTTACATCTGCTCCCACTTAGTTGTTCATTTTTGAACCGTCTGCATAGAATACAATCGATCTTTGTCGGAGGTTTGGACCACCTCTTTCCCACGAATCACGTCCAGGATCAATAACTTGATACGAACAGTCAAAGTTGTGTTGTTTCTCTCATCAAATCAATTTCTAAGATGTCCTATTAGATCACCTTCGAAAAGGTTCACAAACCTCAAATCGTTAGAGCGCTCTTTTAGCTTCTAATTGTATGTATTGATGCAATAGTAGCATACAAAGCAATGCATCCAGTGCCTTTGTTGGTGTACTTCTCATTGCACCATTAATTGGACTAGTTGCTAGCCTTTGAAGTTTTTCAAATCTCTCTGTCTGTAGGACAGCTTCTTTAGTTTTTGGCCACCAGACCAATGCATAAACTTTCACTTTTTTAAAAACACTATTTAAAAAACTTTCTTGAGCGTATTGGCAGCACGATTGTGATTGGGAAACTAGCGGCGATTGAAACTTAACACTTCTTTGATCGCTTTCACAAAATAAAAATATAACATTGAAACACTTTTTTCAATTATCTAGCAAACGCGACCAAATTCTATAAATTGACTCGAGGAACTCATCTTGACAGATAGGCCTATTTCGTTTGCTACATACATATAATAGTTTTATTGATGTCCAAAACGTTCGAATGGAATCAAGAATACGAAGGAATAGCAAAGAAATGTGATAGTATTTCAACAGTTATCAAATCGATTATAATAGCTAACTGTATGCTTAATCTATGCCAATGAGAACGGACCTTCCGCAATGAAAAAGGAACACTCCGTGCTAGATCACGCTGTAACTCTTAAAAAAACACCTCCAACGTTTTATGCAAAATATTAGTAATTTATTGACTTTGCTATTTACAGTATTCTTATGTATGTGATTCACATCAATCTAGGTGATTATTTAGCCTGGCTCATACGGTTCCCTAAAACGCATTGATAGATCAAATCGGTCCTTAAAACTAACATAAAAATAACGACGACATTGAATTTCCATTACTGTTTCGGAAAGCTGGAAACTTACTTTTTGGAGATCGAAATTATTGTACAAGAACAAATACCGAACGCGACGAAGATAAATTTTTGCGTTTGAGGCTCAAACAGCTCCGGTGAAATAAAACTATACTTAAAACTACGACCAGTACTACTAAATAGTGAGAAATTAACTTCCACGATTAGAAAATATCTTACATTATAAAGCGACTTGTATCAGATTCTAGATGTCTATTTACAATTCCCTCTTCCCCTTTTCTCAGCAACTGGTAGCCAGTGACATGTGCTAAGATGGTACGATCAGCTCCTCGTCATCCGAAATATCGATATCGTCAAATGTGTCTGGCTTCACATTTTCCTTGATCAACATCTCGTCATCCTCATCATCTTCATCATCGTCGTCGTCGTCTTCAATGTCGTCCTCGAAGTCTTCTGGGACAGCAGATTTTGAGACCTTATCGTCTTCGGCTAAACTGACATCTGCGTTCGCTAGATTGTTACTCGAACTGTTGGCTTCTTTTGGTTCTTCTTCGTTGTTAATCACGAGACTAGCACTAGCACTTACAATAGCAGGTTCTACAGATGATGAAGCTTTTACAACTCGTCGCAACAGGAGACACCGCTGGATCGTTGCATAGTTGGAGGGTAACAGTTGTGTCCGTACTGCTCACAACCGTCGCTGTCTTACTACTGGATGGCTTTGAATTATGGCTGGTTTCCACTTCGTCGTCCGTATCGTTGTCTTGCACTCGAGCGAACCTGAATTACGAAAATAACATCAATATTCCCGATAGCAAATCTTCAAACAAAAAACTCCACTTACTTGTCAATAATGTCTCCGATTTTCCCATAATGTTTCTTGTTTTCCTCCAACTTCTCGTGAAGCTTCTTGTCAACTACTGCCGGGTCCTTATCCGTTCCACTGTAATAGGATACCATTTCGTACAGATCGGTCTTCCGCCTTTTTTGAAGCAGCTTTCCAATCCTGATGAAAGCATCCTGTGCTATTTTCGTCATCTCATCCCTTCGCATTCGATACCCGTACTGTGTATTACAGTGCTGCAAACATTTCAACACGTCGAAAAAATCGGGAAAGGTGTTCGTCCTATTGACAAATGTCTGAATCGTCCGGTTAAATTCCGGATAGTGCGTTCCGTCGAATTTAATTGGCTTTCGTGTGATGCGATGCGCGTGTTTGCTTTCTCCAGTAATATCACAGATCTTCTCGTAGATTTCGAACGCTCGCTTTTTGTAGCGTTCTTCCATCATGTACGCTGAATTGATATCTTCGTCAAAATCCACCTCAGCTTCTGATAATTTTGCAATACGTTTCTTCAAGATGTATAGCGCACGGTTCAATCGTCTGATCTGATTGTCTTTTTTCTCACTTCCAGTGCTGGTAACATTCTCATTCGTTATCACAGAGTTCCGAGATTTTCGGCGGATGTTCAATTCTTCCACAATGCTGGACAGCTTCAAATAGACCAGATCAGGATGCGTGTTTACATCCTGAGTAACCGCTGCCAACGTCTTCCGGAAACTTTTGGAGTTTATGTAATCCGGATGTACGCACTCATAATACTTGATAAGCTTCTTTTGAATGAGCAGCTCCATTTCCTTCGATGAGTCTGCCTTTCTACAAGCGTCCAGCAGATCGGCAAACTCTTTCCCGATGGGATTCTTCTCTATATGACTGTGCTTCTCTTTCTTCTCAGACGATCGACTAGTGGAGTGTGAATCGGCAGTAATGCTGCTTCCCGGGGTCGCGGTCTTCCGATCGTTGATTTCCTCTTCTGCCAAGGACGATAGTGGCGATTTTTTCTTTACCTGCATCTGTTGCCGCTGCTGTTCATGTTCTTTGATTATTTGCTGGTACTTCAGGTGATCCTTTTCCCACTCGTCCGAAAAACTGATCATAGCGAAGTTTTCATTCACCGGTGTGCGATTATTGTTTTCCACTTCCTTGCTCAGATTGGTGGCAATCGTGATCGGTTTGATGCGTCTTATTTTCTTCGGTTCGGGAGGTTTGTTTGCGGCATGTGATCCACCATTCAGGCCAATCGGAACATGCGGGGCTAGTTTACGACGCTTGGGTTCTCCAGACTGGAATGACATAATGAATAGAATAGATATGAGAAACATTGGCATTAGATAGGATTTGATGTAAATTGAAAATGGAATCTCATAAACCCTCTATCCGAGACCGAAAAAACAAGAATCCTACAGTAAATGTATAACGGAATAGGTGTTGTTAAACAAATATAAAAGTTTGTTCATTACATTGATGTCGCTGAACAAACAGTGTTGGTATAGGATGACAGCTCCTCTCTCTCCACTGATGCTATGAACATTCGGGGCCATTCAAGGTAGAAGGGTATTAGAAGTTTTAGCATAACGGGATTCGGAGTAGTGACATTCGGGGTAATGTCAATTTGTACAGATTGACAAAGCATTCTCCGTTGTATTGAGAAATTTGCCAAACTGCTCAAACTTTTTAATGCGTCTTGTCGTGGGAATGTCATTTACAGGCAAACAACAAACATTGTTCAACCGAAACCATCCTACCCTCCGTGGCAGACTTATGAATTGAAGACTTTCTGGAAGTACGTGATACTACCAGAATGTCTTGGAACGTCACCCGAACCCTTGCGGAACCACAGGACAGTTTTTAAATTACAAAATAATTAATCAAACTTCGATTGTCAATTCAAAGTCTACCTAGGTAACCAATAAGCATTAGAATATGCAGTAAATCAACCCTAAATCTGCATTTCAGATGCCACAAGCATTATATCAGCATATTGAATGCTATCTGTTGTAAAGTTGGATTTTAAATGCTATTTTAATGCTTTTAGCCTGTAATATGCATTTCGAATGCAAAACAGCATTGATGAAGCATTATCATAGCGTTGCAGTAATGCAGCCGTATATTGGGCCAAAAGCGGCATTTATGTTGCATTTAAAGTGATTGCTTTATAGGCTGCCGTAATGACGCTTGGGAACTTCTTATTGGTAACCTGGGTTGAGATGCTACCTCGATAACATTATTACAATCCACAATAAAGTTGACGTATCTTATGAATAATTTCAAAATTTCAGTTTTCTTCACTCTATCAATATTTTTGAGTTGAGGTTTCATTAGTACTGCTATCGAAAGTGTCTTCGCCAGCCATTCAGTAGAACGGTTCACTTGCGTTGCAGTAGTCGCCATGCTTGCTCCACAAGAGCGCATTCGCTGAGTTTATGCTGCAATGTCTCGCAGCCAGTGTGTGAAAAAATTGACAGCCCGAAATGAGTGCGAAAAACAACAGTATTCAATTCTTTGGTCTTTGCTGAACACACGAATTACTAATAAAGAGAAGAGGCAATGAACGAACAAACACAAGCATTCGGTCCCCTCCAAAAGGTGACTCGCACCGAGTGTCTTCATTCACTAGGATGCTACCGACACATTTTTCTATACAGATCTCCGGTTCAATCAGTCAAAACAAAAAGAGGAGAGCATCACAAAACAACAATAATCGCAAACATTCTGACTGAATGTGTTCTTGCTATCACCGAATTTTGGCTCTTCTGAAATTCAGTTTTGCACCGAATCGGTGAATGACGAGATGGATGTTGGATAAATTCACGGGATACTGCTTATTGAATTTGAATTTTTCGCACCCTGCTCGCAGCCTATGTTGAAGAACAAACAGTTTTAGATACCACATTTTTGACTTGATGAATGTGTTCACTAAAATCACCTACTAGTACAATCTCCACTCGTTAGGGTACGTAACGAGTGGAGATAAACCTCTAGCGAGAATGAGACAAGCGCATGCCAGTTAAGTTTATTCATCAGCCGTATGGAGTTCGCGAAAGTCACTCCCAAAATTCGGACGGTGTTTACGTTCAGCAACGACGGAGCGTTGAGCGCCATGACGTCAGTGTAACCTACTGATATCGAAGCAGATTTCTCCAGACTCAGACTTGCTCGTTTTCAGGTAGAATTCTCGTGGCAGAAAGTCACCGCCGGGCGATTTGTTTGAGCTGCTAGTCTTGATGACTGTGATAATATCGGTAGTAGTTTATTGGGATCACTCTATCGCAATCGAAGGTCTCCGACGCATCTCTATCCGCTTCGCCCATAGCGCAGAGTGTTCGGTAGAAGCTAAGCATGTGTCGTTCGATCGCATCAAGCTGTGTCTCGAAGCTGTGTGATGGTTGTTTTTCCTGCGCCTTTCGCCCAGCTGGAACGATTTCTGCGCACGAAAGCTTGCACGAAATTACGCTGGTCAGTCAACATGTTTGCCTTCACCCGGGTAATTATGGACAACATCGCAAGGTTTTCGTAGTAGCCGTCGTACGCTTGCCTAGTGCCGTGTAAGGACGCTGATGTTGGTTTTGAAATGAATCGAAAGCTGTCTTTGATTTCCAACGGAAGAAAGTTTTTATTTTAGGTTTAGCGTACGACAGCCACCACTGCATCCATCATGGGTAGTTTCATCGCTGGTGAATCCAGTACTTCCATTGAATCTGGAACTCTTGTATGTTGTCTGGTGTCACCAGAAGCCACGTCCAAGCTCGCGGCTTAATTGGGGAAGACAGATTCGCGATATAATCAGCTTTATGATCGGAGAAACAGCAAACGTGTGCATCGGCGTACACATTGCAAACTGTTGTGTTTTTCACTCGAAATACTATCAACTGTCCGTCTAGGCTTCTATAGACGTTCGAGTATTGCAGGTTTTCTATCAGTGCTATTGCCGTACCGCTTCGTGGATGGTCCACATTGCATTCAATGCTGTAGCCAGGCAAGTCGAGTTTGTCATTCTCTACTTCCTGCAAGAAAGCGATGTCGATGTTCCTAGTCCATAGAAAAGTCCGAAGTGCGTTAAGCTTGGTCGGGTTAGTGAGGTTGTTGATGTTTATTGAGGCGATGTTGTAGCTGGTGAGAGCCATTATATTTCGCTATCCACCAATCCATCTCCTCGTACGTATCTTTACCTTGGTTTGATCGGTACTTCTTGAGTGGATTACACCCCTTTTCCCGTCTGTCGCTTCCCGAAGCTGACGAGCAATAGGTATCGTATCCATCGGTTTCATGTGTCCTTTTGTGTGACCATTCGGCTAATTGGGCTTACCAGAACCGGCGGTGCCATGAGAGAGGCAGGTTTGTTTTCACCTGCATCGGTTTGACAGAGTTTTGGACGGGTAGCTTTAGAGCTGAGTGGAGGAAAGGTTGTGGTTGGTCATGAGTTTCGGCGCAGCCGGTTTCACGAACGGCGTTTTCTGCTTTGGTGCAAAGCTTGCGGAGCGGCAGGTTTTGGCCCCATTTGACTTGCCACGTTGTCATACGTTCTATGCACAAGCAGTTTTTTGTTGTGAACACAAGAGATGGCATTGTGTACAAATTCACCGCAGTGACGGCATGTCTGCAGCTGGCCGTGATACGTCACGTTCGTTGTCAGGTGTTCAAATGGAAAACTGCCGATTTTATCAAAATTTGACACTTTATTGAGGAAAATTGGTTACATACTTGAAAGTATTGACCATCGCTAGCCACAACTTTTTCCCATTTTTTTGATAACCTACGGATTCCGTGTCAAAAAGACTTGTCATCTTTCGACCCATAAATCTACCCAGTTTTTGGCCTCTTCGTAAGAACGGGAGTGCTGCTCAGCCAGGCCATGCCTCATCGATCGGAAAAGGTGGTTGTCGGTGGTGGAGCAACGGTAGAAACGTAGTGTGAAAGGATTGTCATTCCCATTGTAGTTTTTCTAAGTAGGTTTTAACGACCTGAGAAAGATGTGGCCGAGCGTTGTCATGCAGCAAAATGAATTTATCGTGTCTTTGCTGACATTGTGGCCGTTTATCTTTCAATGCTCGGCTCAAAGGCATCAGTTGTATTCGGTAGCGAGCTCCTGTGATAGTCACACCCGGTTGCAACAGCTCATAATATATCACGCCGAGTTGGTCCCACCAAATACACAGCATAACCTTCGAACCATGAATGTTTGGCTTGGCTTAGGATGTTGATGCATGATCGGGTGACCCCACGTTTTTTTTTTCGCTTCGGGTTATCGTAATGGATCCACATTTCATCTCCAGTAACAATACGATGCAGAAAACCTTTCTTTTTTTGTCGTTGGAGCAAAATTTCACACGTGAAAAACGTCTTTCGACGTCTCTCGATTTCAAGTCATATGGTACCCAATTTCTTTGCTTTCGGATCTTTCTCAAGGCTTCCAAACGATGTGTGTGACTTGTCGAGTCACACACACTGAATCTGCATGTTCTTGTTGCGTTGGACATGAATCTTCTTGCAGTAATGCCTCCAAATAATCATCTTCAAACTTTTTCACCGGTCCGGGACGATCCTTGTCTTTTACGCTGAGATTACCACTTTTGAAGAGTTGAAACCCTTCACAACACGTTCTTACGCTAATTGTAGCCCCACTATAAGATGCAGCAATCATACGATGCGCTTCAGAAGCAGATTTTTTCGAATGGAAAGCAAAAAGCAAAACTTCCCGCAAATGACGCTTATTTTGGCTCCAATTTCGTTATTTTTGCGCGCACTAAAACATATGATGCCGATAAAAATGAATAAATGCAATGAAGCCAAGTTTTTGACAGATGCCTAGTCTAACAATGAGGTGTTTTTGATTCGACATTATTCACTAATATTTACTGGTGTAGCTATCTATTGAAAATCGATGGTTTACTATTTGCCCCATCCTGATAGTTTTCGATGTTTCGCTTTACCGAAAGAACTTCACCAGATGGTTTTCGAAACACGGAACAAGTGCTGGCGTTCCTGCAGCTCATCCTTAATGAATTACACAGAGCTTATTTAAACCTGCTAGTAAAGTCGCTGTGTTGCAAATCTTCTGATTATGGGTATAGCATGTATGGTGCCTTAACACATCAGGGACCTTGCTCTTGGCCCCTTCTATACTACAAAATCGAAATCAAGTTTCTTTAAATATTATACTTATCAGTGTACACCCAAAATAAAAAAGCAAGATTGTAATGCAATTTCGCATGATTTGGTTTCATTTCTCGTAATGGATCGCAACTTGGAGAAAGAAAGCAACATTGGTCGTGAGCTAAAAAAGCAACACATCAATTCGATTAGAAAAATTCAATGTGTGCGTGATGTTGTACAGTTGATTAGTAGTAGTAAATTCAATGGCGCACAAAAAAAAAAGATTTCCATCCGCTACCGAGAGTCGAACCGCGACCGTCAGCATGACGGCTCTTCATTGTAACCATCCAGTCACCACAACAAGTTGAGGTGAATGGAATAAAAGTCCTACAGTTTCTTCGGTTTTTGAGGCACTCAACGTTACAACAATGAAGTAAATTTCGGTCGCACACACTTACATGGCTTCGTTTATTTCATAAACCGTATGGTGACTTGATGAGAGGGCGATAGGAGTGTGATGACGAGTGCAGATAAAAATAGAACACTTGACAGCGGAATAGCAACAGTGGAATATGGTGTAGCGGCGTTCTGTGCCATTGTCTCACCCATATTGAGAAGTTGTTGACGGTTGAACAAAAACCCAACGGTTGCTGCGATTGTCGAGGCACTAGGCACACAGCGATAACCACTTGCACACACTTGCATGGCTTTGTTTATACCATAAAAAGCTTTGTGGAACATGATGGGCAAATTTGCCTTTTCAGAATCATGCGGATTTCTCAAGATATGATTGCAAAAACTGCAAAATTACAATTTTGCATTTTTTGCTACAATTTCAACTTTTGGGTGTAGATGTGTACAGTAACAGTAAGAACTGCTTGAAAATCTTCAGCTTCTGTGCACTATTTACGTTACATGTTCTAAAGTAAATGCGGATTTGTGCGAAAATACAAAACGAATCATTGAACAATAGGTGTCACTATAACAAAATGGGATTATAGCAAAATTTACATAGTTTATTTTTTATTTACATGAAACATGTTATAGAAACAAACCATATTAATTCAACTAGAAATGAGACGAAAAATTGGTATTTTCCAATAACTAATAACTCGACTTAGTACGAGACACTGAAGAAGTCTGCACATTGTAGACGAAATACGCGTATCTGTCAAGATAAGCAAAGGTAGTTGGAATTAAATTGAAAATACTAATTTTTCTTCTTATTTCTAGTTACAGGTATTCCACTAAACAGCTCAAACCCTCTAGGATTCATATTAATTCAGTTTAAATCTCGCACCCTTTTTCTTTGATAATTTTGCGCAATCGCTTAGTAAATCCTTCGCATTTAGCACGCAGAATTTCGTAAGAAATTTGGTCCCAAATATCAACGAAACGTTTCCTGAACCGGTCTAAAGTAAGCCGCTTCGAAGGGCCTATATGTTGAAGCACATAACGCGAAATAAAGAAGTCAACTGGGTTAGTATACAGTGAAGATGCAGGCCATTCTTTACTTGTGATGAAATCTGTGTAATAAGCTGAGTCCTTTTGAAAACAAGATGATGTCTTCCCATACAGCTTTAAAGTAGGGGAGCCAGATGGTTCCTTAATACCTGCTCGATATAATATTCAGTGTTGATTTTTACTTCAGGTTCTATGAAAAGAAGACGAAGTATTCCTTTCCGGAAAGCGGCTCCCCATACCATAATTTTCGGTACATTCTGATAGCGTTCTACAGATCGTTTATCTTTTAGAACATTGACAAAAATTTTACCATACATACTGATCATTTCTGGTGCCTCCCTTAGCTCAGTCAGGAAAGGCACAGCTACAAAGCAACACCATGCTGGAGGTGGCTAGGTTTGATTCCCGGTCTGGTTTAGGATTTTTTCAATTGATAACTGTGGAAATGCATTTAGAGCACTAAGTTGAGAGCAACCATTAGCTTGAAACGCTAAGAAAGAAGAAGAACGATCAGTTTCTTGGTTATGACAGTTCTGGAGGAGAATGAATTTTTCATTTGAATATAAAATATCACGATTACCGAGCAGAACCAAAATACTTATGCTTCTTTTGATTCTGGCTTGCATCAATCCGTGCACTCGCTGTTTTTTGTACGAGTTGCATTCCAGATCATGTTTGAGGAGCCTGTTCATCGAATGAGGGGACATTCGAAATTGCTAGCTCAATTTACAGTCAGATACGCAGATACGGACGGATTCCGTTTAATTAGCTTCTTCACACATTTGATTATTTTCTTCGTTCTGGCAGTTCGTCTGGCGTATCCATTGTGTTGAATTTCCAGTTTCCTGAACCGCCCCAGGGTCCAGAACACAAAACTCTTATTCACTCCGGCTATTGAATGCTCACTGCTTAAGGCTTTTGAATAGCTGCCATATCTTCAGCGATACACTCAAAACGGGTATTGTAAACGGTTCATGTAAAGTAGCTTGGGATTCTGCAAATATAAAAAATTGAAATGATCGCCAAGATCATTAAAATTGCCATTTTGACTCAATGCGATATTAACTAGTTTCAGAAGCCGATTTTCAAAATATCATGTATGATAAAAATGGTGTGCTCGATTATTTTCATAAATTTGTTTTTGCAATTTTAACATATTAGTCGGAGGTAGAAATATCGAAATATTAAGATTGAAGTTCAGCTATATCATATTCAAGAATACAGTTTCTGAAAAGAATATCATATTCAACCCATTTCAGATTGTCTGAAGATTCACGCCCATTCCGAGGTTACTTTCACATACCATAAGCCCCATATGTAAACAATATCGACATCATTGGGATAAGGAAACTGCAACACACTACCAGATTAGGAAATTGAAAACTTCTTAACTATGTCCGAAATAACACTAGCTTATTCAATCGCAAAAGTTTAAATTTTCTATGTTGATTCGTCATCAAATTCATGCACTCGGGTCGAGATATGTTCGTTGCTAAACACTCGTTAGATATGCAAGCAGCATAACGAAAATGAAGTTCACCACGTGGAGAGCGAGCACCAGAAATCACCTTCAAAAATGTTGTTCGTGTCCTTTTTAAAAATAAATAAAATACTCAAAATTTATTTTTTCAAATATTTCAAAATTTGAATGCAAGCGATAATCCTTTGTTTTTGTAATCTTCTCATCGTTGATCATAATGTCAATGATTAATGTCAATTATTGGGAATATATTCACCGCTAATCTATTCTCCCATCTCTAAAAATATTATTATTACAAATAAATGTAATTAACTAAATGACACATATGTTTATTGTTTGAAAACTCAAACTATTTACCTAACTATTCTTATCTGGGAGTTGCGCTAAATTCTGATTTTTGTTTTTGCTGGATATCTCCTTATCGTTGTTGCTGTCAGTTTTACAATATACTATGACTTTCAGGACTTCATTTCAATGCAATCAATTGAAGAAATCTGTTTGATCAATAATTGAGGTGCATATTTGGGTGCTTCAAGATGAAGTTAACATTTTCATAATAAATCGAACCACTCAATGAAAACACAGCAAAGTGAATGAGTGATACTTATGTGCTTTGGTCGATGCTATAAATAAAATTCTTTTCTAGATAACAAACAAAAAGTTTAGCTAACATAGTAAAAAAATCCCGCTGTTCCGAAAAACAAAGAAGTACCATTTGCAGACGATGCACCATAAGCACCAGCTATTCATCGTTCTGCAACTATATCGGAGCAAGAATAATGCTGAATAAAACACCTTTCCCTCCCCCTAAATAAGTGATTGTCCAGCATGATCTACCTTACATAATAAATTTGACCCTTCCGGGTCATCAAACGACGCGGTTATCTTCTTGCATACGAAGTTTGTGAATCTCTTCAAAAGGTCGTCAGCTTTCCGAGTGCTTCAACGTAAAACAAAAACGAAAACACCCATTAATATTAGCTGTAGCCGCACCAATTTTTGCTCCGAGTCTGACATTTCCATTTCTCTCACTTTACTTCCGCACACCAACCAAATTGACACTGGCGTTTTCAGCAGCAAGCAGCACTAGCAGCAGCAGCAGCAGCGCCAGCCGAGTGAGTTTTAAGCGCGATCAAGCAAGCCTAGAATTTTTCCCCCCAATCACATTTTCATCACTTACCTCCTCGTCCGAGGAATCTAATACAATTATCGAAGATGGATCCATCTTGTTCTGCCAAGTCTTTTTTACAATAGTACCAATGACTTGCGTTTATGCGTCGCAATACGAGGATGTGTAGACATTAAAATTTACTATTTTCGAAAATCATGAAGAATTTTTTCGCCCTGTTTCACTGTCTCACTAGCACAAATTCACGACTGTGTGACATATACAACGCCGATTCGATTCGAGCATCGGCTACTGCACTAATGTGTAATAACACCAGAAGAGCTTCTTGCTTACTACGATGATGTCCTCTTGCTTTTTGTTTGTATGGTGCTGAATGAATGATTTTAGACAGGCACTCATTCAATGCGCGCTGAATAACATACACATAGAAACAAGGTTTCGACAGTGACGGATTAGGCTGAGGTTAATTGCTTCCTAATGGGTCCATGAAGTCTGGTCACGGACGGCTTCTCGAGAACTTGGATAGTCGGAATTTCTGTCGAAAAATTATACACTTTTCATTTTTTACAATCACTTTCAATGCCGAACACTGACTAGTTCTGGCCGACTGCACCGGATTGTTTGTAAACACCGAGTTCCATGCGTGCGTACCAGCGACAGGCGTCTCGCGATCAGGGTTGCCAGAAGTTAGATAATTCTCTAGTAGAATTTTGGCGAATAAGATATGCTCAGTTATTAAGGTAGTATGCAGTTCAAAAGTAATGTGCTTTAGGATAGGACAAGTAATGGTAAAGAAATGCTTGTAGCTTCGAAATTACTTACCTTGTATGCAGCTGACAACGAGGGCAAACTTCGTGACGATAGTAACGCCTGCCTATGTAATCTTAATGGGGCTGTCACTTTTCCTTGCGGAATAACATTCCGTTCGATTATTCCGCAAGGAAAACTGATATTTTACCCATACTGGAGCAGTTGTTAACATTACTCCGGTATATCTATAGAAATGGCAAAGTCGAATATTTTCAACAAGAAATGTGTCATCAAGATAAACTTATAACATGTTATAACCAAAATAATACCGCAAAACTACCGACTTTTAATGTGTAACTTCATATATGAGCCTACCATGACTCATGCACAAACGTTTTTGTCGAAAAGAACGAGCTAGATCTTTCGTCTTACCAAGTGCTGGATGGCAAGAATATGAAATAAATTTCATTAAAGAAAATGTGTAAAGTTATTGACTCAGGAAGTATCAGCACATTGGTCCCAAGCTAGATACAAATTACATTGTCATACAATTTTACATTGTCTTTTTCCAAATTGCATACGCATCGATTCATAACCTGGTGTGAAAATTTGCACTGGCGAATGTTTTCTGGCTATTTAACTTCAATGGTTAGAAAATTTGAGCACAAAATCTTACCGATCTTACCGAAATTTGTCTAAGTCCGCGCAAACAAGCTCTCTGAACTCTCAGAAATGCATACATGACGCCATCTTGCAATGACCTATAGAGATAGCTCACTTATCACACAAGACATAGCTGAAAGCCGGTCATTCTAAATTAGATAAGCAAAATAACAACAACAAAAATCAAACCTGAAAATGCCAGTTCAGTGTGTAGTGAAAAGTTGCGGAAAAATATAGTCCGTTTTTCTGTTTCCCTATTGTTCGGAAGAACAGCACACCGAAGCAGTGCAATTTAAACGAGTGCATTTCTGCCATGGATAACGCAAATCTCGCCAGACTTTTTTCAGCTACGTGCCTACCCCATTTTTTGTTCAAACTGCAATTGGCTTGAATTTCTTTGCCACTATCCTTTGCTTTTACAGTTAAAAGAATCAATTCCAACACCATGAAAATGTAGATATCTGAAAACTCGACGTTCAGTGGGAAATTTTCAGCCATTTTCTGCTGATACCGAGACAGAATCCTGAATTAAAAATTATTACATTAACCAGATCTACTTATTAAAACGGATGTCTCTTATCATCGCAACAATAATAATAACAAACACAAACCGAGTAAACAAAATCCGACGTAGCTTTTGTGAACTTTGTAAAAAGTTACAGGCCGACTAGAAAAAAAATGTGGCAGTTTTGATTTTTGCCCTTTCCGGAGTGAGCAACCTCTATTAATGAATTAGTTGAAACACAAAAACACCTTCCGACACACTAAAACACAAACACAACGTGGTAGAGTGAATAACCCCATGCCTTTTCAAAGCCGTGGTTTTGACTAATTTTCCTAATTTATGCTTCAAAGTCAAATAGGCCTTGAAAGAGCCAAACTATACATTTTCTTTACTATGTACGAAACCTATTCGGAACCTATAATTACAACGGTTATGCTATATGCTTTTCTGCTATAACTTATGTCAGTTCCGATATGGTATATCAATAACTATTCTAAACATTTGCACTTTCCTAAAGGAATAGAAAGCAAAATATCTAAAATATGCGCTTGCATGTGTATAAAGGGAGCTCGTAGGAGGATTTTA
This sequence comes from Aedes japonicus, assembly GCA_034211315.2. Taxonomy (NCBI): domain Eukaryota; kingdom Metazoa; phylum Arthropoda; class Insecta; order Diptera; family Culicidae; genus Aedes; species Aedes japonicus. The sequence goes on along the minus strand of JASCZW010001593.1, from coordinate 8,409 downwards.
CCAACAATAAATATGCAACTAGCGATTTGAAATTGGTTCACTGTTGTAGAACCCCTTGGTCCGAAGTACACCTTGAAGCCAGCACCTTGCTATACATATTTGCGCCTTTGTTTTGATTTGCTGTGTTATTTTGACAGAATATTTGAGAGTGTGTTCGTGTGAGTTCATTATTAGGGGTGCATTATTAAGCTTGGGACCGAGCTTGGGACCGATGTGCTAGTACTGACTGAGCCAAGAAAAAAAATCGTTTTTGTATGGGACCTACTGGTCTTAGAGTTAGTCTATGCTATTAAGCTTGGGACCGAGCTTGGGACCGATGTTCTAGTACTGACTGAGCCAAGAAAAAAATCGTTTTTGTATGGAACCTACAGTTCTTAGAGTTAGTCTATGATCTTACCGTGCCTAAATAAACATTCTCGCTCTAGATATGTCACGAACTCAAGGACCTTTTCGACATACTTTTCATTTCTCTCTCTTTTTGTGTTTGCAACTTGCATGTTATCAACGAACCTTTTTTCTGCTCGTCACCTTGTGGAGAGTGCTGGCAGCAGCTCGACTTATTGGAACATTACCCGATGGTAGTTGCTTGGTTCCGGAGTTCTAACTCTCGAATAAATCATGATTTTGACCTAGAAGCTAATTATAAAGAATCGCTTTAAACGCTGATCTCTTTCGATATCCAACTACATCTAGAGCAAACAGTCCTCTAATAAATGCTGGTTTCATTTTGCAAAAGGTTTCGTATAAGAATCGGGAGAAACCAATGATTAACGTCACTGTTGTGACACTTATCATGAATTACTCCAGAACTGGTAGTACACCATACAAAAGTCTATGTCATAGTACCGATTAGAAGGAGAGATTCAATTGGCTGCAGTCGGTTAATTACAAGGGTTAATTACAACCCTATCCTATTTACTAGCGTTTGACAGTATGCATCATATCACGGGCCTTATTTGAATAAGGCTTGTCTGACGTTTGTTACTATGGGTAGGAATGCCAGCATTGTTTACAAACAATGAATCTTTCGACGTTTTGTTGTTAGAGATGTTGACTACTGAAAATCTCTGTCCGCCAGATCCCTGGTTAATTATACATCCGAAGATTCCCTTCCACAAAATCGCATGGCAACTCTGTATGCTGTGTTTTTGACGACAGCTTCTGGGGTGCGCAATTAGAAGAGCAAAATTGAGTGCCTCCTTGGGTGCACAGGCATATGTGAGTGTGTGTGCGATAGTGCAACATAGTGAGATACCTTTATTTATATATTTTGTGTTTACTGGATGCTGAAAATGGAATAAGGAAGATAAGCAGTCGAATTGCGAATATAATTGTTAGTTATAATCAAGCATTAAATATTGGTAAAAAACACGCTTTTAGAAGTGCGCAGCTACTTTAAATTATTTCAGGGTCTTCGGCACCCTTGTGGGATAGATCGTTTCGGCACTTTTCGTTTAGAAGCGATCAAAATATAACGCTATGTCGCTAGGATGCGTTTTCGATCAACTGGCGAGATGAATGTTCGCGCAATGAAATATAGTACAAATCATGATAGAACAATTAGAGTGACTAGAAAATGAGAAGAAAGATAAGTAACTTTCATTGCTTGACAAGATAAGCAATAAAAGTAGTTGGAATTAAATGGAAACCTGAATGGTGGTTCGTATTTCTTCCCAATCACATTGTTTTCCGTCGGTTGTGCTTGTGGATACTCTTAATCATTCGTATTATTTCCTACGCTAAAAGTCATACAGTACTAGGAAAATTACTTTTTTGGTCGATTGTTAGCTAATGGTTAGAAAATTGAGTGTTGGCCAGACTCAATAAAAATTTTAGGAGATACTTTGAATTTCAAATTAGCGGAAAATCTTCCGACATGTTGATCAGATCCCAGACAGGTGACTGATCATGTCGAACAAGAAAATTTTAATGAAAAGATCTATTGTAAGAAATAATTCACTCTAAGAATCCGAAAATTATCGATGAAATAAATGCTTCTTATGATCCCCAATGAGTTGTACAATAATAAATTATACCTACCTAACGTCTATCTCTCACAAGCTTCGTAAAACGCGCATCAAAATGCATGTCACAATAAAACATTAATGATTCATCCTATACCTACTGACCCCATGAGTCGTAATCATGCAACCTCGTATGTCTGTTGATCAAGCGGCTGAAAATTACATTCAAATATTCTATACTCACCGAAAATCTATAAGGCTTCCTCGCCTCTTTCCAACAAACAAACAATTTCTATCTGGAGTAAAAGGTAAAACACAACACCGAAAGCGCATGGACACAAGGGACATCATCATCAGTACATACTTGAATGCCGAACTCTCTTTGCTAGTGAGCGATTCATCAATCTTAGAGTGATAAGGTTTTTTTTTGTCGCGAAGCACCACTTGAAGTGATCACGATTGAAAATTGCAACCCCAGTAAGTTGAATTCGGTTGGTCGAACAGATTGGATGCTGTTTAAATTTTTGGTGCCATGAATCCAACTGCCGAGCAAATTGAACTATGGGAAAAGGAATACTCGCCTAGTGAATGGACTAAACGATTTCCCACGGCAGCCGAGGTCCTAGACTTCCACGTAAAATTTACTACCGATGGTAAAGCGGGCACGTGCATCGATGCGTATCGTATGGTGTTTAAGTAATTTATCTTTCTCTTATAGTGAGCGAAAAAAACCGGCAAGAGTTCAATTGCGAACTTGATGCAGAATATGGCAGTGACGATAGCGATAAATTTGATATCTACGGTGACGACTTACCGGAAGATGCACCCCTGTTCGTTTACATTCACGGTGGTTATTGGCAAATGTTGAACAAAAAGGATTCCGCCTACTGTGTTAAGCCACTCGTTCAGAAAGGCTATCGAGTGATTGTGCTGGACTACGAACTATGTCCAAAAATAACACTGGAAGAGATAGTGAGGCAAATTAAATGCGCCGGTGAATATATTCTTAACTATGCAGAGGAAAACCGTGTTCAGTAAATATATCTCACGCAACACCAACCAACCATAAAGCGTAAAATATTAAAATTTTCAACTTCCAGGCACATTTCGTTCGCTGGTCATTCTGCCGGAGCACATTTGTTGGCATCCATGCTGGACCGTACCTTCGTTGCTACTGTTGGAGACGAAATACAACTAGTAAAACATATCTATCTCATATCTGGAGTGTTTCGCTTGGACGAGTTGCGTTTCACGAAAGCTGTAAACGAGAATAATTTGCTATCTTTGAATGACGACAACGTTTCGAATCTGTCGCCGGTTAGTATCGATTACCAACCCTTGTCAAAATGCGGTATAAAGTTTCACGTATATGTCGCCGAAAATGAGAGCAACGTGTTCAAACAAATGTCCGAGGAAATGCACGTACATCTGAGCAAATTTGGGCTTGCCAGTTCTTTACACATTTTACCCAACCTGGATCACTTCGATATAGTTGAGAAACTCACCGATAAGGATTATGCAATAACAACTGAAATACTTAATAATTTCAAATCGTAACACGAAGGTTCGATGGAAACGGTTCAATGACACTCAATAAAATCTTGGATGTATGGTATGGTTTGACTATCGTTTCTTAGATGAGTTTTTTTTCCGTCGGCCTATTTCCTCACATGGTGACAATCCCCGACGCCAGGAAGACGAATCCACCACCTGGATCCTTACTCATTCGACTCATGAATATGAGCCGGGACATACGGCTTTACTTTCCTTCCGGGGAAGACGTGACCAGATTTTTCGCCTCAGAAAAACCACCGGCGTCGACTGGGATTGAACCAGACCCACTGGGGTGCCAAGTAGCAGTCACGCTTACCACTACCTCACCGACGCCGGCTTCTTAGATAAGTGACAGAACTACAACCAATTTTTTATCGGGTTCTTGAGATCGCGCACTAGCACCATGAATGTTATCAAGCAATTCTTAATCTTTAGAAGAACTTTTATAAAGATTTCCTCAAACTCTTGAGGTTCTTAAGATGAAGAAGAAAAAAAAACGGTTTGCTAACTTACACTACCTGGTGGATGATTTTGTAGGCTATCAAATAGCCTTGTATCTTCAAAAGAAGTTTCTCGATGTTTGCATCCGTCACGCTTATCAGGCTCTTGAGATACAGAAATTCTACAAATTGTTTGCTTATTGCCGCTTTGTGAATGAATACCGTTCAAAATTGATATACTATCAGTTAGCCTTTGATCTTTAGAAAAACTTTCCAGATGATTGCTCATCACACAAGTTACAAAAAGTTTGCGACTTTAAATCTGTTCGGGATTTTAATAATTTTAATTGATTATACTAGAATTCAATAGAAAAAAAACCCTGCTCAATGTTCATCTGCACAAGAAGCAGATATTTATTTTGTTTGTTAGTGGTTAACCAGACGGCCTAGTCCAATGGATCTCTTTCTCTTCTCCCGAACCCCGGCGGATGCTTGTAGTTCGGCCGGTGCAACGCGGCGTGACGCTTGTACTTCCGCTCGCACGAATCCTGATAAAAGCTGTAACTGGTCCTGACAGCTCAGCCGGGATTCATACGAGACTCTTCCGGAGCACAGCTAATTCACAGCTTTTTCCAGAGAGCACTCGTAACGGCGCTATAATTATAAGCCTTATAAGCCATGTGGAGCTAGGACTATAGTGAATGCTTAGGTTCCAACCGTTCTAAGAGAAATGGAGCATCACTTAACTTTCTTAGACAAGATGCTCCCAACGACCATTTGTTAATAAATTGTTGTGTTCTATACACCAAAAAAGGGCATTTGTTGTCCTTTTCTCTCCGACTATTCATTTCCCGCCAGTTTGTTATCTACTGAAAGCTGTGGGGATTATCTAAGTCTTCTTAAGGGAGATACCAAATCCTCCCTATCTCCCTGAGCGATGGAGGAGTGTCTTCGTGGAGATGCGTGAAGAAACGTATCAGTAACTCAGTTTCGTGGTGAATTCATCTCCGAATTATTGCTCATCATAGCTCCATCCGCGAGGTGTGGAAACGTCAATGCTATGCTATGCTTTGATTTCTCAAGAGCCTCACATATCTTGAAATAGAAAAGTTAGCTAGAACTGATGTTTAACAATGCTTCTTATGTTCTTCAACTTTAAAACGTTTTGGGTTATTTGTAATATTGTGAATAAATTGTGTTTTTTTGTAATACTAGGCGCTAAGGACACTATTGCCAATAATGTGCTTTGAGTTCATTAGAAAATTCCCAAAATTTCAGACACCAAAAAGGTGTCTGCAGTATTTTTTGAGTTAGTGATGCTCCACATATTTTTGCTGCTTGTATTATGCGATATACGCCGTAGTCCAATATGTTCTCCTTCGTTTTCCCTTGCATTGGTGTCGTGCAGCTACTAACAGCGTGCGTCCATAATAGTAGGTTTAGTTTTGCACTATAGTTTATACAAGCGCTTTTAGGTTACATGTCCGATTGTTTTCATTTCGGTGTTTATCTTTTACCAGCGAATGAAGGAGTTTCGTGCTGTGGTGGTAAAGAGTTCTTGAAAGGTGAGCGCCCGGGCGCTATTTTTAGAAATTTTAAAAGCCTCGGAATAAAGCTTGATTTTGTGTACCGGGCCATCCGAGGTACGCGTGAAACCTGCTCGGTGGATGACCGAAGGAAGAGATCCGGTCGTGCTGGTGCGGTGCGGACTGCACGAATTGTTAAAGTGGTTAGGGGACGGATTTGATGAATCATCTGCGCTCTGTACGTGAAAGTGGCCGCAGATCTGAATGTTTCGAGATCGTCAATGCACAATATACTGCAAAATGACCTCGGATTCCAAGCTTTCAAGAAACGTAAGGTTCACGGAGTTTCGAAATCTTGCAAGCATCAAGTTTGCTTTTGTCGTGGCACGGTGAGGAAGAATATATCTTTTCCGACGAAAATTTATTCGTCTTGCAACAATCCCACAATGTCCAGAATGACGGATTGTGGGCTCTCTCTTCGAGAACTGTTCCCGAAGTGATAGGAGTATTCCACGGTTCCAGGTGCTGCGTCGGTGATGGTTTAGGGAGGGATTTGCAAAGCGAGGCTTGCCACATTACCATACTGGTTTTCGCCGAAAAGGCGTTGAAGTGAATGCCAGTGTAGTATAAAACGGAAGTTTTGGAAAAAAGTTGTCAAGCCATATGTCAAGAGGGTGTTTGGAGATGATCACTATGTGTTTCAGCAGGACGGACCGCCATCGCATACTGCAAATCTCGTTCAGGGCTGGTGCCGAGAAAATTTGACCGACTTTTTGGACAAGAATGAATAGCCTCCCAGTTCACCAGACCTTAATCCCTTGGATTATTTTGTATAGTCATACATGCTGGCGAAGGCAATACAAAACAGTAATCAAACGAATTTGAGACGAAATGCCGATGGAAGTCGTGCGTGCCGCCTGTGACGGCTTCGAAAAACGATTTTTACTGATGGTTTATTTTTCTGAACAAAAAAAAATACCAGTGAATGTATAACCTGCAAATAGTTTCCTCCGGAATTTCACTCCAAGCTTTGGAGAGAGCTTGGAACAACTCAGTTGTGGTTCATCATGAAATACACGTTCCTATTTGGCGCGTTCTTATTTCCCATAGGTTTTGTATTACATATATATCAGATGAGTTAGATAGTCATTGTAGCATTTCAATTGTGTGATCTAGGAACAAACCAGTAGCTGAAATCATTGTCTTGTTGATACCTTCAAATCAGCGGCATTTCCTCTTTGACATGAGGTAACATCACATTTTACATAATCTCTCGATACATGACACCGTTATCCCAACAATCAATATGCAACTAGCGATTTGAAGTTGGATCACTGTTCTAGAACCCCTTGGTCCAAAGTGCACCTTGAAGCCAGCACCTAGTTTAAATATTGCGCCTTTGTTTTGATTTGTTGTGTTATTTTGACAGAATGATTGAGAGTGTGTTGGTGAGAGTTCATTATAAGGGACGCATTATTGAGCTTGGGACCGAGCTTGGGACCGATGTTCTAGTACTGACTGAGCCAAGAAAAAAATCGTTTTTGTATGGGACCTACTGGTCTTAGAGTTAGTCTATGGTTATCCCATCAATGCGATGAAGAGGTCCCATACCTTTTCCATAAAAGCAAACCCTAAACCATAGGCTTCCCCGCCATGTTTAACGGTCTTCTTGTAATACCGTGGATTCAGTCTTGTACTAAGTGGTCGTCTTACTCGTTACAATCCTTCGGAATGAAACCGATTGAATTTGGATTCGTCACTAAAAATACCGTTTTCCATTTTGAAACATCCCAGCTGGCATCAGTTTCCTGCCTGACTGGAAGTCAAAACGTTCTGCTTGCTTCGTTGACGTCAAGGATCTTTTTGCTGGTCTGCAGCTAAATATATAACTTCTCGCAACCGTCACTGAGCAGTCTGGGAGCTTACATCCAAGCATAATTTAACCTTGATTTCAGATCCTTAAGCCGAACTATCATTTTGGGATAAGCGTACGATCACACAGTCAATTCTCGGGGTTGTTTAACTTGGTCGACCCTGGATCACTTGCTTTGTAGCAGCTTCGGTAAGCTTGAGACCACCGCGGACACTATATCGGTTGTGTGCTGCCGTAGGTGTTTCACTATGATCATTTCTGAGTATGTTCGTTCTGTAGAAACTGTACAAACATTTAAATTATTAACATGTTTACAAACATGTGGTGTGTTTTTCAAATTTGACAGTTGCTTGATCATTGTTGCGTGCCAGATGAATAAGATTGCGATTTTGTTTCTTATTGATTCCAATGATGAGAGGAAAGTGGAGCCGATTTGACAGCGATTTTGTTCGATTCGTTGGCCAATGTAATGAAAAATGCCAGCTCAAATTTCTGCCACTGAATTTATATTGTTTTCAAAAAGTGTTCTGATTAAAAAAACAACTTTTAATAGAACTTCCGGTGAAGCTCCCTTCGGTCAATGAGCTAGGTCCATGAAGTTAATCCAAAAACCAAGTTGACCTTCGCTTCAATAAACTTCTCTCATTTCATTTCGCTCTGGATGGTTAATTACATAAACCTTCAAAACGCTTTTCATTCACAAACCTAAAAACATAATATTATTCTGTTATTGCATTGATGCACATGGTGAAAGACTGGAATGTGGTGAACAAACTGATCGTTTTCCCCCATAGACATTGCCAAATGAATTTCAAAGCACCATTGCCGAACAATGTAAGATCCGTTAAAATCATCACTGTAAGTCACGTATCAACAAACATAACAATTGACAATTCTTTTGTGTTTCGTGACTAAGAATGTGGTATCTACGGTCACTGGGAATCATTTTATAGCCACTTTACAAGCGTAATTGATCTCGCAAATTAAAGCCCTAACCAAATGCACTCCTTCTCTGCTTCCCTGAGCCGAACAAGCAGCTATCTAACAGGAAA
>JASCZW010001592.1:0-41900 GCA_034211315.2 Aedes japonicus | reverse complement strand
CTTTATTCTGTCCCTCAATCTATCCGGGCTTCAAATGGTGAGTTGACAACTTGGCAGGAGGGTGCGACCGACCTCTGGTCCTCACAAGTTCCTACCTCACGCCTCCACGAGTCATATGATCACAAAAGACTGCCAGCTGAAACATGGAGACGCTGGTTGGCGTAGCCTGGGCAATGTTGTCAATCCGACAATAGCGAAGTGAGGGGTGCGACCGGTACATCATATCATAATTTTCCATTCTCATATCTTTCAGGTCTTCCAGGTCGTCAGGTATTACAAAATAATTTAAAATTTAAAATTCTTTTTTTCATGGCGGTCATACATTGCCTAAATTTTCTGGTTCATAATGGATGCGCAAGTTTGTCTACAATTGCAACAAAACAGCAGTCAGCACACATGTAATTTTCAATTCATATTACAATATACCCTCACTATATATTTTATCTTATAGGACATTGTTTATTCATAGCCTAATTCTGTATATTTCATTACATGTATTACGCCAGAAAGGTAAATTTCTCTCAGGTACCATACAGTTTAGGAGAGGAGGTCTTGCGGTTATAGGATGATCATCTTCTGGTAGAAGCATCAGTAAGAATGGGGATCAATTTTCAGCTGTATCTAGCACCGTCAGATGGCCTTCTCGAAAGTAGCAATGGATGTATATATAGATGTGTAGATACTAGTATGTGTTATTATATGATGCATGTTTTTTACAAGCTCTAGCATATTTTCATTAATAGAAATGTTGACGACTCTCTCGACCGCTCAACCTTTAATTCCTTCATTATATTTTCCATTAAATGGCGTAATATGACCTTAACATTTCAGTACACGATCATCAACTACTATTTGAGCGGTTCAGAGGAACACAGCTGTTCATCATTATTAATTGCATATCATACATATAATATTATGGAAGAAGTAATAAAATAATTAATAAAATTTTAATTGCTTCAGTTTGGTGATCCGGCCGGTATAATTATTTTATTAAATTATATCAAATAATAATCAAAATTAATAAATGCTCTTCATTCCAGAAGGTTATATATCTATATGTCATGATTAAATACGTAATAATATAATATTATGGTTTTATATACAATTGAATGCTTTATTGATATTTATACCTCAATGAATAACAAGATGACCTTCACATTCCAGAGATACAGTCACCCATCAGTGATACAAAGTGGTACGAAGCTGCATATTATTATTACTGCCTTAATATTATTATTTCAGCAGGTTAATTAATTTAGTTTAACATGGTTATCATAGGCTCGTGAACTCCAACTATTACATAATTTAACTAAATATCCTTATATAATTTTTGCTCTACTATATAATCATATATAACATATTATTATTACATTACATCTATATTTATATAAATATAATAAATACTGGGTTGGGAGGGAGCACCAGGGTATCATTCAAGCTGAAACTGGACGATGGTTTGATTGACTGCCTGAGTCTAGGAGGAACAAACAGTATCATTTCTTATCCTACCGATTCGAGTGTGGTGCTGCGAGTTCTACTCCAACAGTTTCAGGGAGAGTGACGCGCCCTTCTTAACAAGCCATCCTGTAGAAAGCTTAATGAGTATTGCGAATTGTGTTATTCGATTTGTTGGATCATATCGTTGGAAGGAGATTCTTAATTTCCCGTGGATTTCGTGTAAGTGTCTCTGCTTACGGGTCCACCCCTCCGTTTTTGGCCCTTCATACAGCGATAGTGCGAATTCAGATCGGTGGCCCAATTTGATCTTGCTGTTAAGTGGAGCTGCATCCAAGCCAAGGGCTAGAGGGGATGGTGGCTACCATACATACATACACATTCTGTCCCTCAATCTATCCCATAAGAGACTTATATCGAATTCGTTTATAATCGGGGTTGAAACTGGTGTGAAACCGAACTTCAAGTCAGTACGAACATTTAATTACGGTAGCTTCCAAAATCATTCAAATCAAGTGACGTTTATCAAAACACAGACAGTTCAAATGTTGATACCTGATCCTACCCCGCAGTGCGATGTAAGGTAAAGGAATTCGTGCTTGGTTCGAGTACTGCTATATCCAATCTCTGCGCTCAATTTCCAATACTATTCAATTTTCACAACCTGCCGTATACTGACGGATATATCAACATTTTCTTTTGATACCTTTCATTTCTAGCAAACATTACTGTTTGCTCTCTAAACTGTCAAAATTGCATTGATAACGCCATCGTACAATGATCTATAATGGCTTTCTTATTTCTTCCTTTTATCCTCTTCGATTTCCTTCTACACCTGACATCTATGCTTCTCAATGGCAGCTGTCATGCTACGTACCGATTCCACTCAGGGGTGTAACCGTGACTCACTTCAACTTCGGTGACGACTGCACAGGTAAAGTTCCGGTTCGCCTGACGCTTTCGCTCCAATCCAACCGTTCCGTTTGCTTTCTTAGACGACGTCACCTTCTGGAACTATTTGGTGCGCCGTGCCAACGTTGGCAGATATAACCGCATCTTACGACTCCAAAGCATATCGGCCAGGTGCTGAGCCATTTTCCAACTATTCCTCGGAATAGTAACATCTTTTGCCATGTATCGAAGAGGTTGGTTAACGCCTTTCGTTCGGAATAGCAGGAAGTAGTTTAGCCTAAGGGCTTTCTGTTCTTCGTGATCTCACGGAATGTACGAAGTCGGTCTCGAATTGATAACCGACTCAGGACCTTCAGGACCTCGTAGCTGCGATGATGGCCATGGTCGTCTTCACAGAACTGATCATGCGCTCACATGGGCCTCCAATATGGGGCGTTATTGCACAGTAGACAAGGTTATTGCACAGTAGATTACCTCACGCTTGACCAAGTTACGACCTTGCTTGACGAATACAGGGCCGAAATAGTTCACCCCAATGTGTGTGAATGGCCGTATGAAACCACTTAGTCGAATTGCTGGAAGTGGGCCCATGATCGGTGACCATGGTTCCGCCTTTTCGATTCTGACAGTGCTGGTATTGCTTAGCCACCGCGCCTTGTTGAGGAATCCTGAATCGCTGTCTTAGCTCGTTGACTACTGTGCCATGGTTTCCATATAGATAACGAACGTGATAGCTTTCTACGAGCAATTTCGTCACTCACTGACCTTTGGGGAGGAACATTGGAAATCTAGCTTCTTCAGTTACCATTGGTGCAACCATGATTCGACTATTCATCCGAAGAACTCCAGCGTCATCGAGCATCAAAGACATCCTGTTCATCTGCATCTGAGTCTGTCGCCAAATCGCTTTGACCACATAACCAGCTGCGCGGTGGAGCGTCGACCATTTGGAACAACGTTCCACATTTATTACCGGCTCTGGCATGGTTTGATGATGGAGAAAGACTATGCGGAGATCCACCTTTATGGTAAACTGCTCTTTTGTATCTGTATGCTAGTAGGTTTCAACTGTTTCAACCCCAAGGAAGTTCGGTCCGGAGAACCAGAAGGCTTCTGGATTGAAGATGAAATCCTCCCTCCATTTCGTCGCTTGGTCTGCAACAATTACCTTGGTTGGAACATTGTATCATTCATCCACGGTAGTCGTAGACAATATCTTTCTACTCGGAAGCCAACGAATTTATGGTAACATAGAGTTTCGGATCGCGGCCACGCGAGGATTCTGGAAGAATGTAACCAGACATATCTAGCAGCCACTGTAATTGACAACGCCTTGCAGATACCGAGAACCGATTAGTGCCGTATGCTCCTGTCCTGGTATTTAAAGGGGGTTCAACGGTACTACCTTTGTCTTCGCTTCTATCAGCGGAGCACCACTGTGCAGCTCTGCCGACGCAGCTGCGGAGGTACGCAACGCAAGCGTATGCATTTTCACTAACATCCATAAAAACGTGTATTTGCGGGTCCTTCACACCCGGTGCCGGAAAAGTAGCATCTCGGTACGAGAACTCCCTAAATTTTGATTAGTAGCCCAAGTAGCACACTACGGCCATAATTAGTTGTAGTAACTTGATTACAACTTAGCAAGTCATATTTATGTTATCTCAACCGAATGGCAACAAATGTGCTACTTGGGAGTCCTCTCCATTTGTGCCAATTTTCCAATATTTCTCCATGGATTGGGTCGTCTCAGTCTGACTCAGATCTCCAGGTTCGCTGCATTATCATCTTCGCGTGAACAGAGAAACTACATGATCGCTCGTAGCACTTGGCGTGTTCCACTATGCTTCGTACTTTCTCGTTCAAGCTGTTATCACAGCTGAAAACAACTTACGATGGTCTCTACACCATGGCAAGCACTCTTTCGACACTCACTTCTAGATTCATCGATTTGTCTTGGACTTTACTGCATCCTCCAGTACTCTCTAACACCTCGTTGGTCTTTATAAAAAGTCAATTTTTGCGTGACGTAATTAATAGACGTTCTCTTACTTATGCTGGTCCAACGTCCTATTAGGACCGCACCTGCGTCACGATATTTCTCTATAAAACTCGGTTGAGGGCTGCTTGTCTCCAGTTCCTCTAATGTCTCAAACTTCCAAGGTCTTGGTTTAACCACCTAGCTCGCTGTGCTCCTCTGCGTCTTGTCCTGGTCGGATTTGAGGCAAAAACCACTTTTGCGGGGTTGTTGTCCGATATTCTTACAACATGTCCCGCCCATTTTACCCTTCCAGCTTTGACGAACTTTTGTATACTATGTTCGTCATAGAGCTGCGCCAACTCGTGGTTCATCCTTCTCCTCCAAAACTCCAAGTGCTTGCAGGTCCTCTTCGAGCATTGTCCACGTCTCATGCCCGTAGAGAACTACCGGTTTTATCAGCGTTTGGAACTTGGTACACTTTGTACGGGGTGGTACAAAGTAGGCACGACTTCAGATAATAATGCGTCTCCGTATTCTCATCTGCAGTTGTTATCCGACGTAACACAAACTCATCCACCACCTCGAACTCATCTCATCAATTATCACAGTTCAGCCTATGCGAGCTCCATCACGCTCGGTTCCTCCAGCCAACGGATAATTAGTTTTCGACGCCCTTCAAGCCAACCTTGTCCGCTTCACGTTTCAGCTTGGTTTACTGATCAGTTACTACCTAGAACGGTCTGCCGACAATGTCCACGTTGCCAGCGAAGCAGATGAACTGGCCGGATTTATTGAAAAATCATACCCCGCATGTTGAAGTCCGCACGTTTCATAACACCTTCTAGGGCAATGTTGAACAGGAGGCAGGAAAGACCATCGCTTTATCGAAATCCTTTGCGTGTTTCAGTTCGATAACGCATCCGGTATCTTCACGTAATACTGTACACCATCCATCGTAGCCTTGATCATTCTGGTCAGTTTCCCGGGAAAAAACGTACTCGTTCCATAGCTTTTCACGTTCAATAGTATCATGTGCGGCCTTGAAGTCAATGAATAGGTGGTGTGTAGGGACTTGATATTCGCGACACGTTTGGAGGATCTGCCGCAACGTAAAGATTTGGTCAGTTGTCAACAAGCATGGGAAAAATCGATTCACTTAGCGCTAATTTTCACTCACACGCATAAACATTCATAAGTGAGTGTTACCACGTTTAAATGTTTCCGATTCTGTTCATTACTATTCCGCTTTCATTCTATTCGTAGAAAACAGAATTGAGCAAAACTGGCAGCTGATCAAACAGTGAATGAATCGGACGGCAGCATTGTGGACGATTTCTCATTGCCTATTTTCTACCCGCTCAATCATTAACGATTGCATTCAGTATGATTCAGATGAGCGAGATTGATAGAATCACACTCATTTCTTCAAATCATAGCTTAAACATCCTTTAACATTTCAAATAATGATCTAACATGATGTTAAGCAATCTAATGCAACATAAAAACAAAAAGTGTCATTTTAAACCGTATCTCTGCTCTGATCCTTCCAGCTGATTGCATTCACTGAGTCAAAATAATCTCATTCGGTGTATTCAAATCGCTTGCGTTCATTGGCAACGCATTCATTCAGGAATAAAGTAAAGAAGAGAATGTGTTTCGCATGATTCTGTTTTCCTTGTTTATTCTTTCTACAATGTTCGTTTTCGAGGTTTCGTGTAGAATCATTCGATAGGAAACATCACACTCTTTCGCTATTCTATAAGCAACAGAGGGTTGCTATTTTATATCGGTCGTTCTCATGCGAGTGAATGAATTTTCCCATGCTTGGTTGTCAATCTACCGTTCACAAAACCGGCTCAATAACTTCCCACAAATCTGCTTGCTAGCGGCGATAAACGACGGAAGATAATCTGGGACATCACTTTGTTGTCCGCGCTGAGAATAGTGATCGTCGATAGTTCTTATATTCTAACTTGTTATCCTTTTTGTATATTGTGTATATAACTGCCTCTTTCCACTCCTCCTGTAGCTGTTCTGTATTCCAGTCCTAAATATCAGTCGATGCAGACAAGTCACCAACTTATCCGAGTCCATTTTTATAAGTTCCACTCGTCACACATGGCCAGGTTCCGTAAATTTCAACTCCTCTGCAGTTATGTGGTGAGAGTATCCTTTCTTGAGGTATCCGGTAATCTGTTCCCTAATCCTTTCGTCAAGGTATTAGTCCTTTGATAGCTTTCTTTCTGAGGCTTCTATTCTGCGAATGGTCACAGAATAGCTATTTTGCAGACAGGGCTTATCATAGCGCAACATCAGCGCAGTTTCCATTTCTCCATTGACTCTGGTTTTTTGGTGGATCCTCAGCGGTCGCTTATCTTCCTCCGATTGGGGGCTTTGTTTGATGCTTGCTTTTTCGATTGCCAGGAACTACAGCAACAAGTCGTGAAGCTTGCATTACTCCACATGACCGTTAACGTTCGCCGGTTCTGTACTATCGCTGGCATACAGCCCATACACGCACCAGTCGAGTTTTTCTACAAATTTTACTCTTCAGTGCCGCTTTCTCGACTCTTGAATGTATTGATCAGTCTAGCGTTTTCTACTCCAATAACCAGCCTTGGAGTAACTTGGATAAAACTGTGCAACGGTAGTTTCTTTAGATACGGATGATACTCACGCAGCTACTCACGATTCACGATGTAGCTGGGTAGCTTCAGTTGTCCAACCGTACTTATTTTCAGTGTGAAATGCTCGTCAGTGCATGTATCATCGCATATTCGGATTTAAATTTAAAGCACAGGAACTTCTCTACTGCCATGGGATATGCAGCCCGGGGTCAGTGCCCAACGATTTCGATTCCTTTGCTGAGACTGATTCCTTGATAAACAGATATCCCTTTAAAAGGCAACGACCGATCTGCTGGCAACGAGCAAAAAGCAGGTCGTGGTTTGCAATAAACAACAACTGCTGTTGTGAGCAAAATGAGAACCGTGAAGATATTCATCTTTTATATTAGTTCCGAGCTCAAGGAGCAGGTTTCTTGCCAATTATTTCGAAGGAAAACGTCAATGTAGAAAGCACTATTTTTTAATAATTCTAGACCAAATAGTCAAAAGGTCGAAAGTAACATTTGTAAACGATGACTTTTAGCGTATTTTTCTGGGATCTGCTTGCTCCCACAAGCAAAATAACACCAGAAACAGATACAAGGAGTTATTACCTCCCCGCCGGTAGTGGATATATATGTTAGCAACCTGGCATTTCCAGGAAACTTACGTTTTAAGTCATTGTTTACGTTTTTTTCTTTTTTTTTTTTTGTAGGTATCAGTGGTGGCAGGCTCTTACTTTTAATCTGCACTGGACCCCCTTATATTGGTAAAATTCGCATCTAAGAGCCTTTATTTTAAATCAACACACATACGTTCCTAGGCTATGATGCCCGTTTGGTCACTGTTTCTACCGTGATGATTCAAATACTTTTAATAAAATTGATTCTCTTTCATGTATTGTGTATGTTCTTGTCCATGTTGAGTGTTCGTCAGTGTACTGTATATTTCTGTGTCTTGTCTTATTCATAACAATGTGTATATGATGATGGTCTGGTATTGTGTTTTTTATTTATAATCAAGTCTCATGTATTCGACATCCCCTTGCAACCCTATAAATTTATGTGATGAGCTTACCTGAATGATGTGCAGCCATATACTTACTATCTAAACCACGTGCGACGCTGGCTGAACAGCTGCTTGAATTCTACAACCGCTTGCGTCCATGCAACTATCATTGCAAAACCGCATGCGGACCAAGGTTAGTATGAAAACGTGGAGAAAAATAAAATGTTAGTGTTTGGTGTATGGAGATTATTGGTCATATTCTCATAACGATTCTTTGTTTCTTCAACTGAAAATTTTGAGTCGCTATAAACTAACCATGCTTGGTTAAACCCTAAATTACAGCCTACTCAACAGTTTGTGATCTAGTTTCTATCCGAAATTTAAATATATTTCATATAAGAACTAATTTGAAACTTTGAAAAGAACTTGTCTACCTCCTATCTAGCGGGTTTATTTTTTTTCTAGCAGGTTTATTTAAAGGTATGAAGTGGTATGACCAATAAACTCTCATCGTCTCGCATTACAACCGATTTGCCGTTATTGAACTTTACAAACAAGGAGGTAAACCTCCGTATGCTATTGTATATGACTCATCTAACACTGCTACTGATATAAGCCACATGGATAGGTTTATTCTACTGCTTCTAATAGTGTTTCCTAGGCGGGCCCTCCGCGTCCAATCTCTAATATACCTGCCTGTCATGGTCTGCCGTAAGTAACACTTTTCAGTGACTACGTGCATCACTTCGAACAGTCAGATAATCACCCCGATCAAAACATTTACCCTTTTCGAAGATATTGCAATTACATTGACTTATTAGGTGCGCAACTAAGTTCCCGCTGTTTAGCAATAGATGGCACCAGTAGTAAGTGCTGGTCGAATGTTGTACATCTCAAGCGTCATAAACCAAGCTCAGACATATGGTACACAAAACGCTTTGGCAAATCAGTGATTTTGGTTTAGTGTTATATATTTTGTTTGTTTGAAGATGTCTGATTTCGTGCCAAATAATCGTCATTTGCGGGAAGTGTTGATTTTTTTCTTTCATACGAAGAAAACGGCGGCTGAAGCACATCGAGAGCTCCAAAAAGTTTACGGTGATGCTGCTCTCGTGTCGTGATTGGTTCCGTCGCTTCAAACACGGTGATTTCAGTGTTGATGATCGTCCGCGTGAAGGAAGGCCAAAAAACTTCGAAGACTCTGAATTGGAGGCATTGCTCGATGAGGATCCGTGTCAAACGCAAGAAGAGCTTGGTTCAGGATTAGGAGTTTCCCGTCAAGCCGTTTCTAAGCGATTGCATGAGTTAGGAACAATTCAAAAACAGGGAACTTGGGTTCCTTACGATTTGAAGCCAAGACACGTTGAGCGTCGTTTTTTCGTCTGTGAACAACTGCTCCAGAGGCAAAAAAGGAAGAGTTTTGTACATCGCATTGTGACGGGTGACGAAAAATGGATTCATTACAGCAACCCAAAACGGAAACATTCATGGGAACTGCCCGGGCATGCTTCAACATCGTCGCCTAGGCCGAATATTCACGCTGCGAATGTTATGCTGCGTATTTGGTGGGACCAAGTTGGTGTTATTTATTATGAGCTGTTGAAAACAAACGAAATCATTACCGGGGAACGGTATCGAACTCAATTGATGCGATTGAGCCGAGCACTGCACGAAAACGGCCACAATACGAGCACAGACACGAAAAAGTGATTCTTCAACATGACAACGCTCGACCTCACGTTGCGAAACCCGTGAAAACCTACTTGGAAACGCTCAAATGGGAAGTCCTACCCCACCCGCCATATTCTCCTGATATTGCACCGTCCGATTATTACTTGTTCCGTTCGATGGCACATGGTCTCACTGGTCAGCAATTCCACTCATATGATGACATCTCAAAGGTTGATTCTTGGATAGCATCAAAAGACGAACAGTTCTATCGAAATGGTATTCACGTTATACCAGAAAGATGGGAAAAAGTCGTAGCTAGTTATGGGCAATACTTTGAATAATTCGTTTGTAACCTTTGTTTTCAAAATAAAGTTCCTTCTTCACAAAAAAACAGCGACAACTTAGTTGCGCACCTAATATTATACCATTAGCAAACTAGGTATTTTGGTTATTAAATACATACAATAAATGGATAAACAACAACATAAGTTGCCACGAAAATGAAAAAGTGTGTGTGTGTATGTGTGTGTATGTGTGTGTGTACAATTCACCTCCCACTGACCGGCAATGCTTTTATGGAAGAAATTTGTCTGCACATATTTTTGACATTATGCTATCTATAGGTGCAAACACTTTTAGCCCTGGAGATAAAAGGTGATGGCTTTATTACAGTTCCAACGACCCATTTCGAGAATGCCTGTTTCTACACGTACATTCTGATGTCATATGCAATAGGCCCCGCCTGAATACACCCATATATCAAATGGATATATGAGATGCAATCACACTTCCAGAATCAAAATTCAGTTTTTTTTAATTCTGGCGCGTATTTAGTTATGGTTTTATGTATATAATAAGTAAAACTGTAACATTCTTACCAATCTTCGTTGTTTCTTTCCTTTTCTGTTTACTTTCCTTCTTGTTCAAGTCCTTATCGTTCTCGTCCTGGTTTTGTATGCTCTTGATAACGATTCTGCCTCCGGATGAATGAGGATTCCTCCAGCTTCGTGGTCATAGAGGCATGCCCTCTTTTCTGTGGATATCCTACAAATAGAAATAAGACAAGTTGGGTGACCCCTCATAGCATTAGTAACTGTATTGAGTATTGATTCTATTGATTCCTACGCTCATTAATTGGTCCTATACCCAATGCTTTCCTTACCTCCAATCCGTTCAACTACGCGCAATATTTTGTGATATAGTGGGCGGAATATTACAATTTGAAATAATTCTAAGCAATCGGTCTACAAAAATTTGGCATATCGACAGGTAATCGGTGGAGGACTGACCACCAGGTACTTCTTAGCAAGATGCTAGGAAGCGGACCGGAAGTGTAGATGAGCAAACTCCCCCCATTGCCACAAAAATGAAAAGTGTACTTTTGGTCGTTTCCCTAACATTGAAAGTAAGAAGTCTAAGAGTGGAATGCGGCATAACCCGCCAGTATCACACCTGATGTTAGTGCCTTCATATAAACGTTCTACAACGTGGCAGTTGAAAAATGACTAGAATATGTAATACTTCCACTACTGGTCAAATTCTTGGTCTCACATGCATGTTTAGAGCATGAGATAAGCCCTCTCACCGTCGGCAAGGTGTAAAATTTGACCTACGAGAGGGAACTAACGTTTTAAGTCATTGTTTACAATTGTTAATTTCGGCCTTTTGACAATTTTGCCTAGAATTTTGAAAAAAAAAATGCAAGAAATTCTCCACTTTTTTTAACCTTATATTTCTATGATTACATACGTTTTCATTTGTTTCGATATGATAGCTGAAAAATATTCCTAATGATTTTATACTGGAGTTCTTTGAGGTTCGATTGAAAACATTAAAAAAAAGGATACAGAAAATATTCTGGTTCTAACCTGGCTAGTCTTGACTCAAGATGTAGTATTTGTCTTCGTTGAAACCAACATATTTCCCTGCTGCTTTGACAACGGAACAGCTTGTCTATCGTACTTTCTATTTCTCCCAGACATGTCTCGCAATTGGTATCATCTGCCATGCCTCGGTCGAACAGAAAATCTCGATGCCTTATCTTCTGGTGCATTATCACAAACCAGTTGGATTGCTGCGTTGATAATAGAAATGTGTTATGAATGTGTTTCAAGGCGGCCTTCCAGTCACGTTGATTGGCGATACAAATCCAGGATCCAGGAGGAGTTGGCAAAGGCTTATATTTGTAGAGCTTGGCCATACCAAAGGAATTTCCAGATTTCTACCTTAATTTTGTGGCAAATCTATTTTACCAGAACCAAAATTCTACCGTAGAATTGTTTCATTTCTAATCCTTGAAGTACATCATTGATGACATTATTGAACTAATCGGAAATAACCTTCAGATAAAACACTTTAGGCAAACCACTGCAGTTTGGAGATTTTCGAGAACAACTTTCTTTGATGGCAGCTGAAGTTTCATTTTGAGCTACTGCGTGCTTCAAATTTTCATTTACAAGGCCACATTTACATTTTGTTTTTCAAATAATACACAAAATAATACTACGTTAATAACACGGTTAAACCGATCTGTTGCATATGTATTTAGAATGCTTTCGAGTATAATTAAATTTTGAAAATGGCATAGTTATTGAAAAAGCAGAAATCAAAAATTTCGGTTGTCGAATGACAAAAATAAGGCTAGTGTTGGAGTAGATAAAACAGATTTGTTATATCTGAATAAACTCTTTTATAGCTTTCACTCCATAATAAACGAATTCCCTTAGTCGCCGCTTAGTAGGATTGGAATCTCAGTGAGAATTATCTACCAAGTGCTCTCTACACAATTATTCGCCACATCCTACGTAAATAATTTCACACAAAAAACCTTAATCAATTCTAATATATGAGCAAAGAATCAGAATAATAATATACATTCATACATGCATTGTACCTGAAATTTCATAGAATATTATCAGGGCATTCTCTTCTTTCTACAACACAGGAAATCCCAAACTTCATTGCATCACTTCTTCTCTATTGCCAAATGACCCATCTACCGATACTTCGCCTCGAAATCTTCCTGCGACAGAAGCTTCTTTTTTATCGCTTCACATTGTTCCGGTTTGGGCATGACAACGGCCACATATCCATCGCCTTCATGCTTCAGGAGATCCAAATCCTTAACCACTCTCTGATTCACTTCAACCAACTTCCCTTGTACGCACGCACGCACCTTATATGAACTTCCATCCTCACACGTAACCAATGCTAAAGTGGAATCCATCTGCAATATCATCCCTCCACTTTTCTTCTTCCCGCTTACCTGATTCTGGCTGCGATCTATCTTGCCTACCTCGAACGTAATCGCTTTGATTCCTTTCTCAAACGCTACATGACCCGGCGCCAATCCAATCAAGCAAATGCGGTTTGAGTGGAACAGAACCTGGTGCGGTTCGTTCTCTTTACCTGACTGACGCAGTAATACCGTAAAAACCGTTCCACTGTCGAAGGATAATCCTCTACGAAATCCTCCTCAATTGAACGTATCTTTTCCCCGCAAATAGTTTGCAGTTCTTCCTCTAGGAAATAATTTTCTAGCGCAGCCATCCTGTGTTTTGACCGCTTACATAGAATGCCGGGCCTTTTCTTCGTTTTCAATCTCCTTCATCCGTTCTTGAACGCGGCGTTGCTTTTCAACCGATTGTGCCCGGTTTTTTCGGCTGTTCTCCTTTCGCTCGTTCCGCAGGCAAACAACCACCTGCTGATCGAAATCGTTGCACACGCCCAGAAATTTAGCGTATTTATTCTATGAAATGATAGAAATAAATAAGACTGCCAAGAACTCGGAATCATAACAAAAATTCACCTCTTCGTGGCAACTCTTCAGCAGGTTGATCAGACGGTTACACTCTGGAGTGTGCAGATGGGGCGATAGATCAGAATGCATTACTTACTGATGTAACCGAGAAGTGAAACTGCTTCTAAAAATTAGAGAAATATTATTAATTAATTATTTTGGACTAGAAGAAAATATATTACACAACAGTTCGGTTCGGTTTACCGGGCAGGAATAATGTGCGATAAATATGGTTTGGAACGTCAGAAGGGAAAACCGAAAAAACAGACCGGTGTACGTTCATAAAATATTCACAAAAACGGTGTACGTTCATAAAATTAGTCACAAAACATGGATTGCACTGTAATAATCATTTCCCCATTTATGGGTAATACTTGTCAATAATTCATTCATGCACGCTAAGATCAGAATACCTAAAGATCGTTAAAAAGTACCGATAATCGCTCAAAAATGCACATACCTATATTATGCGTAAACACAGATTACCTAATATAGGGTAATAGTATTGAAGGAAGATAAACGTTAAATATTACCGATTTTGTATCGTGGCTTTTTACTCAAAATTGGGTATTTTTTTGTAGTTTTATTTACAGAATGCTTAGAAAAAGACATGCAATTTAACAATTCATCCATGGATTAGTTTTACCGCAGACAGACGTTCAAGCTCGAACAAAAGAATTCAAATTTGTTGTGTAAAATTTCATCTTGCACAGTAGCGCCGCCTTGTGAACTAATTGCTACATTAAAACTAACAGTTTGACTGGCAACCCATTTTTCCTTTACCAATCAAAACAAATCTGTGGCGCCATCTATTACCTTATTGCTACTTGATATTTTGAGGGACGCCATGTTTTTACACAGCTTAATGAGATGAAGTCGAACGTCTGTCTGCGGTTTTACCAAATCTGCACTCAAGGAGAAACAAATGTTCAAATGTATGACATATTTTATTTTGTATTAAAAAAAAATGTCATGAAAGAGTTTGGATGAATCCAAGTAAAGCTAAAGTTAGGTTAAACATCGTAGTATCTAAAACTGAAATTGATAATAACTTTCTGGTTATTATTTTAAACTATATGGAATTGGTCAGTATCGTCATTATCGACAATGTTTTGCTCTTTTAATCACGAATTATTTTGCTTAAACAGCTCGAACAATAATTTAGCAAAAGCGTCATCGATGACGCCGTTTAACCTCGCTTTTGCATTTTATAGGTGGATTCCTCCACTACAGAAATATTTTGTCTGCATCGACCCAATATTGATGCTGACTTGCACCGTTCTGCACCAAATTCTATCCACAAGGCTTCGTCGGAGCTAGAACAAAAAAATGCTAAATTTATTGCTTCAAGTTGAACTAAAATTCTCGCGTAACTTTATAAGAAAATTAATTACGTTTTCACTTGAAAATATATGGCGGACGCTTTGCTCTAGTGACGTAAAATTTATTAAATTTTAGGTAAATAATAACGTCCAGCATTGGAAAGTGAACATTACCCAAATCACAGTAAAAATTACTGTTGATTATCGTTTAATTTTAACGATATTTTGGGTATAGTCAAAAATAACCTAATTTTAGGTAAAATAAATACCTAATTTTAGGTATTCTCATCTTAGCGTGTGCGTCAATTTTCAACCATTTTTCAATCTTGTATACACTCAGCGAAATAAACTTTCGATATTCATAATGTTGCATTATGATTATTTGCTATAAGAAATTAGTATGAATTTCATTAATTTATCTTATGAAATATAATGATACCGAAAAAATAAAAATAAGGTGCTCCTGGATTCGAACCTTGAATGTTGATGTTATGGGTCCAGTGACTTGCCCACTAGTATATATTAACACTTGTAGTCAGAAAAGCTTAAAGGCGTACAACAACAACGTCGTGTGAAACAACATCCATTCATAAGTCAGCCTTATGAAATTTTATAGCATCGTTCATGAGTTCAACCTTATGAAATTCTTAAGATTATTTGGCTGAGTGTATGATAAATCTGGAAAACCTATTTTATAACTACATTTTGCACATTTCCAAGATTATATTTGATTCGTCAAAAAGTGACGAGTTTTCATACACGAATTAAATAGTATTATTTACTCGTTTCCAAGTATGTCAACGGCAATAATTGACAAAGTTACAGAAGGTTGAATAACGCGTTTTTTGGAAGCAAAACTTTGCTCGGCTGTTTTTTTGCTACTGAGTGTATAGCTTTTTTTTTGTTACTTTATTATAGAGACTTTCAGCCCTGAGCTGGTTCGTCTCTTGAGTGTATAGTTGGTTTAAGCATATGCACTGTTTGGAATTATAAAATTTTTGTTTTGATTTAAACCTTGATGCCCAAAATTTAAACGTTGCGAATATATTTCCGTGAATTTGATAGTTTTTCCATAGGTTTTCTGTCAAATAAATGTAACGCAAACGTATCTACACTGAACCCAAACATCGTCCCAAGATCGTCTGAAAAGTAATTCGATTGCGCCCTTTAACGAAAAGCATTCGAAAATCGGATGATTGTCTTATGGTTAAACCCGTATGACGATCATCCATGTTTCGTATGACAATCAGCCCAATACAGTATGAAGTTTGTTTCCAAACTGAAGAGCATTAGCGATTTATGATGCGATCGACTCTGAAACAAATCATGGTTTTAATTTTATTGCCCTTTCACAACTGTTGAGCAGGGTTTACAACGGGAGCCCAAAAATTTGAAGGAGTCTGGGAAATCTACACCATGACTCCATTAGAAATTCAGCGGGTTTCGATCCTTTATTCGTGATGGTACCAGTTCTTATAGCGATTGATAGGTTCTCACCGAATGATGTACAATGGAATGTTTGTCATCTTCATTTCAAATGATTCTCGTTATAGGGCTTTTCCAATGCAATACGCATTCGATTTTGGGATGACGATTTTTCATACAGCGTGCATTCGAATTTGAACGGAAGGTCAATTCACTTCGCGTATTATTAGTTGGTCAACATTGGAAGGATAATCATCTGGTTTCTAGAAAATCGTCCTTCACCTGCATCTATCATTCGAAAATGCGATTTCCATGTTTCGATACCAACCGACGGAGGATTCATTCGATAAAAGGAGGATGTTTGGGTTCAGTGTGGTGATAGCTACACGGTTTACGAAAACCCATTAATGGGTAAAAAAACACCCATTTTCGAATAGCTTACACGCAAAAAAAAAGCCGCAGTAGAAACTACCATTTCGAGGGTTATAATAAGCGCAAACACCAACAATTCTCAGCTGACTATAAATGCGTTTGATTTTACCATGCCTGCGATTAGATCAACCATGGTGTGGTTGATATCAATATGAGGTCTGTCAAATATACCACAAACGTTGAAGGTTTTACCATAGCCGTAGTAAATTTGACTGAAATTTCATGGTAGTTTTAAAGATAGGCGTAGTCGGGTAAAATGGTAGTTTTTACTACAAGATTTCTTTCTGTGTACCCGTCTGTAAAATGGGGGATTTCTCAATCATGCAATGGGTTAAAAAAAATACCCATTGGAGGAAACCTCATACAATGAAAAAACGGGTAAATTTTTACACATTAATAGGGAAAAAAAAGCGCTCCATTTTTTAATTTAATAAAACCTAACATAGTATTTAAAACTATACACACTTGGAACAACGCAGGTAAGAAAAATGATATATTTTGTAAATAAAAATTTTATGCTTCAAAACTAGGCTTCCAGATCGTCGATTGTAAAAACTTGCGTCAACAACATGGAGGAACTTAGAGAGAAGTTGGAATTTCTGCGTTGATATTTTGATAGATTCGTCGTTTCCATACTGGTATAGGCATGAATAAAAAATAGTAAAAGTATTTTATTTCTTATTTTTTAGTATTTTATGTAATCATTAAGTACCATGAATACCATGAACCTATAATTTACCAAACTGCTAAATCTATTTGCATAAATGGGTAATGTTTTACCCATTTTGGGGAAA
Organism: Aedes japonicus; assembly: GCA_034211315.2. Lineage (NCBI taxonomy): Eukaryota > Metazoa > Arthropoda > Insecta > Diptera > Culicidae > Aedes > Aedes japonicus. Next base: position 24,495 of record JASCZW010001592.1, on the reverse strand, counting down.
CCTGGCTTTTTTGCAATGGGTAAATATATACCCATTTTGTGACAAAGACTGCTTTTACCCATTAATGGGTAAATCAAGTTTACCCATTTAAATGGGAGAGGCACTTCTAGCGAAAATGGGTGTTTTTGCAAACGACCGTGTATTTGTTACTTTTTCGTTTCAGTAAGGGCATCTTCAGCGGCGGTCTATTTTTAGAACAACTTTATACATGATTTGCATCATCGAAACTTGAATAGAACTGGCTAAAATAGACCAACTTTGCGTTACCCGCACCGGTGTTGTATTTCTAGTTGTTAAACCCGAAAAACATCTGTCATCCTGTTGATTATTCAACATCAGAGATCAGAATTTTTTTTTCCAGAGATCGCAGATTTTTGCTTTGCCATTGATTGGTTTGACCAAATAATTATTAATGCCAGTAGTGCGTCGTTAGCTGACGACAAGGAATGCTTGTTCTTTCGTTTGGCTGAAGGTGAGTGTGGGAATGCATGCATTTTATTAAAACGATATTAGATAATGCTGATTAGTAGTTTGGCAGCGGATAAACAAGAGTCGAAACGGAGAGGGTCACATCCTGAATGACGCCCCAAAATCAACCGTGATTTCCATTTCGGTCATCAGAAGCTGTTCCAGGACTACTTTAGCGACACGCAAACCTACAACGAAAGCACTTTCTGCGTTTCCACATGGAAGGTGTTCCTGGACATTATGCGAAAACTAGAGACAACTTGAGGCTTCTCCAATACTTATCTGTATTAGCTATTTGCAAGTGCTTATCATGACCAATCCTTTAATAAACAGATTGTTTACTTTGAAGACTCCATTACTTTACATTTTCCGAGCAATCGAAATACTATTCGAAATCTCTGAGCCTCCGCATTTCGATCAAGTCAGCATTTTCCGGAAAATGCAGTGGTTGTAAAAAAATTAAGACAAGCATTCGTTATTTAGGAACTAAACGAAAAGGCAATTCACTAGCACCTGGTGCAATTAGAGATAATTATCAGCAGCCGAGGCGAGCAACACAACTTTTTGTCCACCGCCGGCATCACACGCAGCAAACACGGTTAATTTCCGGCTTATAAAAATACCTCAGAATATACTCAATAAAATTGAGTTATTGTTTAATAAAAGCTGAAATTTTACTCAATAATTGGTATTATCAAGTAGCGTGTAATGTTTTGGAACGGTTTTTTGCTTGTTCCAAATTGCTGCAAGAATAGATCAAAACATATACCAGTTTTAAAACGATGCAAAATAGATCCAGTATAAAACAAAATTTACAACACCGGTGCAGTGATGTTTTTACGTTTGGTCTAAAAAAATAAATCCAATCTACGATTTGGATCGCCGTTGAAGATGCCCTAAACGGTATATAACATGGGATGGAAAAAGAAATTTCTTTCAAACACGATACCGACCTTAAGCCTGACCATCTTATACTTTAGGTGAGCCGAATTACCAAGAGCAGTATCGAATGTTTAAAACAACAAACGTACACACTTTTTTACCAGCTTCATTTAAATTTAACAAATTCCAGATAACTGTAAAATTGTACCGAAATCTGTTAAATCAGATTACCAAACGTTCAGCTGTTGAGAATTCGGTAAATTTCGAAACTTCCAAAATGCTTCTAGAAAATTCAAATGAAATTCTAATTAAAAGCGGTTTATTGTATGATGTAAGAAAAATCCAAAACTGCACAATAGGGACATTAATTTAATTTAATTTTTATTTTGCTGAAAATTTCTTTATTGAGAAGTTTTGGATTTTTCTTACATCATACAAAAAACCGCTTTTAATTAGAATTTAATTTGAATTTTCTAGAAGCATTTTAAAAGTTTCGTTTTATACTTTAATATGGGAGCTGTCAGATTTATCACCACTCGGCGTCTTCTTCTTTTTTCAAGTTGGATTCCTCAATATTACCAAGCGGAATCTTGACAATCGATCAGCATGGAACAAAATGCCACTTTCACTTACGGAATAATCGAGCGGAATATTTTTCCGAAAGTAAAAGTGACACCTCCCATTAGTTTACGTGGAAAACTTACAAATTCCAATTTTATTTTTCGTTCTTTTCAGGTGGATACTGCTGCAAGAATTTCTTTTCGATTCGTTACTGTTCCATTTCAGTAAACGGAATTTACCATGAGTTTGGGATAGAAAGAGAAATTTTTTTCGAACACGATACCGACCTTCACCGACGACCCGATGTCACCCGTTGGGGACTTTCGACGATGATGGCGGTGGTTGGTTGGTTTGTTCACGATGCTGTTTCTGCATACACAGCGGCCCTTGGCGTTTAGCAAAGGGGATGAGCCAGGACCTTTTGTCGGAACCTCCTCGGCGACGGCGGCAACATAGCACCGAACCACCTACTCGCTGTAGATGGTCCTTGGCAGTCCAAGGACCAGCTACGTCGGTTCAGTTCATTGTATATTTGGGCTCATTGGTAACCGCCGATAACGACACCAACAGAGAGATACAAAGGCGCATTATGGCTAGGAATCGTGCCTACTTTGGACTCCGAAGGACGCTGAGATCGAGCACAGTTCGCCGAACAACAAAGTTGACCATCTACAAGACATTAATTAGACCTAGTTCCCTACGGCTACGAAACATGGACATTGCTAGTGGAGGATCAACGGCGCGTTGATCCTCTACTAGCAATGTCCATGTTTTGGGCGCCTTGATGTCGTTGAACGGAAGGTGCTGCGTACGATCTACGGTGGAGTGCAGATGGAAGACGGAACGTGGAGGAGGCGAATGAACCACGAGTAACTGATGCAACTGGGAACCTCCCATCATACACATCACTAAAATCAGTCGACTACGATGGGCTGGGCATGTCGTAAGAATGTCGGACAACAACTCTGTTAAAATGGTTCTCGAAAACGAACCGACGGGTACAAGAAGAAGAGGCGCGCAACGAGCAAGGTGAATCGATCAAGTAGAAGGCGACCTGCGAACTCTCCGCAGACAGCGAGGCTAGGAGTTACAGCCATAGACCGATTACTATGGAGACAACTTCTGTGTACAGCAGAGGCCACACCGGCCTTGGTATGATTGAAGAAGAAGAAAAAGAAGAAGAAGAACGTCGGTTCAGCCTGCTGAACATCACTGCGAAGACGGTGGGTGTTTGAAGGATCCTTGGGATTTAGCCAGTGAAGCGAAGGAATCCTTGGCAACAAGGTCCACCATGCTGGCGATCCAACACTCTACTAGTGTGCCCAAGTTAACGGATTATGACCGACGGAATTCGGGGAACATTTCTGTTTACTCCCGACGATGCTGGGGATAGTTCATTCAGTGAACGCGCGCACCAAAGAAACGGCACAGGAAACTCTCTTTTCTACACAAAAACGGTCCGGGTCAAAACGCGTCCTATCACTTACGCAGTCCGTAACTTTTTACTCTTCATTTTCGACAGACAATTCAAAATACTACAAAGACGTGCTACCATCATCACTTAACTACCATAGCGCTTTATCCGTAATGTTTACTGCGTTCTTTTGCGGCACAAAGGGAAACAGGACCTAACTTTGATACAAACGCGAAACAATATAAAACGATAATTTTAACCCTAAATTCCAAGCCTACTAACATAATGCTTTGATTAAAATGTAAAAGAAAAACAACAAATTTTAATATTTACAGATTCAACAGTGGTGAGTATATATGTTGCTGATCGTGTTACAACACACATCACAAAAACACAACATAACAGATAAGAAACACGGTCATGGAAAATAAAAGAATATCCTTAAGTTTAATTGTCACCCTACACCAGGGTTACAAACCAGGTTACAAATATATTTCAGCCATTATCATTACAACAAGCGAACTCCATCCTGTGAAAGGATAACATCCTTTACCTTCTCCAGTTTCATCTTTATAATTCTCCCACACATAACCTGTCTTTTGATACTGTCGGTACATATTATTTACAATATTTTTCCTCAAATCTTCATATATTTCCTGGGCAAATACCTTATTCGAGCCCTCTTGGTTCCTATAATGATTTAGAGCTCCTAGCACTAAATAGTTCATATTTATCCAAATCTGCCCTCTCCAATAAGGAGGGTCATGCTCTGTATTACGCTCCATGTATAAATTAGATTTCTTCGATAGTGATCGTATTCCATAATCGGTCCACAATATTTCAGGATTCCGTAAATTATTTAATATAGTTTTAAGGGATGAGGAATCACTTGGTAAAATTTTCAAGAGAAAAGGGAAAATACTTATGTATCCAAAAACATCATCCACTAATTTATAACTGGGTGCTTGCATTACTTCACGTACCATAGCACTTTCCGATTGAGTTCGAATTAATTTCAGTCGCACTTTATCAGTGTGCAACCCAAAATCAGCATATGTGTTTGTTATTGGCGATAAGTGAAGTGAATTCAGACGCTCGACGTTCGATAAATATTGGTATGTTTCATAGTATTTAGTATCGTCTCTATTCAAAAATCTAGCTAAATCAAACATTACATGCGATGCTAATTGCATCCAGCACAACAAATCTACGTGTCTCTCCTGATTATCTGGATGTGATGCTCTAGGAAAGTCGTCTAAACCTGATGTCAAAGTCTTAGGATTGATTTCTTCAACAGTAACCGATCTACCTCTCCATCGATAACTACCTGAAACCGGCCCTAATTGTGTTTTATTAAACCAGGAGTACCAAGCTTGCAACCTAGGGAACATTTTGTTAAGGCTTTCATGGCGTTTTGGCTCCTTTAACTTATCTTCGTAGTTATTTAGTAAGTATCTGAGCGTCAAGAAAAACGTAGGAGGGTTGGCGTTTGAGCTACGCTGTACAACAAAATCTGCAGGTACCTTTGCTAAAGCCTCGCTACCTAAGATCTGTTCTCTTGGTATCCACCCATCGATGTTCATAAGATCAAACCAGTGCTTCATTATATCCAATGCTATGTCTATATCCCAGGTTGACACCAGTAGCACGTGGAATCCTTCGTCCCACAAAAATCCTCGTGGAAAAAATGATCTTGAAGGAACTGCCGTATACAGCGGTGCTTTCCAGTAGTTAATAGGATTTTCGTTGTAATCACTTTGAACTTTAGAAGCACCGTAAAAGTAACCGATACCGCCTATCAAATTACTCATAGTTGATTTCGCAAAAGCCACCTCACTAGGTTTAAATCCCTTGGCTTCAAGATTAAATATTGAGTGAAATTTATCTGTGAATTTTTGCTTATAAAAATTTAGACTTTGCTGGAACTGGTTTTCTGGTGGAGACTCATCATTGGGACGATTGCTAGTATTGTGCATTGTAATGAGAAATGAACCGGGAACCTCGAAAGTGACCAAAACCGCTGCCACGTTACATGGAACCTGTAACGAAATAGAAAAGTTGCAGTAGCTGTAAAATTACTTATTAAGCGCAACATGACAGTGTTGCGAGTTATTATTCACAGTGTGCTTGGAATAAGGCCTGCGATGACTAAACTTGTTTTCCATCCTACTACATATGGTAGTAATCTCAGTGTTAACATACCTTTTCAGACTTGTTATCTAAATAATATCTGATTGTTTGGCCATCTTTTTTATATGCAAATGTTTCAACGATTGCTTCTTTCACCTTATCAATACTGTTGGAGAATGTACATGATGTTGATATCTCAGTTGCTGTATTTTTGTCTGGAAAACATTGAATATGGCAAAATATTAAATTGGAGTCATTTTGGATTTGTTCTATGCCGATTAATAAGGGAGGAAACGTACCATTGCTTAAAATTTTCATCTCCATTTTCCCTAGTGTAAACGACATTGCCTCAATACTTGGTTGAGCATTTTCCATTGTAACATTTAAAAATCCATCCTCAACGGATTCGAATGCAGTATACCAAATTAATGAAATTTTAATTTTGGATTTTGAGGACTTCTTCTGCTTAACATCAAGTTTAGCAGTCCAGCTAGGTTGGTTATCGTGATTGGATTTCACGAAAGAAGTTTGAAGCAAAACGGAGTCGTCTACAATTTCATGAATTCCAAAATTCCGTCCATCGTGATGTGACCATCCATATTTTCCTAAGTTATCGCTGATTTCACAAAGATGCCTGAAAAAAGTATATGAAATATTTTTAAGGTTTGGGTTAAATTCTAAAGCTATGACAAGAATATTTTGTCATAGTTAATACACGACTAAAAATCAAATTTATAACTATATATGATATAGTGAGGTTGCTGATTATGATTACTCAGATTGCTGTCGTTTTGGTTGTCTTAACGGTAAATTATTAGAATTATTAGAATATTATAGCCGATGCCAAATTCAGCTATTAGGCATGCATTTTTAGGGACGAATCATTAAGCATGGGACAGAGCTTGGGATCGATGTACTGGTACTTCCTGAGTTAAAAACTACATTTATTTTCTTCTTGACTGAAAAATGCATGAGTCAAATTTCTGCGCAAAACTCTAGACAGGTTTTTGTTGAGGATCGCAGCAAGCCGTGCTTTGGACCTGACGTGTTTTGTTCAAAAACAGATCAAACATTGATTCGTTATTTAACTTAAACTAACAGTGAAATCATACAATCTCCGTGTTCTTTGTGTAAGAAATAGTGAATACAATCGATTCCCTCCCGAAATGTGTAGCTGTCGGTAGTATTTCCACTTTAATTTGTTTTTTTTTGTGTGCTTCGCCCCCGTGCCCGGAAGAAGAGTTACATCAGCTTAGTTTTGTTTATTAGTGTTAGTATTGTGATATTCGGACAGGAATTATTAAGTTTGAGAGTTTTTCCGCTTTGTCGCGAGTGAATCGATGATTATTAGCAGTTTTGAAGTTGGATATAGAGTCGCCTCATAGCGGGGGGTTTTGATTTTTGGCAGTGTGGAGTGAAAAGAAGAAGACCAGTACATGTAGAAAACGGCCATTTGATGGTCAGAAGCAGCAAACGAAGAAACGCGCATGCGTGCCTGAAAGGCTGCCACATAACATCAAATGCATTCAACACGTTGTGTACAGAGTTTTGTTATGCCGGTTGCATATCTAACGGGCGGTTTAGCAACGTTAATTTGTGCGCTTATTTTGTCGCGAGTGTAAGACATTATTTTCTAATCAATGTCGAAATTTTTATTTTTACTAATAAACAAGCGAGTGTCATTAAGAAAGCGGCCATGGGTGAGATTTTTCTGATTATAAGTATATAATAATAACCTTTTCACTCTGCCATTTCGCCCAATCCATAATATTTTCTATAGGACAACAACAGCTATTGGTGGTGGTACATCATTGTTATAGATAGACAGTTAGCGATAGGACGTTAGACAGAACAATCGCACAGCTAAGATCTATTACAAATGAAAACTTATTCTAAAACTATTGTTTGACAGTCGACAGAGAAGAAACAGATTAAAACGGACTAGAAATTTTAAGGCAAGCTCAACCGTAACCGTGTGTGTAGCTGTGGGAATCCGAACTAATCTGTGCCTCTCCAACATAAATAATATCAAATACGTGCCTGGTTTTGAAATTTAACATGTCCAAATCTGGAAGTGTGTTGCACTACCCTTATACAAATGATATCGGTAATGTTTACATGCGGGGCTTATTGTATGTGAAAGTAACCTCGGAATGGGCGAGACTCTCCAGAAATTCTGAAATGGGTTGCTGGATCTGCAGTAGAGCTATCACTATCTAGCTCTCCGATTAAAGCTGCTTCCAATGGTCACTTGAAGGATTGTTGTAAACAGATTTCTTTCATAATACCATTGCCAGCCAATGAGTATTAGATTGCACACACACACGCACACACACACGCACGCACACACACACACACACACACACACACACACACACACACACACACACACACACACACACACACACACACACACAGGTTTTTGTTATTTTCAATTAATAAACACAGCTGTGTAATCTATTGATGTCTTTTTCACTTTTGAATTTGGATTAAGAAATTGAGCTATTTTTAGCAATATTCGAGGAATATTGATTTTCCGAAATGCGTAAAAAGTATGCATGTTTTACTTTTCAAAAGGAGTAAAAAGTATGCATGTTTTACTTTTGAAAAGGAGTAGAAGGTATGCATTTTTTAGTTTTCAAAAGGAGTAAAAAGTATGCACATTTTGACGTATTTTTAATTTACGCTTAAGAGAGTAAAAGTAATATACTCCTTTTTGGCGTAGTCCCAGTTTCCCTGGAAAGAGCAAACTTTATAGTCATAAGAGCGTAAATTTAGATTACCGTGTAGACAAAATGCAAACTAAGGTTGATAATCAATTTGACAAAAGAAAATAAAACAATAATTTAGATTTTTTTTTTTTGATGTACTGATTTCCACTTGCTATCGCAGACAGACGTTTAAGCAAGAACAGAATTAATCGATAACTTTGTGTAAATTTTCAAATTAAATACGTTAGAAATCGCTTGCTCACTAGCGCTGCGTAGTTCACTTGGTCGAGACAGTCAAGGTGCCTACTGATATGGCGAAGTTGAAGCGTCTGCTAGCATGTCAAAATCACATGCCGACGCTTGACATGCCAGCCGATATTGACATGATGTATGGACGTGCATCGAGATGTCACATGGTACCACTTCGATGGGCGCCTTATCTTTGCAACAACACTTACAGATTAACTGATGACCGGTAGTTTCTTATTGTTGTTTGGCGAATTCTTTTAAAATAGGTGGCTATGGAATTTTACACCACGCTGAAATTTAGGACATGAATAGCTGTGTTGTATCTGAGAGCTCAGAGAATAAATATCCAGGCTACAGTCAAAATTTACGTAATTCACTGGATAAAATATAATTCTAGGATTTTTTTTCAAAAGGGCGAACCTAAAAATGAGAGGCTCTCTCCTCTCTCGCTCTCGTTCGTTGATTACAGCACCATTATAAATCTTTTGAGGGATTCTTTAGAATAGATAAAAACACAACAGTGCTGGCTACCATACTCTACAAATAGTTGAATGAAAAACGTAACGCCGAATGGAATATGAATGAAAGAGAAAGAAATCAAAGAGAGTCTCAATTGCAGATTCACTCTAATGATAAAAAAACCCTAGAATTGGATGACAAAAAAGTAAGTACCGTGTAGCCTTGATTTCAGCAAAATAAAACGGAGACACACCGCTGTTAGATGTAATTAACATTGTCTAAATAGACAAACGAGTGCAGCCTAAGTAAAAATATGAGAATACATTCTGCATATCTTATCACTTTTAATACATTGTGCATGTATTATCACTAGAATATTTATTGGACCAAAAAATAATAATAATAATAATGAACAATATAAATAATACTTACCTAATATCTGACAGCGACCTTAGCTTACTAGGAAAGTACCACATTAATCCGGTTACAACAGGATGTTCCTCTCTCGTTTTCAATCCAAAATATACCCCTGGTCTGTATGATCCCCACAACATATTATTATCAAAGCCATTCGAAACAAGCTGGAATAAAAAAAAACATAGAGAACATTCAATTTTGCAAAACAAAATAACGGACGTCCAAATGTATTTCGTATTTGCTCCTAAATTAAAGACTGTACTCAAAAAAAAAATGAGACACAATGATAAGCTTGTAACTTTTCAGCGTGTGGGTAAAAATTGATGAAAATTTGACGGAAACTAGCTAAGAGTTAACGTTTGTAAAATTTTTGATGGCATCGGCAAAAGAGGAGATCCGCCAAAAAAAAAAATGTTCGCCGCCGTGGAAAATCGTGGAAACCGGAAGGACAAACAAAACAAGGTAGTGATAACTCGCTCCAGGAGAGTGTACATAGAGTGGCTGATGAAACCGAGGTGCGTGGTGATGGACGACGAGACTTCCATCAAGGCGGACACAACACAATTGCCGGAGCAGAAATTTTACGTGGCCGCTACTGAGGAGGAAAGGAAGAAGAAAGTGAACAAATTCTCCAAAAACTTTTTGGTTTGGCAGGCCATCTGTAGGTGTGGAGAGATAAGCCAGCCATATATCATGAGTGGGCAAATCTACTGTGACTAAAGACTGTATTCGATGAAATTTGGACACACGCAATTGTTCGTAACTTTTTAGCGTGTGGGTAAAAATTAAAAACTAAAAAATGTTTATTTGTTAGGCTCAGGCGTGTGTAACACTTTACGGAACCGATATTCAATATTGTTGTACAAAACATTTTACTTTTTGTTATTAGTAAAAGAGGGATGCCAATTAATCGTAGCTAGCTCGAGGTTAATGGGTCACATAATCGTTTGGAAAGGGCTAGGTAGGTAACTTATTTAAGCCATTATTTGCTGCTTTTGGTTGCGACATCTACTAAATCCTCGATCCCTGTAGTCCCTTTGAGGAACTAAGTCGCAGATGGGTGACCACTGCTGCTCGTCCTTAGCAGTTTTTTTGGTCTTCTATAGGTTCCGCTTGACAATAGCCCAGTATTTCTCAATTGGGCGGAGCTCTGGCGTGTTGGGAGGGTTCTTGTCCTTGGGAACCACCTGCACGTTGTTGGCGGCGTACCACTCCATGGCCTTTTTACCGTAATGGCAAGATGCCAAATCCGGCCAAAACAGTACGGAACAACCGTGTTTCTTCAGGAAAGGCAGCAGACGTTTATTCAAACACTCTTTCACGTAAATTTCTTGGTTGACAGTCCCGGAAGCTATGAAAATGCTGCTTTTCAAGCCACAGGTACAGATGACTTGCCAAACCAGATATTTCTTTGCGAACTTTGACAGTTTCGTGTGCTTGAAAATATCTGCTACCTTTCCCCTTCCTTTTGCCGTATAAAACTCCTGTCCCGGAAGCTGCTTGTAGCCGGCTTTGACGTAGGTTTCGTCGTCCATTACCACGCAGTCAAACTTCGTCAACATAGTCGTGTACAGCCTCCGGGATCGCGCTTTGGCCGTCGTTTTTTGTTTATCATCGCGATTTGGAGTCACTACCTTCTTGTAAGTCGATAGTCCGGCTCGTTTTTTGGCTCGATGCACGGTTGTAGACGATACACCCAGCTTATTTGCGGCATCTCGGAGAGATAGATTAGGGTTTCGCTTGAAACTACCGGCAACTCTCTTTGTCGTCTCAGCGGCTTCCGGTTTTCGATTTCCCCCCGATCCAGACTTCCTGGCTGTCAACAAACGTTCCCCAAACACTTTAATTACATTTGTAACGGTTGATTTGGCAACTTTTAGCGATTTTGCCAACTTTGCGTGCGAGTAGCTCGGATTTTCGCGATGCGCGAGCAAAATTTTGATACGCTGCTCTTCTTGCTTGGACGGCATTTTGACAACTGAAGAGTGAATTCCAAAATCAAAATAGGAGCAACATTCTACACACACACACCTTCAAAATGAGGGGTGTTCAGGTTTTTTAAATGCAAAATTGAAAGAAATACGTCAAGTTGATATTGACCAAATTTTGACCGTATCGCCCTTTATTCGATCGTCTAAACAATCGCGGTATTGTTCGGAATCTTGATAAATACATAATCGGAGTATCTGAGCTACAGTTCTTGGGTCACATAATCAGTTCCAAGGGGATGCATCCGTCTCCATCCAAGTTGGAAGCACTGCTGTCTTTCCGTTACCCAGAAAATGCAGCCGAAATCAAGAGCTAGGTTTGGCAAATTACATGAAAAAGATCATACCAAACCTAGCTGCCATCGATAACTTTTGCATCAAACGGAAAAAAAATTGTATTGACTCAGGAACAACAGCATGCATTCAATACCATCAAATAGGCCCTGGCGAAAGCGAACAACTTGAGGTACTAGGTACAACTGCAAGGCAGCTACGTCAGTAATTATACACGCAAGCCCCACTGCATTGGGTGCTGCTCTTAACCAGACGAACAAACAACCGTGAAAACCGTGTTATCTACTTCGCTTCAAAGTCGTTATCCGAGACACTGTCAGACTGAAAAGGAGGCGTTGGCTTTAGTCTAGAGTGACGAAAGATTTCAAATGTTGTATCTCCAGGGAAAACCTTTCGATTTAATAATGGACTGTAATGCCCTGACGTACCTTTTCAACCCTCGTTCAAAACCATGCGTGCGTGTGGAAAAATGGGTCTTATGTCTTCATGGGTTTCAGTACAATGTTAAACACATATAAGGAGAGAACATAGTAGATGCGTTTTCTACGCTGAGACCAGTACCTCCCGAAGTCGTTGAAGAATTGTTCGTGAATGAAGTTATGCGAGTTGCACCAACAACTGCAGCTATCCGCTGGAAAGAAATAGATCGTATTTCTGAACAGGATCAAGTCATATCAGCGATTTCTGAAGCCCTAAGCATTGGACGTTTGTTTGAACTACCAAAGGAATACCGTATTATAGGGAGATATCCGCGTCGTTTCGGGAACGTGCTGATGAGAGGAGATCGAATAATCGTACCTAGGAACCTGAGGCAGCAAGTGCTAAACCTTGCTCACGAAGGTCACCCAGGCACCCGGACTCCGACGTGGACTCGTATGTAAAGCGTTGGAGAGGGTGTTTGCCAGATGCTCCGAAACCCATGACCCGGCGAAACTTACCTGCTAGACCGTGGGAAGACGTAGCGATTGATATATTTTTATGACTTGCAAATTACTGGTCGTAGTGGTTTGTCCCGAGCAGAGGAAAAAAACAAAATTCTTAACTTACGCTTTTGAAAAAGTTAAATACCATTTTAAAAGTAACAAAACATAATTTTTTTAACTGTCTCGTCGATGATTTTCAAGACATTCATAATAAACTTGACTGAATCGTAGAACGCCATGCAAATTTAAACTTTCAAGGCGTTCTACGATTCGTTCTACCGCAAAATGTGTCTTTTAGTTTTTCGAGCGATTTCATTTAATAATGTTCATCATGTTGGGTCTTTCAATGATTACTTCACCCCAATTGGTTGATGTTTTCGTTCCGTGCGTATCGCGACACTTGATCAACGTAAACGAAGCCTTCACAGTAGGTACATATTATCAAATTACTTTGAAGTAAGGCAAACACGAAGGTACCCTCCGCATAATTGACAATGCATCCGCGTACTTAGTAAGAAATAGTGCGTTCAAGCAAATGTGCCGTACTTCTCAGACATTTGGTCATTAATTTGCTAAACGTGGATTTATACGTTGAATATTTAATTCATCATTCTTATTTGTTGCTTTTAAACTAATTTTGTTGAACAATTGCAAATATATAATACTTACTTTATTCTTGCTAAAAGGAGCTGAAACTCTGGTTTCGAGGTAACCCCGATAAGCTATCGCAGCCACAGCGCCAAGTACGGCTATACCTGTACATGTTACGGCAATTGTTTTCCAGCTTTGTCCAGCATTTGCAACAATTGTTACTTTCCTTTTAGGATTTTTGAATTCCACCCGTTTTTGTTTATAAGACATTGTCGAATAATTCCATAAGTTAATGCCTAAATAAATTAATCACAACTTAGAATCACGTATATCATACACGACACTATTTTAACTACCTTATTTTATAGGTGCCTTATAACGCTCGAGATAGAAAAAGTTACGCTCCTTTCCAGGCGCCGGTATGTACAAACTGTTGGTGCTGACGAAGAATCACCTAATCATATTTAAATCAACGTGTCAAACACCACGACGGAAACCAATGCGATCTTTGATGCATTATAACACTAAAATTCAGCTGACGAGATTTTTTTGAATCCTAGAGGGTTGTCCTAGTTACAGAGATTTTTTGTTAATTGCTAAAGCTGTCAACCAAAATAAAATAAATAATACGATTGCAGAAAGATAGACACTTGGAGAACCACTTTTGCACAACTTAAGCACGTCCAGTGGGAAAAAACCCATTTTTCAAGTAACAATAATTATTCGTAATACGCACGCTAAGATAAGATAACCGAAAATAAGGTTTGAATTTTACCGGAAATTGGGATAACCTACACTGAGAATATTTTACTGATAGATTCAATGATTTTTGCAATCATAGATTTTTGCAATCTGCTTTGTTCAATGAAATCTATGTGCAGGACACATAGTTCTTTTGGTTCCATCTAAAATCCATGTGTGGCCACACATATTATTCTTTTGACACATAATTTTCATTTGCCCATTTAAGGGGATTATGTTAATGTGTGGCAAATCAAATCTATTAGAATTACTTATGGATTATTAATTATTTTTTAAATTAATTATGTGCGAATTATTTTTCGTGTAATGCTTTGTTCATACTACAGCGTTGTAACATAACACAAGGCTATCTTGATGACATTTTCCTTGTAGATACTTTTCAAAACACCCTTGTATTATGTTACAAGCCTGTAGTTTGAACGAGGCATAAAAGCACCTAAAAGTTCCAAACAAAATTTCCAGTACCTAAACGCGCAAGAATGTACACAGAGAGGAATTTGATGGTCACTTTTACCTTTATTGGGGGTTAGGATGACTATTGCAGCATAGTGATTTTGAACCGACTATGATCATGGTTAAAAATACCATTAAAAATAGTTGATCCAACATTTGCCATATTGTCGGAATAGTCCTCGTTACCATGATCATAGTCAAGAATGCCATGAACGTGGTGAATTCGTCTATTTTCATGGTTATTAGCAAATCCATCATATGCAACTGACGTCGCCTTGACCATGGTTTTAATTGTCGGTATAACGATAGAATTTTTTTCTCAGAGTATGGACGAATCCAGGTTAAAACAAGAAGAATACACTGAGTGGTGATAAATCTGACAGCTCCCATGTTAAAGTATAGGAGGAAAATTTTAAAATACTTTTAAAAAAATCAAATGAAATTCCAATTAAAAGCGGTTTGTTGTATGAAACTTCAACATTAAGTTGCTGCAATTGGCGTTGCTTGAACACTGATGTTGATTTGTTATAGGATTGTTTCACAGGCGGTTCCTCCTTGTAGAGTGTCTGCGACAAACGTATCTACGGACTCACAGAGCCTCCATGTTCACTAATTGACAGCGACTTTCATAGCTAGAATGGTGAAATGGATCTGTCTACAAACCACGAACCGTGGAAAACGACGTTGAATAGATTTGATTCGCTCGGCGCCATTATTATAATTCGGGCTCCAAACTGCTGAACAGAGCGATTTTAGACAGTGGATGTCGATGAAATTTTTCGCCACATTGAAAACAAAACTAAAAGTTCTTTCAGCTTTATCAACAACACATGAAATATGTTGCGAATACGTCAGTTTAGAATCCAGCTGAACACCCAGGTTTTTAACGCACTACATTCGTTCGATGGTCGTGCCAAGAAGATTGTAGTTGAAAACAATTGGTTATTTCTGCCATGAAAAGGTTATGACTGAGCACTTAGCCGGGTTGACCACCAATCGATTTAGAGCACACCCGGCATTACCCGCATAACGAAAAACAATTTGCTATATAGTCAAAACTATATTTCGAATGTAAGATATATTATCACATTTTATGTTATTGTTATCGAATAGTTTAATCTAATTTTCACCATACAACCTCTACATTAACACATATTATTAATTTATGCCATATTGTCATTGAAAGGTTTTTTATTGTCTGCACTAGGTCTGGATTATATACCAACTTTTTGTCATAGAGTACAGCAACAATTTTGTTCGAGAAAATTGCCATTTTTTTATGGTAACCTAACTTAACCGCCTATTCAGCATATTGTTATTTGGCCTTTTACCATCTATCCTATAATTAAAACTATATAGGAAGTTGTTAGTATACAGTTGTCAACTATAAGGGTAATGTCGTAACAATAACGGAAACGGTCGTCAACATTAAGGAAAATTGTCCAGGAATGGTTTGTGATTATGCGGGTAATCTGTTCTTGGAGAGAACGGCAGTTGGCTATTGAGCAGATACGCAGAAACATTTTCAAGTCGTCGGCAAATGACAGTCGTGGTCCTGCGATAACAAGATGTACTTCTTTGAAGTAGAGACGGAATAGCAACGGTAGAGACGGAATAGCACGTGGCACAGAAACTCGTTGATCGAAAGTGGCCTAAAGCAACTGACAGTTGAAGCCCTGTAAGATTTGAATGAAACAATCTTTAGAGATTACCACCAATTCCTAACCTGTCAAGTTTAGCGATAGCAAAATCGTGGTTCGAATTGTCGAAAGCTACCATTAAATCTGCGTATATCACGTCCGTTTGGCATCGAGCAATCATACTATGAGTGATGTATGACGTTAAACACAATAGGTTTGTTGTTGTGGAACGCCCATCGAAAACACGTGCTGATTGGCACCAAATTATCCACGTTCCACTTGCTTCCTTTTTCAAATGCCGGAGACACATCTGCCTTTTTGCAGCAAAACGGAAATATGCCTCTAGAAAGGGACAGCTGGAGTATATGATGAAAGGGATCCAGAAAATAAGCCATATGGGAACGTCCATTAATTATGTCACGCAAAATGTGACTTTTAATAGCCCCCCCTCCTTGTCACGTTTTTGTATGGACCTTCAACTGTTTTGTAAGGATCGTCACGTCCTCCCCCCCTCCCCATTTACTGCGTGACTTACTTAATGGACCTTCCTGTGGTGTCGAAATCTGCTGCTTCCTCCATTGTCGACTACTCGCCTCGAAAATTGTCACAAGAATCGACAATATTTGGTAGATCCAGACTTTATCTACCAAATCGGCAAAGCTTCCGTTTCTGCTGATTAGTTTCAAAGCCATGGAACGCACCTCTTTGTTATTGGCATGTTCAGCTATTGTGCCAACAACTTCCTCGAACTCCTTTTCTTTGCCATAATTGCAAAGTCGGGCAGCAGATCCGACGCGCGTTATAAAAGCCAAATCCGATTCGTCGGATTTCTGTACCATTAATGCCAGTTTACGTCGCTGTAGCATTATATCCGACCCTGATCCGAAGTATGTTTTGAGTCGATGCAAAGCACAAGCGAACGGAAATAAATCTGCATCAGGAGCAGCTGCATCATGCTTTAGCGTCTCGATAGATATCAAAGCAGACAAGGTCCTGCCTTGATCTTGAATATTATGTACTTAGTAGATTCGTCCGTGATTCCTGCCAGTTGTATGGAGTTGATAAGAAGGTCTTGCCATTGTTCGAAAACATGTCTGTTAATTTCTCCTCCTGCGGACATCGGCATACACTCTGGTACATTGATCGAAGAAACCGATAGTTGGTTGATAGACCACATGAATTTTGATTCTTCAAAGCCCAATGTGTCCTTCTGGCTCTGAGTACTTGAGGGTCCATTGATCATACCATGTTGAAAACACTGGTTCTCGTCCGATCACCGAAGTTAAGCAACATCGGGCGCGATTAGTACTTAGTACGAGTCGACAATGGAGGAAGCAGCAGATTTCGGACACCACACTTCCCTATTCTGTTTAAGAAAAACAGACGGAATAACATCAAGTAGGCTTAAACGATGTTCTAAGAAGTGATACAGCATTCGAGATTTGATTCTAAATCCACATCAACGAGGCTGAATATTTGATTTGCCAAATGAACATTGCTAGCGGCAGCGTTAATGGAATGAACGGGAAGCCGCTCGTGTAGAAACACATTGGCAAATTTTGAGGAGAAAAAATTACAAATGTCCTGATGAGTGCCAGCGGTTTCGCTATATTAAGGATCATGGATGATGGTAAGTCTACTTCCTTGCATTGTTGATTGACATAGCTCCAAAATGATTTTGGGTGTGATTTAAGTCCCCGTTGAACCTCCCAGTGACTGGGTAGAATGTAACGAGGGTGTATACTTACCTAATTTATGGTTTCCTGTTTCCTGTTCTTTTTGATTGAGCGACGTTTGCGCTGTATGGGCCAGTAACTGTGACTATATGCCCCTTTCCACATTCGAAGGAGGTTTACCAGCTCGATAATGTTTGAATCAACAGCATCCAGTGTCCACCAAGATTAACCAAAACAATCATTTGAGGCGTGCTTTTAATCATTTCAAAAATATACACTACAGTTATTATACACAAAAAGCAGTCTTAATATTCATAAGGTGGTTAACGAGATTGATAGTTAATGATAATGGAAAATATTGTTTGAAAGCTATTTCAGATTCAACTTATGATTAGGGTTATCATTGTAGTTTGGACCCTGCCTTACACCACCATATTTTGAACATTTACTGCTTATTAAGGATGACAAGGGAAGATCCAACAATGATGTCATGCAGTAAGGGGGGCGGGGTTGGTTTGGGAAAATGACAATACATACAAAAAAATTTGAAGGTCCATACAAAAAACGTGACAATTGGGGAGCTTATAAAAAGTCACTTTTTGCGTGACATCATTATAGGACGTTTCCCAAAATGTTCAATGGATTTTTTGGTTAAAGTTATTAGTCCACATGCGATTTCAGCTATAGCATTGCAGAGCGCTGAAATCGTGAGTGAACCAATAACTTTTCATAAAGCCTAATATAAGAACTAATAAAACTTAGTAATACAAGCATGTTGTCATTTTAAAACACTGCAATAACACAAACTGTGTGTCAAGCTGTAATAAAACATATAATATCATCTGGTTTTTTTCATAGATCGGAATAAAATATGAAGAAATCTGATCAAATGATCAGGAAGTCCCTTCTCAAGAAACCACAAGTATTATATTACTGCACTTATTCAACCCACAATCAACATCGGCAATGCGGGATCGCATCAATTCAACAGTTGTAATGAAGTTTTAGATTAGTTTAAGAATGTAGTGATGCATTACCCGAGTTACCAGTGCAGTAATGCTACTCTAGCAATGTCTAATGGCATCACAAAAGATATAGCATAAGTTCGATCTTAGTGGGGCCCTTTCCAGCTTTATTCCAACTTCAATGATGCACTAGACGTAATACATATGCCGTATATATGCACGCAATTACAGCCTCGTGATTACTTTGGTTGTCCCTTGTCTAAAACACATTGATTACCCTACACTAGTGCAAAAACCTATTAAGGTTCATTAAATATCCTTATGAAAATTCGCCACAAGGAAACGGTTTGAATTCCATAACATTACCTTATGAAATGCTATGATTTGTGTCATAACCACTCCAATTGATTTACTTATTGCAGCCGTATGAGTTTCATTGTACAACCTTATGAAGTTTATTTGCTAGTTCTACGGAACTCATACGCGGTAGTATGTTGGTAGTATGCTAATTAATATATTAATTCATGTATTTCGTTATATTTTTCATTTCATTCTATTGGAATTTTTATTCTTCATATATGAAATTAGTGACTATAAATTTAATGATAAAAAAATACATTGCAGTCCATTAAGCGACGAGAACATTTATTTGATTCTCTATCATAAAATATGGCATGTGCAATCAAGTGGAGCTATTATCGATAATGTTGGGCACTTCTCCAATATCGCCTGTTCGGGACCACCATTAGCCGTCCTCTTTGAAAAGTCTTCTTCGGTCTTGCAGTCCCTGCTTCAACGACGATTTCCCCTTGTGGGTAGGATTTGACGATGATGATACCGATCGCACAACATTGCAATGCATGAGCCATTCTGAAAATAGGTTTTCGTTCTAACATAAACATGGTTTAAATAAAGAACGATATTAGAGACTTACTGTCAGTTACGGTAGTTCGTCTGGTCGTCTCGTTTAGTTCGTGCCTTGGCTTATTTCAACGCACAAGCATAGCTGAATCTGTTTGTGAGTGTCCGCTTCCATTGGAGCATTACCGGATATCATACCGCGAATGCGACCCCTCATCAATTTGATAATTGTAAATAATGCTGTTGAGAAAAAGTGAAAGTGGGATTTAATACTATTAGATACTATTCAGGATGAGCTTTGGGGTTTTCTAAAATAGAAAGAAAGCAATGACATTTGAGTTTTTTCTGACATTTAAATATTACCGTACCGAAAAGAACGTCATACAGTTCGGTTTCAATTCCGAAACGTCACCCTTGCAACAATTCATCACCGGTCAGCAAGCAAACACTCTAAGCCAACAGTTCTAAGACGTGGTCCAGGACAGGAGTCGGGGTGCATTCAAAACATCGTCCGGGAAGAAGTTCTGCATAGTTCCGATGCAGTTGGTACACGACAGGATAACCGAGATGATAACAACCTTCGGCATTCCAGTGCTCTCGGTCATTTTTGAGCTATCAACTAAAATGGGAAAAATAATGCGAAAATATAATGAAAAACAGCCCGTGTCAACATGTGATTTAAAGCTTTCACTTACATCTTATACATATACTGATCAGATAAACCAACGTCGTCGAATTGTCTCTTTTACGCCTATAATGCACATCAGCTCTGAAAAATCGCCATCACTAAAACTCACCAAGAGTAACAAAACAATAACTTGCGGTTCGGTTTTTGCCATTTCATACGTATACCTTATGATTATTATGCACAAACAACAGTCATGAACTTCATAAGGCAGTTGTATGCAAATGATAAGGATGTCTCAAGAAAATCATTACTGCAACTGCGAGAACCATTGTTGGATACGTGGATGTCATAAGGGCCTTATGAAATCAAAATACAGTGGCCTCATGAAGTTTCATAAGGCAAATTTTATGAATTTCGATAAGATTTGTACGCCAGTGTATCCTAACGTACTTTGGTTGAGTGCAGTATGCAAACGGTGTTTGCCTGAATTTCTCCGTGTAGGAAAAAAAATGAACAACCGTGTTTGGCCAATTTCAATTCTTCACACTTATTTTACAGCAGGGCATGTTGTTTACGTTCGATCCTTTCTCTCTTTCCTTCTTTTCTCTCTCCGCCGAGAAACCGCGAACTGTCACTTCGAAAAACGTGTTTGTGTTGTTTGACCTGGCGAGCGATCGTCGTTTCATTTCTATCGTCTAGTGCGCGCACATTGTTTTCTTGATTTAAATTAACTGGAGAAACAAAAAAAAACATGATCGGAACCAAGAAACGTTCCGTTTCCAGCGATGGTGCCAAAGTGACAAAGAAACCGAAGCTGGAAAAGTTGAACGATGCCCCCGCACCAAAGCCGGCCAAAAAGAACTTCTCGCCGAAAGTGACCGATGGCGGCGTCGCTGATAAGAAGGGTAAATTCCTGAAGAAGTTAGCACTGGGGGGAGGTAAGAAGGATGGCTTCAGGAAGGATTACAAGGATAAGTCTGTGGAGGAGAAGAAGCCATTCGTTGAGAACACACCGGAATCCAAGCGCGAGTACTGGAACAGTTTGAAGGCGAAACAGAAGGAACTTCGGGATCAGCGTCGGAAGTCAAAGACCAAGGATCTGTATGAGTTGAGCGTAGGGGCAAAGAAGATTTATGAAACTCTGAAGAGGTAAGAAAGATTTACGATTCGATGATTGAGGATGTTTTGAATTTGGATGTTTATTTGAATAGGAAATCAACGGAAAATAAGGAAAAGCTAGTGTCAGAATTACACGAAAAGCTCAACAAGGATAACACATACAGCAGAATCGCCACAAGTCACGACACAGCTCGTGTCATTCAGTGTATGATTAAGAACGCTTCGGAAGATCTACGCATGCAAATAGCGGAGAAGTTGATTCCGGACTTGCTTGAAACATCCACCTCTAAGTATGGCCATCATTGCATCACTAGTCTACTGAAGCACGGTTCCAAACCGATGTTGGCGAAAGTCGTCGATGGCATTATCAAGCATGTCGTCAAAATGACGAGCCATTCATTTTCCGCTGCGATTGTAGACTCGGTGTACAACGACCATGCGACAAATGAACAGAAGGCATTCATGAGGCAGGCTTTCTATTCGGAAATCTACCAGCAAACAAAGGATAAGAAAGTTTCCTGTATGAAAGACACTTGGGAGACTAATGCTTTCATGAAGAAGACCGTCGTCTCAACCGTCAAGGGTCATCTGCTGCAGGCTGCCAACAAACAACTGACCGATAATGCCCTGCTACACACACTGTTGTTGGATTTTCTGCAGGAAGCCGGCGAACTCGACCGCACCGAAGTGATTGAATTGTACCTTCCGCACCTGGCTGCCATATCCAGCACAAAGGAGGGCACTTCGGCTGCCATTTTTTGCTTTCTCAATTCCGTGGTAAAAGATCGCCGAGCTGCGCTGAAAACCCTCAAGCAGTACGTGGCCAAACTGAGCGTTCACGAGCACGGTCACCGGCTGGTGTTGTGTATCCTCAATTGCTACGACGACACGGTCATTCTCGGTAAGCAATTGGTATCGGTCATTCTGGAGAACGCGGAAAGCATTATTGGCAGTGGTGAATGGGGTCGGAAGGTGGTCGGGTGGATATTCTCTCCGGCCGACAAGGACCTGCTGCATCCGACGCAGATCGAAATACTGGACGGCTATCTGAAGCACAGCAAAAAGGATAAGGAAATCCGCCGGAAGGAAGTTCTTTCGTCGGCGGTGGGACCGTTCTGCGAGGCGATTGAGGCTAATGGTGCGTTTTGGCTGAGGGGAGGCCACACCGCACTGCTGACGGCGGCGATCGTGAAAAATCGTACGTATGATTTTGGGGTGGGCGGGGTTATTGGTGGGGTTTAATGAAAATTTGGTTTAATTTGTAGTTGCGGGAGAGCATTTGGAGAAAGTGCACCAGGCCTTGGCGAAGGAGGTGTCCGATCCGGAGTGGCAGATTCACGAGAATGAAGTTAATTTGGAGGGACTTCCAATGGTGGAGGAGAAACCTAAGCCCGTTGACGACGGCAAGAAGGGAACGGGCAAAATCCGGAAGTTCAAGAAGAGTCCTTTTGCTGAGGAGAAGGTAAGTGTGGGTCTGGTTTAGGTAATGGCCAGGGGCTGCTCCATTTGAGTTCTGCTAGGTCCTCCCTTAGCTCAGTCGGCAAAGGCAATACAAAGCAATACCATTCTGGAGGTGACTGGGTTCGATTCCCGGTCTGGTCATAGGAATTGTTCGTTAAGGAATACTGCTCGACTCTCTGAGCACAGAGTATCATTGTACTTGCCACAAAATCATACCAATTCAAAAATGGAATCAGACACGCTAGAGGTGCTGAAAGAAGGAATTGAGGAAGCTGCTATGATGCCAGTGGATACCGAAATTCGAGCGTTGATACTGTTCGCCGCAAACATAAAGAGTCAGCTAGAATCGCAAAGGAACAAGAAGATGCAAACGTTATATCGCCCCCACGAAAGAAATTTGGTGAAAACATAGTTTCTTTTTGTGGGTTACCCACAAACATTTCTTATGGCTCCGTAAAGCTCACGGGATTGAGCCGTACAAATAAATGAATGGGTTAAAAAAAAACTTATGAAGTAAAATTACCCACATTTAGACATTTCATAAAAAAAAATCGCATCTTTTTGGTTAAGTTAGGCGAAGAAGTGGCTTAACTAAGTGATTAAGTAGGTTCTTATATAAAGGTCAAAGTGAGGATAACCTTGATCTTATAGTTAGGGGCGTATTATTCTGAGAAAGCGCACTGCACGTGAACCTAATTTTGAAAAATACACATTATTTCTTTTGTCTGCATCAACTCTGCATTGGATTTTAAATGTCAAAACGTTTCTAAAGCCGCATTTTTTTAAATCAGTTTATTTATTTGTACGGCTCAAGTGCGTTAACTAAAAGGAACCATTGACAATGTTTGTGGATTACACTCAAAAACAAAAAAAAACTATCGTTCTTTTTCCGTGCAGGCGATTTAATTTTAGCTTCTTCTTGTTTTTTTGCAGTTCTACCTGACTTTTTGTTTACTGACTTAAACATGAATGCGGTGAACTGTATCAACTAATAGCGAATTCGTTTTTGATCCAGTTCCAAACTGGATAAGGAATCGTTTTTTTTTTTTTGTAATTCTTACCAGATAGAGGTTCGCACTGTTCCAACCTAGGTTCTAAAACGAAAGCGTTATAACTTGCGATCCATATGTCCATCTTCAAAGCTGGTAGCGGCTATCTGATGTAATAATAGGGACTTTAGTGATCAAAATGTCGAAAATAGTGACTTTGGGATAAAAAAAAAAAATTACTAGCGACAGAGACACTGCGTGTCTGCTATTTGTTCGGTTTCCTGGCAAAGAATCTGTGAAGAGACTCGCCTTTTTTTCTCTACAGCTTCTTGACCATGATCGGCAGCTCGTTTTTGCGAAGGCTGTTGCTTTCGCACAGTTGACACTCCCCCTAGGGGTCATTCAAAAATGACGTCCACTCTTTAGGGGGGGAGGGGGGTATCAAATTTGTGACAATATGTGACTGGGGGGGGGGGATTATAAAAATGTGACATCCAACAATTTTGCATTTGGTAATTTAAATTTGCCATTTTACTTAGTTGTGTAAGTGCATACAGTTATTTACTGCTGTCATACATGTTCTTATTGTCAATGAGCACGAACCGCACGAGCGGTGCTTCATTCTGAAACTTCGTCGAAGTTTGATTTTGTTGAAAATCTATTGTGTTCATTTTTGGTTGCGTTGATTTGAATTTGATTCAAGAACGCTGGTCGATCACTTCTGTCGTCGCATACCGCTGCGCAATTAACAAGCCAACCGTGGTGTATGAATACTGGCGAGGTATACAAAACGAATCCTATTGTTAAGAACTTTTCAAATCGAAAAATCAGCACCTTGAAAACGGAAGCTTCAA
>JASCZW010001591.1:87500-237089 GCA_034211315.2 Aedes japonicus | reverse complement strand
TTTAGTGTGGATTCATGAAAACGAGTTAAAACAAGATTCTGGAACACACAACGCTCGCTACAACGTGAATGCACTTTGAAAAGTCTAGCCAGCAGAACTATAGCAGCAATTGCCATTATTTATTGTCCATAGACTGCAGAAAAAAAAAAAACGTCTCGCGCTCGCTGATGTACCGTACGAGTCGATAAACCTCTAAAAAACTTCTCACATGAGCTATCACGACACGAGCGTCATTTTTCTCATACCAGAAGCAAATCAATAAATCATAACACGAAAGATGAGGTTTTATTATAATCATTATTGCCGCGTTCTGTCATTGTGCAGCGCGTTCAATGCGCTCGGAAGCGGCTATAAAAGAACTCCGAGACTACAAAACTACTCTCGATGATGACACTTCACTTTTTTCTCTTCCTATTCTCCGAACAAAAACGATTCTTCGTCTGTTGTGTAAATATTTATGGATAATCCTTTTTCCAGCGGTGATCGCTGTTATTTTATTCTTTTTAATTTTTACAACCCCCAGCCAGACGTTTCCCAGGAGACGATGCCCCGGCGCAAACAAGCGTGGAAAATTTTAAGTAATATCGAACCACGCGCTCTCTCGAAGACGGAATACTGGGTCGTAAAATTCGCTCATCGTGCGCGCCGCAAGCAATCAAAGAAATTGAAAGTGATTTCCTTTTTTCTGCTTCCTCCTAAATGGCACAAAAGTGACAAGGAAATCAAAATGATACCCGCATGATTTCACAGATCAGTTGCTAAGGTTACCGGGAAGAGGTTTTTATTGGTGGATGGCATCTTGGTTGGCAAAAAGGGGATTTCTAGCGAATGGCAGAAGATGACGAATACGCATGGTCACAAAAGGTAACAAATTCGCTCACAATTATCCCTGTCATAAATGGGTAAATATTTATAGTTTTAGAACGATTGATCTGTGATTTGTTTGACACATTTTACTATCTATTTGGCGCATCATTATGACTTTTACGGGTGCCATGGAGATCACCGACATTGTTTGCACCTGGATCAACGGCATTTGTCGAGTCATTGCGTTATGGATGGGAATCTCACGATTTAGTCCATTGTGTATGAAGTATGTCGTGAAGTTCGATTCGAAACACATCGGCTATGGTCATTAATAAACCACTATAAGTCCCAAATAATTCATCATCGTTATCTAACACAGGTCAGTCAGAGCATCATGTCCATCTGAGCACCTTGAAGGTATTCTAAGCAGCCGGGCGAAATCACCCATTAGGCTGTGGCAAAGCAATCTCCGAACCGGAACAAACTTCCTCGCCAAACTAATCACGTGTCATTAATATTGTTTGATAATGATTATTGCAAACTGTTGTCCCAGCGTGGTCCATTACAGAGCTCCTTGCACCGTACCGAAGCGGAAGAAGCGCTGACCAACGTAGGCCAACAAGGCAAACAAACGGTCAGGCCACGCCGTCGTCGTTCGATTACAGTTCCATACGGAGACACACTACTGAGTCAAACGTGAGCGATAATGATAATCGAATTAGTTTGTCGATTGAAAGTGCCACCCCACCCTTCCGTTCAATCAGTCCGCATAACCAACCGTTGCATACTAATGTCTTAAAATATAGCCATAATTTGTCAAGTGCAAATTACTCCGCCCGATTGGCAGAGGCCGGTGGAGACCGGTGAGGGCAATGATTCGTCCCCCGTTCTTATCACCATCAGGTCGGGAAATGTTTACATAATGAATAATATTCTCGCATACATCAAGGGATCTTCTGCCCGGAAGATACAGCCCAACCAAACGTAAGCAATTAATCTGCCGGCTGTGAAGTAAGACTTGGGTCGTCTCCGTGCATTATAGGATTCAATGGAGCCGATAACAAGCGGATTTGGCACTACATCTATTGAATGTTGGGACGCACGCTACATACGCATACGTGGCACACATTGACGACCGCAGTTGATGCTGTTTGATTTCCATACATTCCGGAACAATTTACTTGGTTGTCGCGTACTTGGAAGCTCGCAGTAACGGTGCCTTAATGAGTTGAATTTAGAATAATATTAATGGAATTGCGGTGGAACATTTATGATATCTATATCTGTCTGCGAAATGTCAGTCTTGAGCTTTTTTTGTATGGCTAGGAAAAATTTCAACCAGACTCCTGAAGAACACAGGCTGCGGGAAGAGGGTTTCAATACCTCCTTTAAGATGATATATAATGGGTACACCTTCTCATTTTGATTTAGTGAATTCCAGTTTGAACAAGCGACACCTTCGGTCATGTTTTTCGCTCTTTCGATACGAAGTTTGTTTCTCCGTTTTCCTCCCGTCGCGATTGTCTCCGGTCCGTGAACTATCGCCTGCGCTTGCTAAGTTATTAGCGATAGCAAGCCACAAGGAAACGCTGCAAAGTTGTGAAAATTTTCTCCCCCGACCTGTTACCTTGGGAATGGGTCGAAAAAATCAACAAGTGGTTACATCCACTCCAGCGGCATCAGCTCCTGAAACTATGCCAAAACCGAGCAGCTGCAAGCGGCTAGGGCATGACGACACCGGTCCATCGGACCCCAACAACCGTCTACTAGCGAGCAACCGATTTGCTGCGCTCCCGGTACAGTAGACACCGAAAAAGGTGAAGATCCCGCTCGCCACCTTGGAGGCAGATCTGCTCTAAGCCGGCTGTACAACGACACGTTAATCCGCTGTACACTGTGAAGTACGGACACAAAGATAATGTGCTCGACGGAGGCTGGCTACCGTGCTGTTGGTGCTCACCTAGTCGCCAAGCAACACTCATGATGCACCCGGAAACAAACCGCTGAAGGTGATTCTGCGTGGCCTTCCAGAATTCACTCCGGAGGAAATAGTCGCTGAGCTGCAAGTGGCGGCTCTGAAACCAGTGAAGGTGTTCCCAATCCGACGTCAACAGCAGGGAAATCATCGAGACCAACTCTATCTGGTCCATTTGGAGAAGAGGTTGCGTCACGATGGCGACCTGGAAAGCACGAGCCCTTTCAACGTCAATATCGATCGGTGACTCAGTAACTGCTCGAGGCAGCACGACGTGACACATTGCGGCAAGTCTCTGGCGTTTGGTCATGGGACCCGAAACAGCCACATGAAACCCCGAAGTGAAAAGTGTGCCGGAGCGCAAACAACCATAGATTGCACCTCGATGGATGAAGGTGCCCTATCAAAGTGCACCAACTGTGGCGCTAACCATGAAGGCATCAACGAATGGAGTATTTGGCCATCCGCAAAGGCGTCCGCAAGTCTCGGCCTGGTCAACGCCGCCCTCCACCTCGAATGAACGAGAAGAATTTTCCGACGCTTCGGTACCAAGTGCCGAATCTACCACCAGTTCCATTGAACCATCGCCATGCCAACCACCCGTCAGCATCCGTTCAGCAACGATTCGCGGCAGCCGCCGCCACCCCATGCCTGGCTCCTCCTCCAGACTGGGGCAATTCCAGGTTGCAGTACCTCCACTCAACCACCGGCCGATGGACAGCTCTACGGCTCGGAGCAAATGGTCGAGTTCGTCCAAGAGCTCGTACCTCCAACTACGTTTCTGGCGCTCCAAGGAGGAACAGCTCGAAGCCGCCACATCCGTGACGATACTTGTTGTAGACCTTTGTTCCATCAGGAACAAAATAATCGAGATCGGTGACTTCCTTAACAGGAAGGCCATCGACATTGCCATCGTCACCGAGACACATTTCATGCCGGAACTCAGCGTTTTTGTCCCTGAAAATCGGATTGAGCAACTTGATCGTAGCGTCTCTAGTTGAGGAGGAGTTTCGATCGCCCTGCGCTACAACATCAACTGCCATCTGCTTCAAGCTATCAGCTGCAGTCTATCGAAGCCATCGAAATCGAGGTCGAAACTGCCGTCGGCCTATCATCATCATCGCGGCCTATTGTCCCAAGCAAAGCAGCACCGCTAACGGAACAACAACGATTCTACGGAACGACAATCGCAAGCTAACTCGCAGGCAGATGGACTTGGAGCGGCCTTTAGATACGCGACGCGGCTCTGGAAGGCAAAGTGTTCCGCCTGGTTCATTAAGCAAACCATGAAACGAGCTGGGCTTGGTGTATTCAAGGTCCGCAAGGCACCGAACCGGCGTGATCAACAAAACACGGCGGCCAAATCCAGCGCAAGGAAGCTGTATCGTGAGTGGTTAACGAAACCGATATGTGTGGTTATGGATGACGAAACCTACATCAAGGTAGACGCAAAGCAGATACCGGAGCTGAAGTTCTACGTTGCCAAATCACGGTTGGTGTTCCGGAAGACATAGAAAGTGGACAAATTCACCAAAAACTACTTGCCCTGGCAGGCCGTATGCCAATGCGGTAAACTGAGTAAACCGTATATCAAAACGCGAAATTGACCGCACCGAGTGCCTCCAGAAGCGTCTGTTGCCCTTCCTGCGGTCCCATGGAGGTGAGACACTATTTTGGCCAGACCTGGCATCATACCATTACTCGCGATCGACGTTGGATTGGTACAGAGACAATAACGCTGTTGTTGTGAATCCTAGAGGGTTTGAGCTGTTTAGTGGAATACTTGTAACTTTATAAAATAGAAGAAAAATTAGTAATCTCCATTTAATTCCAACTACCTTTGCTTATCTTCGACAGATACGCGTATTTCGTCTACAATGTGCAGACTTCTTCAGTGTCTCGTATTAATAACTCGCGTACCAAAAACCGACAACCCAACAAATTCACCAGAGATTCGTCCGGTGGAAAGATTTTGGGCCATAATGAAGGCCAAAGTCCGAAAGTTGTCGAACGTGTTTAAGAACGAGCTAGAGTTGAAGAAAGAATGGATGAAAGTGACCCAAACGGTCGGCTCCACCATTGAACAAAATATAATGACGGGTCTTAAGGTGCGAGATTTCAGCGATGGAAAGGATATTGAATGAAGTAGTTATGCCAAAACATAATCCATATGTATTAGTTCGTTCCCTAAAAGTTTCAAGAAAATCCGACACAAAATACATTTTTGGCGACCACTTTTGTCTGGTGAATTTTTTTTCGAGTACAGGCTTTAAGTAGATGCTACTCTGATTGTCAAAGCGCTGTACTTATAAAAATAGAGTAATTATACTGAAGCTGTCAAAAGCAAAAAGCGTGGTTGAGTCCAAGGTTCAGTCGATCAAAAGTTTTCAAGATGGGACGACGGTATGTTGTAATCAACAAAAAAATTATGTCGGATGCGAAAATCAATCCATGAATTTAAATCTATCCATAGAATAACAAATTTAAAGTTTATAGACTTCTCCGTTTCAGTTGTCGACAGTTGTCGAAAACAATCAACAATTACATTACAATAAAATAAAAAATTAAATTGGGTACTGAGTAATGCTAACTCAAATTTTCATAAGTTAATCAGAAATGAGTAACCTTATAGCTAATCTAATAAGGGTAATACCAGTTTTAACGAAACTGAGTCGTTCTCTACTCAGTTTTGAAAAAATACAAACAAGCGTAACGGAGTAATGTTTACTCTAATTTTGACAGGTGACCTAGTTAATCAAACATGAGCTACCTTTCAATTACTCTAATTAGGTTAGTTCCACTTTTAACGAAACTGAGTCGTTTTCTACTCAGTTTTGAGTAATTACAAACGAGCGTGTAGAGTCGAGACATAACTATAGACACTGTATATAGACCGGACAACAATTGTCTTATGCATCCAAACGATCTGTCAACTTTTGATTCACTTTAAAGGGGTAAGTATTGTGATCAAGTATTGTTTAGGCAAAAGCCAATTATGAACAAATAAGGGATTTTCTACTTCCATATTCAGTAAATGTAAGTATTTAAAATTTAACTGAATACATTTGTTATAATTAGTAATGAAGAAAACAAAATATAGTATTTTGTATTTACACTGCACAGCCTATGGCTTCATAGAATCTGCAAATCTGCCGAAAGGCACACACTATACTTTTTAATGAATATGTTCAAACGGAATCAAAACAAACTACCAACATCGAAACCAAGTCTCTTTTTTAGTCTATTGCGCTGTTTACTTCAAGTTTGTACAAATAAAAGTGGTGCCAGACCAATTGCTCATATATATGACATTTTTCAGGGTTGGTAGATTGTATGATTTTGCGTTGTTCGGTCTACATACAGTGCCTATAGACATAACTGCTGCGTTTATGATAAGAACAAAAGAGGAGTGACTCCTTCAGCTTACATGCATGGTCCTGTAATTTTAAACGACAATGGCGAGCAACCAATACGATTTATGAGGGTTATGTAATATTATGTTATTGTGATTGAATCATACTAGTATTCATAACAGATATTTGGAATGCCCTCAATAGAACATAAATATACTGCAGAAGACCATTACGTCGACTCAAACTGTGTAACTTTTTCAAATAGCGTTCCTTGTAGTTTTCATTTTTTTTAGCGTGTATTTCTGTGCGTTGGAGAAGTTTTTCCTTTTTTTTCAGAAAGCTGACTTACTTTTGCGATCTCTTTATTACATTATGCCGGGCAAACGCTTGCTGTCCATTTGCTACCGCTCGTCGGACCTAACTACAAAAAAAAACTTCTTCCGTTTACATGCTTGATTCAATCGATCGCTCAGAAGGCCCCAGGTAACCAATAAGCAGTTCCAAAGCGTCTTTACGGCAGCCTATCAAGCATTTAAGTCGCCGTAAATGCAACATAAATGCCACTTTTGGCCCAATATACGGCTGTTTTACTGCAATGCTATGATAATGTTTCATTAATGCTATTTTGCATTAGAAATGCTTATAACAGGCTACAAGCATTTAAATAGCATTCGAAATCCAACTTTACAGCAGATAGCTTTCAAGATACTGATATAATGCTTGTAAAGGGTGTATTCGATAAAAATGGCACACAGAAAATCTTCTGTAACTTTTGAATCGTATGAGTAAAAAACCTAGAAATTTGAGTAGATCTTATCCATAGTGTATTATTTACATCTGCCAAGTTTCATAGTTATACATTCAGTAGTTCCAGTCATGTCGTCGAAACAAGAAATTGTCCGTGAGAAAATTTTGTGCACTCACAATCAAAATCCAGGGGCGTCCCACCGGTGGCTTGCTAAAAGGCTTGGAATTGCAAATACAACTGTGTCTCGTGTAATAAGAACCTTCAAGGAGCGTCTGAGTGTCCAAAGGAAGGAAAAGAGTGGTCGTAAAAAGTGATCCAATGGACAGTAAAATGGCCAGGAAAGTCGTACAACAATTCAAGAACCGTCCAAACATGTCAATTCGAGATGTCGCTAAAAAGTCTAAGGTGTCAGTCGGTTTTGTGCAGAAAACCATGAAGCGTACTTTACACGAAGCTGCTCACCAAATCCGGTTGCATCGTGATGGATGACGAAACATACGTTAAGGCCGACTTCCGTCAACTTCCTGGGCAAGAATATTTCGTTGCCAAGTCGAAGTTCGACGTTCCGGAGGATGTTCGAAAGAAGAAACTATCGAAATTTACAATGAAGTTTCTAATCTGGCAGGCGATTTGCGGATGTGGTGAAATAAGTGCTCCCTTCATCACTTCCGGAACAATAAACGGTGCGATTTACACGGAAGAGTGCCTTAAGAAGCGTCTCTTGCCATTCATTAAGAAGCACAAAGGATCAACTCTGTTTTGGCCTGATCTAGCATCCTGCCACTACGCTCGAAACGTATTGGAGTGGTACCGAGCCAACGGAGTCAATATAGTGCCAAAGGATATAAACCCACCAAATTCACCGGAACTTCTTCCAATTGAAAAAATTCTGGGCAATTATGAAAACAGAACTTCGCAAACATCCCAAAACTATAAAAACAGAGCTAGAATTGAAGAAAATTTGAGGTAAAAACAACAGAAACACTGGGAAAATCGGTTGTACAAAATTTGATGGGTGGAGTGAAAAGGAAGGTGCGGGCATTCGGGATGGGAGACGAAATTGAATAAAACAAATGTTGTTAATCAAAACTCATTAGTAGTTCTTCATTCCCTGGAAGTTTCAAGAAAATCCGATTATCAGTTTAATTTTGATGAGTATATATGTGTGTGCCATTTTTATCGAATACACCCTTTAGCATTCGAAATGCAGATTTAGGGTTGATTTGCTGCATTTGCTAATGCTTATTGGTTACCTGGGCAACATTCGTATGTCTTGCATTTGGAGTAGGGCACAACAGATGTCACATTGTAAAACATAGTGTGTCTTACTGACCAGCTGTTTGATCATGCCAAAAGATTATCAATCTTTTATAAATTGAATAAGAACATTCTTATTGGACGTTTTTCTGAAAACCAGTGTTTGACAAAATTGTAGTTGAGAAAATTTTCTAAAAGAATAACTATTGAACGAAAAGTATGCTTTTTCCATAGTACTCGCAATTTCGTAATAAACAATTCTTATTAGTTTTAGTTTCTTATCACATGTGCTCAAATTTCAAGATGGTCTCCGGAACAAGATTTTAAATCGTTTAAGCATAGGGGAGAGAATTTTTCAAAATTTGCATCAGTCTAACGAGCATGTTATGGATCAATTTGTAACGAGAATGTTATGGATCAGTGTCTCGTACTAAGTCGAGTTATTAGTACGAGACACTGAAGAAGTCTGTACATTGTAGACGAAATACGCGTATGTGTCAAGATAAGCAAGGGCAGTTGGAATTAAATGGAAATTACTAATTTTTCTTCTAATTTCTAGTTATGTGAAGAGTTATTCGGAGACGATATGTTAAATGAGTATACATTATTTTATTTATAGTTTGTTTGTAAAAACCAAAATTTCCATCGAATTTTCAGAATTAATTGAAAGAATAGAGATTCGTCACAGAACTGATTTGAAATAATAAGTTGAAAAATTCAGTGAATTCCTCTAAAATCTTCAAACTCTACCATCGCTTAGAAAATGTGTAGCCCCCGCTTGACGTTACTTAGCTGCGAGATTATCGGTAATTTAACTTGAGCAAACATTAGCGAAAATTGGTTCACCGTTAACAGCCCGTCTCACTGTAGCTCACAGTATGGCCAAAGGTCGCGAAGCCATCTCATCCCCCCCTTGGCCTAAGATAGGGCACTCTATTTACCGAGGAAATTGAAGCCTGATGAGGTGGTAAATCGATGTTTGTTAATTATTCAAATTCAAAATTCGATATCTAATTGCTGACTCGGTTGCGATACAAACGTGCAATCATCTGATAGTGCGTAGGACGACTAGTGAAGCGAAGCCTTTAGCAATCAATACAGATTAATGGAAAGTGAGATGCTTTAGCTGATGATTGCTTCCTGCTTCTAGGCCATTTGACAAACGGAGGCTTACCAGGAGGGTTCGGAAGGTGGAAGCCATTATCTTCATTGATAATATTTGCATACCGACATACATCGGCTTGGAAGGATACTTGGCAGTCCATTACGGTCGTCGTCCACCGGTGAGGGTTTGAGGGATGATGCTTTTAATATTTCCAACCGCAACAACCACAAGAAAACTTATTATTCTGCATATCGAATGCCGGCAAGTAATTGCAGCAACGCAATGAAGTCTTTTTATTTGATTAACATAACATCAATTTTATCAGATAGAGAGAAGACTTAACAGCACACACCAAGTTGTACACATTCGAGAATCGTTCGGATGTAATTGGATCCCTTGGAAAGGATATGACTCTTCGAAAGCCGAAAATTACCTTCGAATCCTGCTGCACGCACATGGCTAATTGCTAGATCCACACATCCTCTTCTCGTACGGAGAGACGATTTGCCAACACACATTTAGCAGATATGAATCATAAATCAAAAGGAATTTCGCCACGTAACGTTCTATCTGAAGCAATGCACTAATTTAAATTAGTGGGATTTGAGCTGATCTATGTGTGTGCTCTCAGAGTCGTCGATAGATAAAGGCGCCCGAAGTACATCCAGCATCCAGCCAAATGCAATATGGAAATGAAATTGGAACGATTTCGCCGGATTATAGGATGCATAATGTTGGCAGAACAGCAGGAATCCTCTTTCACCGTTCGTCGCGAGTTTTCCACGGCGGGTGGTGCGGAGTAAATAATATCCGAAAATCATCTTTCCAATATCCACCGCGAGACATCAAAGGGAAATCATTATCTCTTTCGACGGAGGTGGAAGCATGTCTTGGATTCCGATTCCGCGGAGCATGCTTTCATTCTTGGGGTTGCAATCTTTTGTTGCGAGTCGCTGGGAAGGATTCGGAGACTTTCCGAAAGTAATCTGACTGATGATTCTTCGGTTTATTTTTTTTTTGTTCAGTTGAATGGTGATTTTCAACTTTTTTCCTTGTTCCGTTGGAATGGTTTTATCCGCAATTTGAAAATGATTAAAAATTAATCACCGAAAAAGGAAGTCTGGGATAAATGACATGTGTTCGATAGGATATTTCTCGATTTTGAGGAGCAGTGGTTAGGCAGTAATGAATGAAAGATGATCGTTCTTTGATTCAAAGAATTATGCATTGTCACAACCAGCGCGCTGCGTAACTACGAGCCATTTTTTTTGTCATACAGGCTGTGAAAAATCTTCAAATCTTTTTCATTTTACAATTGTTTTTTCTTACCCAGCTCACGAACCTCTTTTATTTGTTCTGTTTTGCTCCCAAATTACTCTCGAGAGCGTTTGACTTGTAGTCCAAGTCCAAGTGACTTCTATACAGTTAATTAACATGTATCGCCCAACTTTTTGAACGAGGTAGGCATACGCGGTTCTACGCAGGTAACCAATGAGCATTGAAATATGCAGTTAGCCAACCCTTAATTTGAATTTCAGACGCTACAAGTATTACATTAACACTATATCAGCATCTTGAATGCTATCTGCTGTAAAGTTGGATTTGAAATGCTATATAAATGCTTGTAGCCTGTAATAAGCATTTCGAATGCAAGCATTCATGAAGCATTATCATAGCATTGCAGGAAAACAGCCGTATAAAGGGTGTCCACGATGAAATTGCCACACACAAAATTGATTCGCAAAATTCGAGTTTTCATCCGATTGCCATCAAATTTTCAGGGATTGAGAAATAACTATTGAACTTCATTTTACCATTTTACTCGTATTTTATTAACAGTCCATACGCAAATGCCCGCACCTTGTCCTTAACCCCGGCCATAAGATTCTGCACAACCTGTGAATCAACCGTTTTCTGCATGTAAACCCATACTTTCTTCAGTTCCTCGACTGTCTTCACTACCTTAGGTCGTTTAAGAAGGTGCTGCTTTATAATCGCCCCGTACTTCTCGATGGGGCGGAGTTTCGGAGTGTTGGGAGGGTTGAACATTTTCGGCACGAAATTGACCTTATTGTCCGCATACCACTTCAGCACGTCCTTGGAGTAGTGGCATGAGGCCAAATCCGGCCAGAAGATTGTTGGGACGATGTGGGCCTTCAGGAGAGGAAGACCGTTCATCGTGTCCTGGGTCTCGAAAGGTGCACTCTGCTTCCCGCACGTGCAGATGGCTTGCCAAACCAGGAATTTCTTTGCAAATTTGGACATCTTCTGAGTGTGGACATGCTCCGGAACGCTTAACTTATCCTTGGCCGTGAAAAACAGGTTGCCGGGGATCTGTTTGAAGTCGGCCTTCACATATGTTTCGTCGTCCATGATGCAGCATTCAACTTTCGTCAGCATGTTGAGGTACAACTTCCTGGCACGGGTTTTGGCGGACTTGTTCTGCTTCTCGTCGCGATTAGGGGCCTTTTGTACCTTGAACGTTCGAAGCCCAGCCTTAGTTTTGGCCTTCTGGACGAAACTTCGGCTTAGGTGCAGCTTCTTAGCCACATCCCGAACGGAGGCGTTCGGATTTCGGTTGAAAGCCCCAACTACGCGGTTGTGATTTTTTGGTGTTGTACGGAATACTTTTTCCTTCACTTCTGGGCTTCCGATCGGTGGTCAACCGTTCCTCGAACCGCTTAATCACTCGCGACACGGTGGAATTCGCGATTCCCAACGTTTTAGCGATGGAACGATGCGAGAGATCCTTGTTCTCGTGATGAATGCGCAAGATTTTATCACGCACGAGCTGTTCTTTCGACTCCATTTCCGCGAGTTTTGATCACAGGACTTTAAAACTTGCAGGATGTAAATAATGCACTATGAACTAAATTCGCCCAAATTTTCATTAAGTTCTACCCAGCGGTTAAAAAGTTAGAGCAATTTCATAGTGTGGCAATTTCATCGTCACCTTTAGTGACAACTGTAGGATGAATACAAAGTTCTTGCTTCATTATCTCAATATTTTTCAATTGGCCGCAGCTCTGGAGAGTTTGGGAGATTAAGATCCTTCGGCACGAAATTGACACCATTTGTCTTGTACCACTCCAGAACATCCTTGGAGTAGTGACAAGAGGCTAGGTCGGGCCAAAAAATTGTAGGAACGTTGTGCGTTTTGAGAAACGGAAGCAGTCGTTTTTTCAGGCATGCATTCATGTATACTTGACCATTTACAATTGAAGTTGTCACGAAAGGCTTGCTACGTTTACCACACGAACAAATCCCCTGCCAAATCATAAATTTCTTGGGGAACTTTGACACTTGCTGTTTCCTGAGAGACTCTGGAACATCGAACTAGTCTTTCGCAGTCACATACTGGTTGCCGAGGATTTGTTCAAAGTCTGCATTTACGTGTGTTTCATCGTCCATGATGCAGCAGTGTAGTTTCGTCAACATTTGTGTGTACAGCTTACGCGCACGTGTTTTATAGACTGTTCCAGACAGTATAAGCACACTTTCAAAATAACAAAAAAGTCATGTTTTTTTTTTTAGTTTTAATAATTTTATTTGGCAAGTCATATTTGTATTTGTGTTTTATATGATATTTTACTCTCGTTTAATCAAAATATTTAATCATAGCCAAGACCAGGGTTGCAGCTTATCATTTTTGACTCAGGCATATTCATTTGCCAATATCTCCTTTCAGAGGGTCGATTTGATAATATGATGTATGATGAACTTGTAGTGCATAAGTAGACCTACAACTTTGTCTAACAGTACATTGCTCTAACTCTTATATCTTCGACATGAGAGCGTATATTGACAGTGATCTTCACGATGATAATCGCGTGATCTTCACCGCGAATATCATCGCGAAGATCACTGCAAATATACGCTCTTATTCCTCAGATATAAGAGATAGAGCTATGTATTGTTAGACCAAGTTGTAGGTCTACTCAAGCACCATAAGTTCATCATACATTATATTTTGAAATTGAGCTTCTGAGAAGAGCTATCGGCAAATGAATATGGATAAGTCAAAAATGATAAGCCGCAACCTTGGCCAAGACTCCTAACTTTTCCTCAAACATGACCCATTAGCTTCTGCACAGTGGTACTTCCCATCATTTTGACCACTTTTGGCCAATCTTTTTTAAATTTTTGGATGTCGTCCGCTGGTTTTATGAATTTTCAAAGCTTTGCTTTGGTTAAAGCCCAAAAAGTCTCGATTGGCCGTGCCTCCGGGCAGTTCGGCGGATTTATGTCTTTCGGCACGAAACATACATTTTGACTTTAGTACCATTTTAAAGTGTCTTTTGCGTAATGACGCCAAATCAGGCCAAAACACTACTTGACCTTCGTGCTGCCTGATCATCGGCAACCATCGCTTCTGGAGACATTCCTTAACGTATTTCTGAGTGTTCATCGTCTCCGTTGTGATGTACGGACTAGATGTTTTACCACACTCGCATATTGCCTGCCAAACCAAAACCTTCTTACCAAATTTTTCGGTAAAAATTGCCTTCTCCGTTTCGGGGATGTCTTTGTCTTCGCTTACAGTATAGAATTGTGGTCCGGAAAGTGTTTTGTAATCTAGTTGCACATCCCAAGTAACCCCAATTTTGGTTTTATAAGGGTTCTGAAGAGCATGAATTAGACTTCAAGAATGCTATAAAACCCTGATAAAACCAGCAATGTTCCATGGGATACGTTTCATCGTTCATTATTATACACCCAGAATTTCTACACAATAACGAATAGTAGAGTTTGCGGGCCCGTGGTTTCACGGACGCGGCCTGTTTTGGGTTCCTTTTGGGTTTTTTCTGCTTCCGGTATGTTTTTAGCCCAAGTCTTTCTTTGGCGCGAATGACGTTCCTCGACGAGGTCCCTAGTTTTATCGCATCATCCCGAACGGAAGTCGCTGATTTTCGCTTGTAGGCATCTCTGATCTTTTTATCGATATCCGGACTAACCGGACCGGATTTCCGACCACTCTTCGGCGCATCTTCAAACGTACACTGGTCTCTATATTTTCTAATCGCAGATCGTACCGCTCCGACGCTTACACCCTATTCCTTGGCCAATTTTCTCAAGGAGAGTCCGCTCGCAGTGCACCATTTGTGCACGATACTTTTTCGTTGTTCCGGAGTAAGACCGCGCATTTTGATAGGTAACACAAAACTGAGCACTTTTTTGATGCTATGTCATTCAAAAATGTGCAAACAAAAGGACGCATCCAAAACATGTTGAAATATTTCATTATATACAAAGTGACCGTTAAAATAAGCTGTGCTTATACTTTATGGAACAGTCCTTAGATGTCCTATTCTGTTTTTTTTTATTGCGGTTTGGAGCTTTCTGAACTTTGAATGAACGGAGTCCGGCTCGTTTCTTGGCTTTCTGCACGAAACTTTTGATCAAGTACAGCTTTTTCGTGACATCCCGAACGGAACAGTTGCGTTTGTGTTTAAAGGCAGCAACCACTCGCTTGTGACCCTTAACACAGTACGGAACACTTTTTTTACCACTCACCTTCTCCCGATCGACAGTTAAACGTTCCCCAGAACGTTTTATGACACGAAACACTGTAGACTGGTGAATTTTCAACATATTTCCGATGGCTCGGTGTGAAGGAAGTAGGTTGTCGAGGTGCATGTGCAAAATGTTCTCGTGCACTTGCTGTTCCTTTGACTCCATTTTCTCCAAACTACGACACATTTCACAATGAAACTACATGCTGAGGTCATTTCACCCAAAATTTCGTTGAAATCAACCCAAAGGGCGAAATGTTACAGCTTATTGAAAGTGATGCAATTTAACTGTGGGCACCCCTAAATCATTGAGATTGTTAGTGCAAACACAGTAAGCTTCCTTGACCCATTAATGGGTACGATTTATTGTTATTGTTATTCCTCCTGTGGAATTTTTTCGCATTTTACTGAAAAACTGTAAAATGGGTAAAAATTTCCACAGGAGGAATATCAATAATAATAAATCTTACCCATTAATGGGTAAAGGAAGCTTACCGTGCATGCTAAGGAATGCGCACAGCACTAGCCATGGTTTATTAGCCACATCTTTTTTATTTGTCAATGTAAAGATGTCACCAATACCGCTAACGCAATGCCATTGTGTATGTGAACGTTTGATTTGCTGTCATAAAATCATTGTATAGGAAATAAAGTCGAAAAAACAAGAAGTGCGTAATAAAATTTTGCAAAAAGTGTGAAAAATCCGTCTATGTCACATCATGGCATAGCAAAATCACTCGGAGTCCCGGGATCGGTTGACTCTTGATCGGAAACTAGGATCTGGTGGCAAGCGGAACGAAAATGTCAAATCCCAGCGGGATGCAGTGCTTCGACTGATAAAGTAAAACCCGTACCGTTCCGAGATCCGAGATGTGTCTAGAAAGATCTAAACATCGTATTCCTTCGTTCAAAAAGTGAAGAAAGAGGCAGGATATAGATCGTTCAAGGTAATCAAAACCCCAACCAAGAACGAGAAGCAGGAAACAAGCTTCGAAAACAAGAGCGGTACGACAAATTGCTGACAAAATTTGACTGCGTAGTTATGGATGATGAAACGTCAAAGCAGCCTTCTAACAGCTTCCTGGTCTTGAGTTTTATACCGCATTACAACGTGGCAAGATTGACGATCATTTCAAGGCCAAAAAGCTGTCGAAGGTCTCTAGAAAGTACATGGTTTGGCAGGCTATTTGTAGTTGTGGTTTGAAAAGCAAAATCTTTATAACTACAGGTACGGTTAACCAACAAGTTTTCACCAACGAATTTCTGCAAAAACGGCTACTTCCTTTCATCCATAAGCTCACAAGTTCTGTGTTGTTTTAGCCTAATCTGGCGTCTTGCCATTATGGTAAAGTGGCCCAGGAAAAAAGTGTATGCAGGAAACAACGTCAAAATTGTACCAAAGGACTGTAATCCTCCGAACACCCCAGAGCATCGTCCAATCGAAAGATATGGGGCCATTGTGAAGCGAGATCTTGGGAAATCGAGGGGAGAGGCATATAATGAGAAATATTTTGCTGTAAAGTGGGAAAATGCATCCAGAAAAGTGACTGAGGACACTGTGCAAAATTTAATGGCTGGTATCAATCGTAAAGTTAGAGCATTCGGATATTACTTGTCCAAATAATAATATTTTGATGTAAATAAGTTACAAATTAACCAATTGCTATGATTATTTTATTTCGGATTTAGAAATAAATAGAAATAATCCTATGCTGCGACTTATTCTTTGGATAGATTTTGCTGTGTGCATACCTTAATTACCCTAAATACCCTAAACATCCTGAACACTTAAATCCAGCAAATTCCCCACCACTAGTACATATGAAGATCCACAGAGGGGCACATAAGGTGTGAATGTAGTTCGCCTCCCCGCGGTGCCCCTTGGAAACGTTAATCGACGCATTAGGGTGGATGCCAATAAAACCCCAATTATGGCAAGTGGCTGCGAAAGGAATAACTAGTGGTACCGTTGTATTCGGGCTGACGCCTGTGTCGTCTCCCTCAGTACTGCCGGGTGAGTGCGCGGGTGGCGAGGATCCCGCGGCACAGGTGTCTCCGTCCCACTAAAACCCTGGCAGGCCTCCAGTACGTTCCATTCTCCACCGCCCGACCTCGCCAGTTGGGCGGGAGTAGGCTCAGATGACCCTATACCTGTCTTACGCTGATCCGGCTCTGAACACGGTTCCCCATGAAGTGCCGTGTCAACCCTAGCATGGCCTCCCTGCTTGCACAGACAACCATGGGATCACAATAGCGACTACTCCATGTAGGCTTGGGTAGCGGCTAGAAGGGGACCCAACAACATGAAGGAAACGAAGAAAACCCAGGAGAAAGCGAATCCGTTCGCTAAAGACGGCCTAGCGAGGTCCCCACCGCGTAGACCGGTGGAGTCTGGCGTGTCCGACACTTGCGGAAGTGTCACGGCATCGGAAGCAGGTGCTACCAAGCTAGGCTTGGCCACGGAGGGGCCAAGACTCACCCGGGCCATGGATAGGATGCGGGAACCCCTGCTTAAAATAATGGTGGTGTTCGAGCAGTTTGATGCGATCATCGACTTTATGTCATCGCGCAACAACATTGCTAAGGACTTGGAACTTACCCTCATTAGGCTACGCATGACAGTGCAGGCTGCATGCAAGGAGAGCAAAAAGCTGGAAGCCAAGCTTCTAGGCGAGCAAAGTGTCAAAGAGTTGGCACGGCTAGCAGCCACGGAAAGGGCGAGGGAGATAGCCTCGAAGGGACCTCCTAGCAGACTAGACAGTCCCAAGACGAAACGGCACCTGGCGCTTCCAAAAAAAGGAAAGTGTTGGACGCCCCCATAGGGAAACGAACCTACGCGATCGTGGCGACGGGGTCAGAGGGTTCATCCTCGCGACCAGCTCCGGCTGGCCGCAAAGAGAAAGGCCACGGCGCTAAGCCCAGCGCCCCCCGCTCGCGTGTTGCCTCAAGCGCCGAAGAGGGTCCGAGCGACAGGGCCCCAACGACAACAGCCATTACTAGCACCGAAGCAGACGCTCGTGCTAAGAGGGGGACGAGTGATAACCCCAAGCGTAGCAGGGATAGCCATTGGAACAAGGTCCGAAACAAGTGGAATAAAAGCAAAAAAGAAATTGAAAAGCGACAGGTGACCCGCAAGCGTAACCGTGGAGAGGCCTTCGTCGTCAAGACCGAGGCGTCGAAGTACTCCGAGCTCTTGAAAATGATGAGCGGGGACGCTAAATTGGCGGGCCTAGGCGCCGATGTGCGGAGTCTACGCCGTACCCGCACCGGCGAGATGCTCCTGGAGCTGAAGAATACGACAGTGCTAAAGGGCCCGGCTTATAGAGACCTGGCAAGACAGGCCTTGGGTGAGGGTGTGGAGGTACGCACCCTCGTCTCGCAATTGACGATCTAGTGTAAAAACCTGGATGAGATCACCGAGGTAGACGAGACCTCCACTGCACTTAGGGAACAGTGCAAGGTCGAGGTTGCCGTCACAGATATACGTCTGCGGCAGGATCCCCTCGGGACCCAGGTGGCAACCATAAACATAGCGGCAGTCGATAGGGACGCGGGGTTGAATGTGGCGAAGGTGAAGGTGGGATAGTTCATATGCCCACTTAGCCTACACCAGCCACCGAAGGCATGTTTCAGATGCCTAGAAAGCGGGCACATGTAGTAGGAGTGCAAAGGCCCAGATAGAAGCAACATGTGCAGAA
Organism: Aedes japonicus; assembly: GCA_034211315.2. Taxonomy (NCBI): domain Eukaryota; kingdom Metazoa; phylum Arthropoda; class Insecta; order Diptera; family Culicidae; genus Aedes; species Aedes japonicus. Next base: position 218,633 of record JASCZW010001591.1, on the reverse strand, counting down.
GGTGTGGCAGCACTAGCCACAAGACGCGGGATTGCAAAGGTTCCCCGAAATGCTTGTGTGCGCCGATAAGCACGTCATGGGGGGTGAGGCTAGTGCCCGGCCGCTAAGGGTATTCCAACGAGCCAATCGTAATGCAGGTAACCCAACTGTTTCAGACAGTTCAGCGAGTTGACATCGGATATCGCTATAAGTTCCGACCCATACCGCATCCCGGCTGGCAATGGCAACTGGGTTGCGGACAGGTCCAATATGGTGGCATTATGGACGACGGCATGACCGGCATTCCAGTATCCAACAATAACGCTGTCATAGCGATGGAGGGATGGGCGACTCTATCGAACACCCGTAACCACCCCTAGTAGCACACTTGTTGCCATTTGGTTGAGAAAACATGAATATGACTTGCTAAGTCATAATCAAGTTACTACAACCAATTATGGTCGTAGTGTGCTACTTGGGACGTGGCATTGATGGCACAATGGGGGCCGGAAATGAGGCGACGGTGACGAATGACGAACTCATTGCAATAGCAAAGTCACTAAAACAGAACAAAGCGCCAGGATGGTATTCAAAAACCTGGTGATGCAAAGATGTCTGGACGAGGGTGCCTTCCCAGACGCCTGGAAAATCTAGACCTTAGTTTGGCTACCAACAACACTGTTCAGCCACCAGGGAATCCATCGGTGTATAACCTATATTTCGGTGGAATACAGCGGGTAAGGTGCTCGAGAGGGTAATCCTCAACAGACTGACAAAATACACAGAAGGTCAAGGCGGTCAGTCTAACAACCAGTTCGGCTTCCGTGTAGGAAAGTCAACGGTGGATGCCGTTCTGTGCTTCCCAAAGCCGGCTGAAGTAACAATCCAGCGCAAGAGGCGAGGAGTCTGCTACTGAGCAGTGGTCACCCTTGACGTAAGAAACGCGTTCAATATCACCAGTTTGGTGGCTATCGCCGACATGCTCCAACGCCTCCTGGGTATCTGAAAAAGATTCTGGAAAGCTATTTCCAGAATCGGGTACTGGTGTACTATATTGAGGTAGGCCAGAAATGTATTCAGATCACCGCAGGTGTCCCACAAGGTTCGATCCTGTGTCCGGTGCTATGGAACACGATGTACTATGAGGTACTACGGCTGTCCTTTATCGTCGATTATGCCTGCAAGAAAATCTCTCCTGTATGATGTCGAATAGCTCAGCGGTGCATGGGAGTAAGCGGAAGCTCGTGGCCAGATTCGCCTTTCCATATATAGGTACGGCGGGGTGTGGAAGTAGTTCGCCTCCCCGCGGTGCACCCTGGAAACGTTAAGCTCCCCTTAACGGCTAAACGAACTACAACGGAGGAGCGCCACGGCGCGGAGCCGGCAGGAGGTCGTAAGCGGTCGTGACATGGCCCTGACTTTCTCGATCGGAGGAGGGACCATACGACGCGAGGTTCGGCAGGTACCGTAAGCGGTCAGGTAGGGAGATCGCGGACGATCTGGACTGCGACCAGACGTCCCGAACCCTGCTTGGATCCAGGAGAATCTCGATCGAATCAGCGTCAGGTCGGCGAAGCTAACTACTAAAGACCTATGTAGTTAGACATAGTGGGTGCGTAAAGCACACTAGCCCCCTCCCTGAAGTAATACCGAAAGGTGGTTCCGGGGAGGGCCGGGGCTCGAGGCACGGGTGGGTTTTTAGTGGGTCGAGGAGTTGGCACCCTCATCCCCACACCCTGAGTTCTTCAGGAGTCTGGTTGCAGATTTTCCATCCCGTCAAAAAAAAAAAAAAAAAATTTATAGGTACGGCGGGCCGGCATGGATTACCGCCTTGAGTACCAAAAGCTACCTGAGTAAGCTAGAGAGTACGCAGGGGCTTATGTGCATAAGAGTAGTTAGTGCACACCAAACAGTATCACGCGACGGGGTCTGCGTCCTAGCGGGAGTGGTTGCTAATAGGCATTGTCGTAAAATAGGTCGTAGAATGCTTCGAGCAACGTGAAACAAGAGGTATTCGTAAGACCACTAGAGCCACATCTATGGTTAAGTGGAAAAGAGAATGGAACAACTCCACCGGTGGATCCACCAACTTATCCCGGAACTACCAGTGGGTCGAGGAGTTGGCATTCTCATCCCCTCACCCTAAATTCTTCAGGAGTCTGATTGCAGATCTTCCATCCCGTTTAAAAAAACCGTCGCGTTGGACGAGATTTACGAAAAACACGATCTCAAAGCAAGGCAGTTGACATTCTATGGGTCACAATGAATTTTCACCACATACAATAAATAGGACGCTCAAATCCGGCTAACTGCACACCACAAAGAAGAATCCCTAGTAGCACGCTTGTTGCCATTCGGTTGAGATAACATATATATGACTTTCTAAGTCATAATCAAGTTACTACAACTAATTATGATCGTTGTGCGGTAATTTTTTTTTTATTTTTATATTAAATTTAAAATTAAATTGCGACCGTCACGAAAACTGGTCAAATTTTGAGCATCGATATATCATCCGTTTTCCAAATATTTTCAAAATGTTTGCACCAATCGATCGAAAATGTTACCACGCATCGATTTCATTAGAGAACATTGTTGATTTTAGGCTACAAACTATGGAAAAAATCATAAATATTTAGCTCTATCTTAAAAGTATATAATTTCAAAGAATATTACATTGTACAACAAAAATGGCTTACATTTAGCAACAATCAATGTACAACTAGCGATTTGTAATTGGTTCACTGTTGTAGAACCCTAGGTCCGAAGTAAACCTTGCAGTGTGCATCTTGCAAAACACTCTTGCGCTTTTTGTTACCTTTCGGTATAAGTCTTTGTTGTTGTTTTGATTCGCTATGTTATTTTGGCATAATATTTTAGGTATGTTGGTGTGAGTTATGTTATTAGGGGCGAATCATCAAGCTTGAGACCGAACTTGGGACCGGTGTGCTAGTACTTCCTAAGCCAAAAAATACCCAAGCAACACAGCTTGTATTAAACAAGTTGAACGAACTGTCAAATGACAACCACAGGTTATCAATACTAGTATTTAAAACTTTATTTCATACTTAAATATGACGTAAAAAGCGCAAAAAGCGAAGCTATATAAAACATGATATGAAAAAAAAATATCTTCATGCAAAAATATAACACCGAAAAGCGTGGGATTTGAACTTCGTTGAAAAGAAAACTCTGAGTAGCTATGATTGGCTTCCCGTTGGCAGTGAACCCATAATCTAGTACACATTTCAAAATATGGTTGTTGTAATGTTATTACAACAGTATTTAGAACTATCCATAAAATCTTGTCCTGTTCATGTTATGTAAATGTATGGAAAGATATTTTTTAGAACAATAATAAAGTACTAATCACTAGCAGCAACGAGAGAAGTATTCTTAGCTCGACCATTAGTCTGAGTGAAATATAGAATACGAGAGATTCAAACAGCTCCAAACATGGCTTGTTTTGCAAATCGTTTATAATACATTTATAATACAAACAATTATAAATCATACTAAAAAGATGTTTTGTGTGCCACTTGGGTTTATTCAGTTTCTTCATGAGTATCCAGCCACTGCATTTAGTAGCATATTCCTACGTCATAATTTCGAACGAATTGGGTTGTTACCTTGTGATTTTTTGTAAATCATTCGGAAGATCATTCGTCACGAGTTCAACACGAATCCGGAGAACTAGCGCCTCGTCAGAGATATTCCCAATTTATCTTCTCTCGAATACTACGTTTTACCTTCTTAGAAAGTATCCACTGCTAGCGGAAAAGGTAATCCAAGAAAATATTATTGAAGGACTATAAAACTCATCCCATCAACTTACCGTTACAAAGTAAAACGAGAATGAAATCGCTTTTTATTATTCGCATTTCAATTACCCACCCTCCTCGTCAACTGCTTTACAATCCGGCCTCCAGCTTTCCACGTGGCCTTAGCGATATCTCTTCCCCGGAATGACGAGACGAGGTCTCTTGTTTGAGAGAGAGAGAGAGAAAAAAAAAAAAGTACACAATAGGCATCACCCCCATCCCTGCAGCCCACCACTGGTTGCTGTGGGGAAAATTAATACCATTTCCCCTGTATTTAAAGATGGAAAAAATCGCTTCACTCACTCCCGCTCAGATTAGATTACAATAAACAAGAGTAACGGTAGTAAAATGTTCCCTCTGCCGTCAATGCCACAATGTTTGATCAGATAGAGCCTGGCCTGGTCCCGGGTTCGCGAAAAGGTCCATATTCAAATCATTTCGCGGTCTGTCGATAGGCTCCTTCCTTTCGGAGGCAATCGGAAATTGGATAGCGATATTTTACGACTTGCCAGATTTTAGCGAGGAATCTCACACCCAATCACTGGGGAAGCAGCCTGTTCCAGGGGGCACACCGATTCACCGCACCATTTATGGCGATTCATCCAAATTGTTGTACGAGAGAAACCCCTCGGGCTTGCGTTCCGATATCGAACGAAGCATCGTCGCATCAGCCCATAAAAATTACATTTTTTACATCCGCAAGCCAAGGCGCAACTTGGTCGTAAAAATTGCTCAGCTTATCCGAACTGCACTCAACCGTAATTAAAACATCAAATTTCTTGTGCGGTTGCTCAGAATTCGATATCGCGCTGATTTGCCCGCTATTGTTAGTCGGATATCGGAGAGCCGCAGAAGGATGGCAGATGAAAAAACAATAAAATTATAGAAATTAAATGTATCCGACCATCAAATTATGATATGGAAATTTGTGCATCAGCGGAGGTTTGGTTGGGAGGCTTGGTATCATAGCTGTTGGTTTTTAGTGTTTTTTTCGGGGGGTTGTTTCTTCTTCCAAAGAAATTTATAAATTCATTTTTAAAGACACCAGTGCACCTGACAACAACAGATAACAAAGGAATTGATTAGCACAGTTTTTAGCAAAACGATTCATTTTAAGTTACAGTTCCAGTTGGGATCTCAACATAAACATAATCAATAGTTGGTTGTGTCGGGAAAGCATTTACCGTGCTTGGAAAGAGTTTATAAATTGGCTTTTGTTACACAAGAATATGCTAAAATGAACATTCCATTACTTGTTACTTAAACATCGAAAATGTATCATGTGTGGGTGTTTTGATCACACAATGTTTATTTGACTTCTGAATTAATTGGAAAATAGTGAAAAGGCTGGGCTTTTGCTCGAAACGTCAAGTTAGATATTTTCGCCGTGTTTATCTTTCATTATCTAACTAGAAAATCAAAAACATATCTGTGAATATCTGCAGTTCTCTCGTGAAATTTTTAGACTAAATTAAATCCGTTGTGGTTTGTTAGGGTAGGAGTATGTAAATATGACGTTCCTATTTTTACTGAAGTAAAAGTACTGATTCTTTTTCCACTGAACTGGGACGTGGATTTAGTGACCAGCAGTAAAGCAGGCTTTGACGGGATCTGTTTTATTGTGATTATTGCTGAATAAGTACGGGACTAAGACAACATCTACTGGGATGGCAAAGCTTGCCGAAATGTGATAGTGCGTTATGGACGAAAACATAAAAAACAGCTGTCAAAAATATTTAAAAAGATAAAACAACGTTAGGTTATCGCTGGGAAAACACACATTTTTCACAAGACGATAAACACGATAGCGTACGTGCGTTACTAAGTTTAATTGGCCAAGCCCAGCAGCTCGTTTACTTGCTGTAATTCACACACGGAGATTTTAGATTACACATTTTATGTATAAAAATCACGCACCTTCGGCAGATATATGAAGCTGTCAAAAAGTTGGGTGATTTCTAAACATGCAATGTGACTTAAAAGCACCCACCTTGTAAACACTTCATGTAGTTCCAGAGGTGGGTGTTTTCAATTCTTTTATGGGTGCGAAATAACTTCGTCAAAATTTGAAAACTACAAGTACAAAAAGTACTAGTACAATTTTTATACCATTCCGCTTCGCTCTGGTGTTAAATATTATTTCCATCTCAGAGTGAAGGGGAAAAACTGAGCCCAGAAAGTTTCCGTGAGCAAGAAAGGTTAGTGATTTCAAAAAATAGAAATACATCTCTTTAAAAGTTATAAAATGTCTGCAGTGCTCTGTTGACGGATGCCTGGAATTTGTACTTGGTTCCTCAGTAAAAAATAAAAAGACATATGAAAGAATGGCACAATCTGATCACAAGGGCTAAGAGTATGCTTCCGATGAGATGTTCCTGCGGCTGCATTCAATGGACTTTCAAGCATTGTCAGCATCATGTAATTGCGAATCATCCCAAGTTTCTAGCTACTCCATTGACGATGCAATGCAACAATTTTGCCCGACTGTGTATAAAATTTTAATTAAAGTTCATCGATGTAATAGTACTTAAATAAAATATCATTGAATTCGTTGTGATAATTTCTTTCTTAATTTTTTAAGATTTTTTTGAACAAATTTTGAAAATAGTATTTAATCGGCTTTAGTTAGATGAGCACTTTTAACCCATCCAAAAAAAGCTGGCTTTTGAAAGATGGGTGAAAAGTAAACATCCATTTTGACGTACATTCCTTATTCCCACTTATGAGTAAAACGTTTGTGGGTTAGTCCACTTATTTCCAAGGTGGGTGAAAACATATCCACTTGTGAGTAATTTTATTCCTCCGTGCAGACTGCGCAACCGGGGCATTATTTCAATTTTATTTTAATATTATTTTTAATTTTATTTTAATTTTAATATTTAATTTTATTTTAATTTTATTTTTTAATTTTTATTTTAATTTTTATTTTAATCTTTATTTTTAATTTTATTTTAATTTTTATTTTAATTTTATTTTAATTTTATTTTAATTTTATTTTAATTTTAATTTTATTTTAATTTTTATTTTAATTTTATTTTTAATTTTATTCTAATTTTATTTTAATTTTATTTTAATTTTATTTTAATTTTATTTTAATTTTATTTTAATTTTATTTTAATTTTATTTTAATTTTATTTTTAATTTTTATTTTTAATTTTATTTTAATTTTATTTTAATTTTATTTTAATTTTTATTTTTAATTTTATTTTATATTTTATTTTTTTAATTTTATTTTTATTTTATTTTAATTTTATTTTAATTTTTATTTTAATTTTATTTTTTAATTTTATATTTAATTTATCAATTTATTTTAATTTTATTTTTAATTTTATTTTAATTTTAGTTTTTAATTTTATTTTAATTTTATTTTAATTTTATTTTAATTTTATTTTAATTTTATTTTAATTTTATTTTTAATTTTATTTTAATTTTATTTTAATTTTATTTTAATTATATTTATAATTTTATTTTTGATTGGCTGAAAGTGTCTTTATTGAGAAGTTATGGATTTTTCTTACATCATACAACAAACCGCTTTGTCCTATACTTTAACATGGGAGCTGTCAGATTTATCACCACTCGGTGTCTTCTTCTTTTTTCATGTTGGATTCCTCAATTGTCAAGACGTGAAGTTTTTGTTGGGTATTATTTTCGCCTCTTTATTGTGTTTCATGTACGGGTTGTTTATTTTGACAGTGTTATTCTATAAATAGAAAGTGAGCCCCAATCATGGATTAGTGTTTGTTTATGTTTTTATTTAGATTGAGAAAGAATCAAACGCGTTATCAAATTTGAATTCGGTTTAGTTTAATGAATTTTGCTACTTCTCGGTATGTTTTCCTATGGTGATAATTTCGTGTGTTTCAATACTTGTGTTGTCAAACCAGGGATTAAGAGTGGGAATTTGATGTACTTTAAAGTGACGAATACCCTTGTCTTTTGATAAATTTGTATATGAATTGATCCATTCTTGTAATGATTCCTTTTTAGCTAAGTTGAAAGTATCCCTCAACGGTAAACTAGAGTATATCACGTTCGAGCTATTGCATGAAAATGAATCCGCCTTTTCATTGCCGATTACACCTTTGTGTCCTGGAACCCATTGAAGGGATATTTGTTTAGATGAGTTTTCAAGTTTGGTAAGAATCTCTTTAATTAAATAGTTATTTTTAATTTTTCCTGATTTAAGAGACATTAGGCCTCTGTCAATGGCCTGACTTTGAATCTGAGCATATAACAAAATGACTTTCTGATTGTGTGTTAATTATATCAATTGCTGAATTAATCGCTGTTAGTTCAACATTCATTATCGATAGTTCGTTGTTAACTTTGCAACTAATTGATTCAATGTTTTCTATCCATATATCCGCATTTATCTGTAGTTTTTGAACCATCTGTATATACTTTGATATAGCTTTCGTATGTTTTTTTAAATTAATCAAAACTTTAATAGTAAATTCACTCATGTTTGGTTTATTCAGATTTCTATTCCATAAACCTTTTATTCTATTTGTTCTATGAATCGTTTGGTTTCATTAGAAATTATGGAGCAATTCGTTTGCAAAATTAAATAATTGTTTTAGAATTTAGTTTTTTTATTCAAAAAAATTATGTTTTGTAGGGAGATCGTTCATTTCTGTAAATTTGCTTAAAAGATTAATAAAGGTTTTTTATACGCGAACATTTTTAGGGTTTCTATTTAGCCACTTTCCTTGATTGGCATTTCTCCTGCTTCTGCATATAGAATGGGTGTTGATTTTAATAGTCTTAAGCATGTTCTTATTTCGGCATTGTATGTTGAATTGATTGTAGATTGGTGGAGTCGCCAACGTAAATTGCCTGTCAATAATCTATTTTGGAGCGTGAAACTGCTTTATTGATTCTTAGAGCCGTTTGCGGATGTGCTCCGTTCATTTTCTTACATATTATGTCTAGCACATTTAGTTTTTGTTTAGCTTTATTGTTTATGTGATTTATGTGCATATTATGTGCTAGTTTTTGATCGATTACTTATTGTTATTCTCACCTATTACTACATATATTGTATCTTCTATTCTTGGAGTGAATAAAATTACAGCTGATTTATTTGCGTTTACCTCTATTTTAATTTGTTTTAATTTGTCTTTTATTCTTTGCAGTGTTATATTGGCCGTTAATTGCACTTCTTCTATAGTTTCACCGATTATTGTAATTGCGAAATCATCGGCAAATTGTTATAATATTACTTTTTCTGTATTAATTTCGTGCAACGAACAAGTGTACAAATTAAAAAGCAGTGTGGATAGGGGGCAGCCTTGTGGCAGGCCGTTATTTGTTATTTTTGTTTGTTGTCCTAGGTTCGTTTCTAAAATTATTGTTCTTTCAGAGAGATATGCTTTAAGCCTTCTTGAAATTTTGTTTGGTAGTATTGTTACGTCCACAGAGTCAAATGCTTTGATGAAATCTAGAAATATTGTAGTAACTATAGATTTATTGCGTTGTGCTTCGGTTATTGTTGAAATCATGTGGTACAGTTTTCTGAGCAAAAGATGTTCAATCGTTTTTCAACGTCACAGTTAATGATTTTTAAATTAATATTAATAAGTGAAATAGGTCGATATGATTTTGGATTCGATATATCTTTAGATGGTTTTAATATTGGTATTATTTTAATGATTAACCATTGTTTTGGTATGTTTAAGTTTTCCCAAATTTCGTTAGTCAATTCTAAGATTTTAATGAGCAATTCAGTTTTGATTCTTTTAAGGAAGAAATAGGATAGCCTGTTTTGACCAGCTGCTGAAGTGTCTTTTCTGTTATTAATTGTTTTGGTCATGTGTGTGTTGCTCAATTTATCACAGAACCTTTTCTCGTCTACAGTAATATTTGAAAAAATGAAATTTTCATTGGTTTTGTTGTTGTTGTACTTGTTCAATCATTATTATGATTTTGGAATTACTTTTATTTTTGAAATTACCTGATATACATTTAACTATTTTCCACATTCTGTCCTTCTTCTTCAGTCTAATGATGAATTCTCTTTCCACTTTTTTATATTTTAGTTTGTTTTCTAAGGTTAATTTTTTCTTCAGTTCGTTCAGGACAATTCGTGTCTGTCGGTAGGTGTTTGTTTTCACAGTTTTTACATTTTAAGGGTGCCTTGTCGTCACAACCTTTGTGTTCGTTAGATATATAGTTTCCGCATTTTTCAGTTTCCTTGCTTTTACATGCGGAAGCCTTATGGCCAAGTCTCCAGCACTTGTTACAAACCCTAACCGGGTAGATGTATATTTTCGGCTTGCAGAATACTTCATAGATTAGTATCACTTCCGGCAACTTTGGGCCTACGACTGTGATTTTGATCGATCTTGTATTGGTCAGTTCATTGTCTCCTTTTCTTTCGATTCTCTCAACATTCGTGGTTTTTTTTTGTAGACTGCATTCAACTGCATTTCTCGATCCGTGAACGCGTCGTTCAGTGATGTCTGTGATGACTTCTGTCGTTTCCGTTAGCATTTTCTAACTGTATGCTTTGTAATTATTGTTTTTTTAGAAGTACCGTTGCGTATAAGTTTCTCAGTATCCTGTGGCTTTTTGTATGACATTTTGTATCGGAATTGTCACGGTCTTTTTAATTCAGAGAATTGCTCCAATTGCGCATCATGTAGGAATTTTGCTACTTCCATTGGTTCGAGTACCTTCTGCCCTTTTTTAACCGAAATTCGCTCAATGAAAATTACGTTGTATGTGTGGTTCTTGATGTAAATGTTATGGTCGTTATTTCTGTTGAATGTTTCTAGCTGGGTTGGTGTTAGTGTGGTTGCATTGTTAGCTGTTTGTCGCTGTAATGTTGGATGGTTCGTGGCTGTGTCGAATGTTTGTGCTCGTGTGTTTTTGGCTGTGTATGATCTTGTAAGTTTCTTCTCACTGTCTTTGTTGTCTTTTTCGTTACGTCTTTTCCTGTTTTGTTGAGTTGGGTCCGTCTTGTCGACTTCCAGGAAGCCCAGAAAGTCGTCGTCAATCATGTCTTCGTCTGATGTGGGGGATAATGAAAAACCAATCAAATCCTTATCTATATCCGGCGGTACTGACCGCCTATTATCTTCTGACTGGTCCATGTTTGTAGAACAAGCATAGACCGCTACTTATCACTATCTGTACACCCGCCTTACCTTATTTAACCTAACCAAAAACTCTATTAGTTATATTTTTCGCTTTTCTTAGTAGCTAATTAAAAGTAAAACATAAATTATCAATAATTATTCTTTCTCCATCTATTTAATTCAAATCACTGTAATCCACTTATAACACCGTAAAAATAACAAAAAGGCAGTACATTACAGAGGCAGACCCAGGGGCTCGTGGCGTCGGAGGCTCAATAAGGAAATGAAGGAAGTCGATAGGAATCTGACCTGCGCCCATGTCAAGACTGAAGCGAGCGGTCACCCAGGATTGAAATCTTTCACTCTTAGGGTAAGTTAAACTCGAAAATGTTGCAGTTTTTGCTGCCTATAATAGAACGATATTCACACGCTGTTCAAATGGAACGATAGCCGAAAAACCAAGGGCTGCCAACAATAGTTACACTCACTTGAGAAGTTAGGCGCTTTATAAAAACACATTAAAGCCGTTCAGGATGATTCTTTCGAATGTGATAGATAGAGGATCACGAAGAAATAAATGTAAACAAACAAAAACGTCAGATCTGTGCACGACGCTACGAAAATACTCATAAATGAGTTGAATCTGCATAGTTGCCTTGAATAGGTAACTCCCCCTACTTCACCATGCCCCAACTTCGGGTACAATTTAGCGGATTTCTAATGCATCGTAGTTATTCAATCCTTTGAGACTATTAGATCCAGTTATCATGGAAGCTTTATATTTTCATTTGAACTCTGCGGAAGATTCAAGTAAAGCCCCTGAAAATTTACTAACGATGTGTTGCAGAAATCTTAAGAATCCAGTCAGATGCGTCAGATTACGTTTACAACAACGCTTGCCATCTACTTACCATTGAACATTTCTATCAGGCTTTATCAAAGAACTCGAGCCTACTTAGTTAGACTGACACCGTATCACAGAACACCAAGCATGAAAAATCTGATTTCTGAAGATCTGATTTGAAATTGACAATAAGTCACATATATATTTCAGTGCGTAATTTTCTTTGCCTATCTTCTGTTGTGATGACATGAGTTGTTGATTTGCACATAGTTTCATTGTGCATACAACAATTAATTTTTGAATGCGAGCACACATATCTGACAGCACAGAGAGAGACTGTACTTTCAATGTTGACGGGAAATTAAGACCACGTAAAACTAATAATGAACGAGTCAAATAGAAAATCTGCGCCCTGTCAATAATACTACATATTCTACATCACCACCTTCACCATCTCATCTTTCCACTCCTGTCTTCTCTTCTCTCCTTTCAGAATCAATTAAAGTAATTAAAAAATATTTTGCTCGCAACTTATTCACATCCCATACTAAACACGCTAGAAACAACTGCTTCACTAAATAGTGCCAGTTCGAGTGTGTGATAAATCGCAATAAAAACCCCTCCTCTCCATCGTATCACCATTCTCCTCCTCATAATCATCATCAGCATCGTAGAAGAAAGGATTCGTTCGCTGCATCCATTTGGAACCGAACCGAACCGCACCGCACATAATTATATCAATTATGCTGAACATGATTAAATGATACATCATTTATATCCTTCCACGCTAACAATCGAATGATTAATTCCTTGTCATTTCGCTTCTTTACTCTGGCGACGACAACGGTGGCACTTTTTGCCTCATCTAAAAAAAGACACATACCCTTGGATCACCCATTCCGCACATATGCATGAATGGGACTCGGATCGTCACCGGGAATAGGAAATGAGCTGTCCTCTTTCTCTCTCGCCTGCCCGACTCACACTCCAGCATCCTTCGTTTGCATCCTGCCGAGGGGTCGGTATAATCAGATTCATTCACATATTTCTAAATCATCTCGTCAAATCGTTCTCTCCGTATGTATTCATATGTGACCGACGACCGAATGATTGGCAAATGGCTTTTGTGTGAGGATTCATGGAGCGATTTATAAAAATATTTCATTCCATTGTTGCTGTCGGAGCCCGGTTTCGAGTAAATAGATAGACATGCATTCATAAGTATGCAACGCTGAGCAAGAATGTCGAGATCGGTCATCACTCTATTGACAGATAGATGAGTTCAAGTCTGTTGAGCGTACTCCGAGATCTGGATGTGCCTTGTTGGGAACATTGAGACACTTCTATGTTGATCAGAAGACTTTCCTAAATAATTGAAAAATCTAGTTGAACTTTTTTACCCGGATCATCAACAATTCATATGGTATAAAGAATTTATATATCATACCGAGCTGAGAGAAATCTTTTCGCAAATATTGTACATTGATTCGAAATCGTTCAACCGGACAGTGCATACGTTCGTACTCTCATAACTATATCGCAACAAACAAACAAAAAACCGACCTGATAGAAAACCAAATCAACCGACGACGGAAGAAAAATGATTCCGCACTTAATTTAATGATCTGGATCGATTCAGTTTCCTCGTATGGTTTCCTGGTAGATTTTCTTTTTATCCCAACTTTATGTCGGATTGCACGTTCCGGTTATGCTTGGTTTTTTTTGCTGCCAAATTTTCGCTCATTTCGCTTAACGACCAGCTCATTTATCTGCTCATAATCATCGATGACGAACTGACGGGGTTCAATATTGAAAGTGATCTGGCTTCATCAATCGCTGTCAGGTTTGTTTTTTTTTTGGTAGATGATTGAACGTTTCCCAGTGTTTAATAGACCGTTAATTCGACGCCATTATTGACTGATGTATTTCCAGTTGTTTTCAATAAACGTGTAACGCCATTTCTTCGAAAATGCCATCTCTACCGCCTGAAACATGAGCCACCGTGAGTGCGAGTAGAGGCAGTAAACCGGCTTAGCTGCTGGCTGAGATGGGATCAACCAATGGCGAGCGACGTCGAGCGTTGATTCATTTGCGTGAGGAATGATCATGATCCCCACCATTATGGCTGTGTAGAGATAGTGAGGAACATTTCGATGGCGACTTTGGTGCCATGGGGCTAGGGTGGAGCCTTTTTCTTTTAATTTCAGAAGAGTTTATTCAGAGGATTAGAGATTCCATGCACAGTTTTAATTCTGTATTTCGAACGAATCGCATTTTTTATTTTGTTAATCATCTTGGGAATTCAAATTCAATCAACTCTACGATAACAACAATTCTCTAGTAATTCATGATTAGGGCCTAAAAGCCATTTGTAAACAATGACTTTAAACGTGGATCTCTCACGAACCACGTGAATCCTACTATATACAGCTACTCCATATGGTAGAACTAACATTCTTCTAACAGATGCTGCCTTTATTTCACGAGAGTGATGCAAAAATCAAGAGAAATCGACATTTAAAGTCATTGTTTACAAATGGCTTTCAGGCCCTTAACATGAATTACCCGAGAATTTTACGCACTACTTATTTACGAACTTCAGACTCAAAATTGCTAAAAACATATTCATGCCCTTTTATCAGCACTGTTTTGATTGCGCCCTTCAGAATTCTCGCCCTCTGTTAAATCGAAATTTCGCCCGTTTCCTAGCCCTGTTGGAAGTTGGTTTGTTTATTTCGCCAGTTTGAATGGAGTCCAATTAGAAAATTATGTGTCAATTTAGCCTGTTTACCCAGCCTGCTGGCAATTGCAATTTCAATTGCACGCTTCTGATTTCTTTAAAAAAAAATCAGAAAACAGAGTGATTAGTGGAGCAAGTATCAATAATGGGTCTATTTATGGATGAATAAACTGTGAGTATATAAATACATTATCAAAACGTTATGTTAAGTTTTTTACTTCTATTGCAGTTTGTTGCTGATGTCATGTTATCAATGGATTTATCTATGAATGAACAAACTGTGAGTATATTAATACAATTCATTATCAGAACGTTTTGCAACGTTATTTACTTCAAATGCAGTTCGTTGCTTATGTGGTTCTCGAAGCTAATGATTTCGAGGAACATCTCCGAACAATAATTGAATCACTGACAAAATTGAATGAAGTGCAGCCAGCGCTTGAGGATGTGACAATATTGGAATACAGGACTGCAGGAGTCGTATCCGCTGTCCATTTTTAAACGTACAACGTGTAGATTTACGGAACCAAGACTTGCACCAGTTTGTTAGAGGATCTCTTGAAATTTTTGAATGCAAGATAAATTTGTAGGTGTTGAATAAGTAGTCGTATTGAACAACGGTGAGTGCGTTTCATTTTCTTTCACGATCGTTAGCTAGGGGTTCTTGTATGATGCTTTATTCTCTGAAAGAAGTAAAAAAAAACAGTTGAGTCTCAGCCGGCACACGTCTAAAAATCATCTAAATCAGCTTCAAAATGATCCGTTACATCGTTTTTACTCTTTCGTCCCCTCTTTTTGGGTGCAAATTGACCCAGTAGTGCAGCGTAGTATAATTTGTTTCTAATAAAGCTCATCAATTTTCGAAGACCCGCAAGTTTCTCGTTTGGAAGCGGAATGGAATCAGTTTATATTGGCAGGATATCTTGCGGTAAGTCAGCAGACTGTTCGGAACCTTTTTGTCGTATGTCAAAGCACATAATATGCTCGTCATGCAACTTATATTTATAGTACACAACTATTCCCGGATTATCCGAACGGTACTCGAAGCAGTAAATCTGCTTGAACCTAATGATTTCATCTTGGAGACTCACCTTTGGCTTTCGAAATCTGTCTTTAAGCGCCTTGAAAGCCAAAAAGTCTTTTTGTTCCATTTCGTGAACTACAAAAGGAACCATTCTTTGAATCGCTGACACAAAAAATGCCCTGTTTCTTGGCAGTTCTATATCAACGTTCTTACGTTTTTAGCCTTTTGAATGCATGCGTGCACAGAATCGACTTCCATATGGCTATAGCCTGAAATCATAAATTTATGTCGTGCAGTCAGGGTACGGTTTTCGGCTTTGCATTGATACATGAAATTGGTGAACAGCGGTAGGAATAGTAGTTTACCTCCTTTACATTTTTTTTTTCATTTTCTTCAAGTCAATCATGATACACGAACTAATCTCTTGCGAACCATGTCGGGCTTTTGATTCATCCCACATGTAACAAGAAGCTGTGTTCTGTGACTTTTCGGTGCTGAACACAGTGAAATTCAAAGTGTACAGTTGCCGACAGTAAAACGCGGTATCGCATAGCAAATGCGGTGTAGGTGAACATTTTTGGAGGTCGAATGATGCAGTCCTGATACTCTCATGTTTGCTGCTTGTACGTCTTTCCTCTTGCTATATAGGTATCCTGAGCGCATTCTTGATGCTTGCTCCTTTCTTCCATTATTGCAGCCTTTTCTGTCTCGGACTTGAAAATTTTCAATTTTGTCGAAAATTTGTCACACGTGCAGCAAGTATCAGCCTTAGGTTTTCGGAACGACAAATTTTGAGCTCGAAACAAAATTCTGTACGTCGACATGTGGACCGGTTCAATACCATCTTTCATACAGCGAGCCTTGTATAGTTTATGCATTTTCACAACGTTCAAATAACTAATGAGATACTTTTTTGAAGCGTTTTCTCTAGTGAGGGATTCCATCCAGAATGTGCCGGAAATCCCAAAAATCATACCCGATCATCATTGATTTGGATGAAACTTGGCACATGAGTTCGGTACGTTGGAAAAAAAAATTCCACTGGTGTTAAGATAATTTGGGTTCAAGAGTAACTTTTGAGATGGGCGTATGTGTTTTTTCCAACATTTTACTTGAAAAATCGTAGTTCAAAAACCATTACATTTAGAGAAAAACTTTATATAAGGGAATTGTAGGGAACTAAAAAGCCTTTCTTAAAAAAATATACACAGAAAAAAAATTTTTTTTTTCATCAAGAAAAATCAAAAATAATTACTAAAAATAAAATATCTAAAAAACATATTTTTAATATTTTTTTAATTTGTTAGTATGGAAATTTGAGAAAAAAGACACGTTTTGAAAAAACTCTAGGATGGACGCTCTTATAATAAAAAGTTTTTCAAATAGCGAACTTTGGTGTATATTTCAAATTTTGGTTATTAATTCTTATAAATAAATTTTGATGTTACAATATGGTTTTGGAGATCATTACAAACAATAATGATGATAATGATAAACCACGTAAACGCAACCGTTTTCAAGATATATCTGATTTTCTTTCAATAAAATTTCAAAACCTCAAAAAATACGCCCTTTTCATAAATTACTCGTGATATTAAAACAACAATAGCTAACGATTGTTTCTCTTGTGTTTTTAGCCTTTTTAAAACACATGTCGATTGAAAAAGCTTCACTTAAAGTTATAAGACAAAAATAATGAATTATGGTTGGATTTATATTTATATATACCATTTATTAGTCTCGGTCATTGATAATATTACATAAACATTATATAAACTATTGATTGCTTTTATATATATTATGAATCCTGCCTTCTTCGTCATTCGAAAACAGTTTTACAAAAACTTCGTTTTCTGAAATTGGAACGAATGAGTGGTACTTTTGTGTACCTGCAATCGTTTTAGTCTGTCGGTAAATTTCATTCCATTCTGCTACCCCCTGTTCATACTCTTCATGTGATACATAACAAAACGACATTTTTGTTAAACAATCATCACTTTTTTGGTTCGCCCATTCGAATAACTCTAATGCACTTTTTATAGGGTGTTCATGTTGTACAGCAAGGCTTGCATATCTTGCCATTCGTTTTAATGTACCACCAATTGCATCGCAAGGTCCCTTACCGTGGGATGTTGCGAAAAAATGCCATTCAGCATCAATATTGTATTTCTTTTTAAACTTACAAAGGCTTGCAAAGTTCTTCCTATTTTTATATTGGGATGCTGCCCCGTCAGACATAAACGTAGCTTTCTTTACTTTAATTTTTGTTTGCAAAAAGCTTATTAGTTTTGAAATAAACACCTGCACTGCAATCGTATCATGTTTCAACACTTCTGAGATAACAATGAAACTGATATTTTTAAGTATTCCAGATTCCGTGTAATAAATGACAAAAGGGTGAATAGTGGCTTGCTCATTACTCCAATAACTACTTTGAACAGCATCTTGAAAAACAAATGAATAATTTTCAGAAAAATCACAAATTATTATTACTTCGCCGTCTTTAAGACAACTTTTATAATCTCTCAAGAAACTAGACTGCTGAGATTTGACAAAATCGTGGGATACTAATTGTTCCAACTTTTCACAAAAATAAGCAATAAATTCATCAATTGGTTTAACAAGTGTCTCTAAACTACATCTATCAGTTGAAATCCATTGCTCAAAAGATATTTCAACTAAACCACGTTTTTCTAATTTGTCTGTTAAACTACTCTCAAAATCTGAAAAGCCTGGACATCGTTCGCATTCACGGAGGTAACATTTTTTAGTTCTAGTTGATGAGCTACATAATGTTTCTTCAAAACACAATTTATAATCATTCTCGAATGAATATTTTCTAAGACCATGAAGCATCAAGTTAATGTTCTCATGAATGGTGCAAACACAAATGTTATGAGAACCTGTGCTGCCAAGTAATTTGCAATGCTTTGGTCTTAGTGCTGCAAAAGAGCTAAACCCAACAGCATTTTGATGCATCTCTTGAAATTTAATGAAAGCTTCTCTTAATGAACAAACTAAAAGGCGCTTTTGAATATGAACCCTCTTACCTTCACTCCTCACTGAAACGTAGTCGTTCATACCAGGGGTTGCTCGTGTAATCTCATCACTGTCGTAAAATTGCAAAATTTGGTTTTTTATTTCCGGGTTCAGACCGTGTCCCAGCTTTTCGTTAGGGGCAGCTAAAACACCTTCGTGCTTTGCAAGGAATTTAGCTTGTGATACGGTGTACTTGTTTGTTATTCCAAATTCTGCCATTACTCTTTGATTTGTCCAAGATTGTGGTAAAACCGAAAGTATCCTTACTTGATCGTCCCTCGAAGTTTCTGGATCAGCATACCGGTCCTTTAGCTGCGCGATTATTTCGTCATATTCGGCTGCTTTCACTTTCAATTGTTCCAGGTCATCCAGGTCATCCTCAGGATCCCCAAATATGTGTGTCCGAATGCCGTTTGAAACATCTTTGAACTTTTTGCGGGCATAATTTACGTTCAGGAACTTTTTAGCCGATATTGGCGAAACGTTGATTCCAGCTACGCCCTTGTTAAATAGCTCAATATTATGGCGCCTTGAATAATCCTGCACACTGCTATCAGATGGCACTGACATTAATGATATTGCCGATGGCGTTTCCTCGAGACCATACAAGTCTACTTGCCGTGATGTAGATGGTTGTGGATCCATAATGTTAGTAATTGATGGTTTCTCACTAGGCTCCGAAATTTCAGCATGGGATTGTTCCGTTCTATTTAAATGCAAACGACAATTATCACAAATCATCAAAGAAGTGTCCAAATGTGTTTTGCCCATAAACTTGAGTTTTTTGACATTTTGTTCGGTTGATTAACGAAGGTTTTTTGAGCACCGTTTAGTGGGAAACGCTATCTCGCTGTTACTTTCATCGCTTTAGCAAATTCGCTCCCTTCATTCTCTGAGCGGCCCGACCGATACAGCCATAAAACAATCATAAATATATTGATTGCAATATTAAAACAATAGTGCTATTTATCTTGTTCTTTTCAAATGAGTCTTCTTATCATCCTGATATCAAAAGAAAAGAGGACATTAGAGTAATGTGAACGTTATAATATGAAGATCTTGGAAAATTTATCATTTCTGGTGGAAATCTCGATTAACTTAAGAAAAGAGCGAATTTTCTTATGTTTTTTCATTCTATTGAAATAAAATCCGAAAAATCTCGAAAACGGTTGCGTTCAGGTGATTTATCATTATAATCATTATTGTTTTTAATAATCTCCAAAATCATATTGTATAACTAATTTTCATTTATAATAATGAATAACCAAAATTTGAAATATGCACCAAAGTTCGCTCTTCGGAAAACTTTTTTAATATAAGAGCGTCCATCCTAGAGTTTTTTTCAAAACGTGTCTTTTTTTCTCAAATTTCCACAAAACAAATTTGAAAAATATTAAAAATATGTTTTTTTTTATATTTGATTTTTAGTATTTATTTTCGATTTTTCTTTATGAAAAAAATTTTTTTCAGTGTACATTTTTTTACAAAGCCTTTTTAGTTCTCTACAACTCCCCCATATAAAGTTTTTCTCTAAATGTAATGGTTTTTGAACTACGATTTTTCAAGTAAAATGTTGGAAAAAAAAACATACACCCATCTCAAAAGTTACTCTTGAATCCAAATAATCTTAACACCAGTGGATTTTTTTTTTCAACATACCGAAGACGTGTACCAAGTTTCATCAAAATCGAAGATAGTTGAGTTTGGTGACCGACCGATTTGGCGTGGAATCAGTCTAGTGTAGTGAGATGAACAGGCTGGAAAAGATCGAATGTGGTCCAAATATAGCTTCGATGTTCTTCTGTCACTATCTGAGGATTTCTGTTGTTTGCCCTGAAATTATCTGCATATATACCAAAAGTTTTTAATTGTTTGGAGGCCAATACCCGTATTTCTTGTCGTCGACATCAAATTTAGCCATGAACATAGACTTACATACTTGCACTCTACCATTAACAGCAGGTAAATAGTATGACCTCGTGAAGGTTCTCCTAGAATTGACAACCTGTAATATACACAATAATTAGAAGTTGAACCGAAAATTTTAAATAAAATCATACCGTAGGACGAGATGTTCCCAGGCGACATTTTTAGTTTTATTCCAGTTTCTTAGCAGTTGATAAAACCAATAAAACCGGTTCTTGCGACTACATTGTTTTAAAAACTTCATCCTGACCGCTTTAAAGCCATGTCATGTCCAATTGGCCCAGTCTTATTGCAATCATTAAAACTTGAAATGCGAACCAAAGATTTTATTTTAGATTTATTGTTTACTACACGTTGTGAGTTAAAAATAAAACCATTTTCTGGCTGGGAGTTAGTAACAACAGTCTAATGGCTGTTATAAAACTAGGTTACAACTGCATAAATCCCTTCAGAAGAAGCTGATAAAATCTGATATGCAAACTATTTTGACAAACATTTTGCAAACTATTTTGACAAGGTTTGTTGTTGACTTTATTTGATTGCTGGCAAAATGCGAAATGACATTATTTTTTTATTTTTTTCCTATCGTATATTTTAACTGAAGAAATCATGATAAGTGTCAATTTACAAAATTTGAAAATATTGAAAGTAAAATAATTTTAATCCTTTATTTAACACCCCCTGTATATGCTTCAGACCATGCCGTGCGGAATTTATGGTGAATAGTATACTAAAAGGAAGCATATATTTAATGCGCCATATGAATTCAGTGGATTTTTTAAATAAATTTGCATTAGCGGTTTATTTTGAAAAAGTATACAAGTAAATTCACATAGGTTAATCCGGTGAGGTTTGTTGAACAATTATTATTGAATTATAACTAACTGTTTATTATTATGTAGAAGGAGATGTTCGCTCATCACCATGAGGCACCAAGAGTGAACATCAATGTTTTTGGCTAGAATGAAAGATGTGAAGAGAAAGTGTTGAAAGTTCCGTCAGAGTGCGGCAGGTAGGAAAATCGCATCGCTTCACGATGTTTCTCTCCGAGGTCTCTACGTTGGAGACGACGAGGAAAAATTTTAGTGATCGTCAGTCGTTGCGAATCAAAACAAACCCAAAAAAGGGAGAGAGTTCTCTCCCATGTGCGCATCAGTAAACAGAGTGCACACAATAGATCGCTAAGAATAAACTATACAAGCCACAGTGGTACATGAGCGTCTTTCCATGCGTCAATTTTTGCCTGTTAAAGTGGCGGACTTGTTCCGTCGCTACAACCTACCCCGCAGTGGTATGTTAGGCAAAGATTGACGTCCATGGTTCGAGTACCATTGGATACATGCCCTTTCGCTCAATTTTCAAAAACATCTGTTAGATTTTCCTACCTGCCGCACTCTGACGGAACTTTCAACACTTTCTCTTCACATCTTTCATTCTAGCCAAAAACATTGTTATTCACTCTTGGTGCCTCATGGTGATGAGCGAACATCTCCTTCTACATCATAATCGTTACTCCTCGCACGGAGAATACATAACATAACAATTAATGTATGTTTATTATTGTTATGTCTGTTGGAAATAAAGGTTTTGTATTTCATGTTGAGTGAAATTTTCCAACCTCGACGATATTTTTTTTCTTCATAACTTGGCGCTCCTCAAAAATGCTTAAATGCGACACATTACCCTATATTAGAATACAAAAGCACAAAATAAAACTAGAGGTTTTAAGTAGGGATCTTCAAACCCTTAATGAGAGCGTAACGTTTTATGGTGCCTTTATGACATGCTTGTTGAGAATTACCGAGAACACATTATGAAATTTTATAACGGTTATCAAAAAGTGCGTCATAAAACAAAGTTGCTATAGATATATTTTGGTTTTATTCTATAGTTTTTAGGACGAATACAGAACGGCTAAAATATTTACCTGCACTTAGTAATTCAGAAAAAGCACCAAAAAATGAAAAAAGTGCCACTAAATTATTAAGGCCTGTTGCCAACAAATAAGTGTGATCAGCATTAAAAGTTAGGAATGAGCAATAAAAGATGAGAAACAGATCTTCGGATAATCTAATTGTGACCAGCTATAATCTACCAAATAATAGCAACAGCTATTAGTATATGTGCAATTAAATATGGCAGTATTTCCGCCAAATTATGTAATTTGAGCACTAAACTATTCGCATATGTCTTTTAATTTTGTTGGATTTTCCCATAAAAACAGTAAAATGAGCAATGGATAAATAAATATCCATTGCTCATTTTACTGTTTTTATGGGAAAATCTAACAAAATTAAAAGACATATGCGAATAGTTTAGTGCTCAAATTACATAATTTGGCGGAAATACTGCCATATTTAATTGCACTATACTAATAGCTGTTGCTTTATTTGACGGATTTACCGGTCACATTAGATTATCCGAAGATCTTTCTCATCTTTATTGCTCATTCCTAATTTTTTAATGCTGATCACACATTATTTGTTGGCACGGCCAATAATTTAATGGCACTTTTTTCATTTTTTATTGCTCAAATCTCTCTTTTAATTGATGATTAATTATGCTGCCAATACAGAACCACCTTAGGGCTTACGTTAATACTATGAAGCCTGAGTTTTGTTTTGGTAGTCATAAAATAGTTTTATATTATACTTGAGAGCCTGATTACATGACAATCACATAAAACTTCAACAAACCCACTAGCTGCAAGAGATGCAATGTTAAAACAATAATAAAATTTCAATAAATCTTCAAAGCATTCCGATTTTAACTTAGGGTACTTTCAAGACCATGTTATAACTTAGAACTTGATTTTGTCCCGACGAAGAGAGCTGTAGTACTTACCTTACCAATCAGTCTAAGGCCTGTGTGTCCCTTGCTGTACATAGAAGTTGTCTCCATTGCACTCGGTCCATGGCCAGCTGTCGCCAGCCGCGCAGTCTGCGAAGTGTCCGCAGATCATCCTCCACCTGGTCGATCCACCTTGCGCGCTGCGCACCTCTTCGTCGTGTTCCAGTCGGATTATTGACGAGAACCATTTTTGCCGGGTTGTTATCCGACATTCTGGTGACATGCCCGGCCCATCGTAATCGCCCGATCTTCGTGGTGTGGACGATTGTAGGTTCTCCTAGCAGCTGATGCAACTCATGGTTCATTCGCCTTCTCCACGATCCGTCTTCCATCTGCACTCCGCCGTAGATGGTACGCAACACCTTCCGTTCGAAAACTCCAAGGGCGCGTTGGTCCTCTGCGCGCATAGTCCACGCTTCATGTCCATAGAGGACTACCGGTCTAATCAGCGTTTTGTAGACGGTTAATTTCGTGCGATGGCGAACTTTTTTCGACCGGAGAGTTTTGCGGAGTCCAAAATAAGCACGGTTTCCTGCCATAATACGCCTCTGAATTTCTCTGCTGGTGTCGTTATCGGCGGTCACCAGTGAGCCCAAGTACACGAATTCGTTGACCACCTCGATTTCATCGCCGTCGATACAAACTCGAGCTGGAAGACTCGCCGTTTCTTCCCTAGAGCCTCTTCCTAGTATGTACTTTGTCTTCGACACGTTAATGGCCAGTCCGATCCGTTTGGCCTCAGCCTTCAGTCGAGTGTACATTTCTGCCACCTTCTCGAAATTCCGTGCCATGATGTCGATGTCATCGGCGAAACCAAGTAACTGGCCGGACTTTCTGAAAATCGTGCCACTCGTGTCTATCCCCGCTCTTCTTATTACACCCTCCAAAGCGATGTTGTACTACAGAGAGCTGTAGTAATGTAGTCAAAAACTTGGATCGCGTATCATCGAGTTTAACGCATGAACAAGTGTCTTTAATGCATCTGCAGGTACGATTGTTCCGTCATACCGTTCATAACTATCACCCCTGATTTTGGCGGTTCACAGATCTTAAGTTTGTTTTTTTTGGGCTTAGAAGGTTCACTGTCATGTTCCGTAAATCCGAGATCTTCTGCAAAAAGAATTAAGTATGTTATAAACTTAATTAGGGCTATTGCATTATTTCAAGTTACCTTCTTTAACAGAATCACTTTTAGATATTTCCAATTCATTTGGTTCATAGTCGCTGAATATTGTTATGTTTTTAAAGTTCTCAAAATATTCATTGATCGTGAAATTGTTTATGGCCATTTCATCACCTTTTTTAATTGAATTTCCAAATTCGTCTAAGTGATCAAGTTCATCCTCATCATACTGATCATCCAAACAATCCTGCTTAGCCGATTGAGCTTGTGCCTTGGTTGATGTGTAAATTATTGACGATGCACGACAAACTCTTTCTGAAAACCTACCCTTGGCGTTACAGCTGCGAGGCATGAACCTTTTATCAACGACATGTCACTGTAATCATGCGGTGCGTTATGGGTTCTTCAATATTAGTTATTGCTGGAGATTTGAGATTCAAGGGAGAAACCTGTACTTCTTCATGTCAGATAGTGGCCAACTGTGAGCATATTAAAGATGAAGTTTCACCGGCATCGTGAGAAATGGGTTTGGTTGACTGTTGAACATTGGCCAAGGCACGTTCTGGGGAATCCGAAAACCAGCTGTCATTGGCATTCTGAGAAATTTGTCTGTGCTTGCTTTGCTTTTTAGTACATGGATGTATAATACGATGCGGATGATGCTGCGTAAGCTCAACGGTAAAGATGATACGTGAAGGAAGCGGATGAACCACCAAATGCATGAGTAAATGAGAGAACCTCCCATCGTTCACACCGCAAAAATAAGCCAACTACGATGGGCTGAGCATGCCGTAAGGTCGCAACAATAGATCAAATGGCTGGTCGCAGTGGTTTGTGTGTGTCCTGTGTGCCGACCATAGGAAAACCATAAAAGGCGACCTGCGGACCACCCGCAGACTGCATGGCTAGGGAAGTGCAGTTATGGCCGGTAGAAATGGGTGATCACTTCTATTCTAAGACTAAAAAAAATGTTGACCGGCTTTGGGATGTGCTTTCTTGATTCGAACTTGCCTATATTCCCTGTTTTCGAACTATATTTTTGAATCTATATTCCGTTGTGAGTGCGCTACACCGGCGGACGTATCTATTTTACCGTCATGGTGTATAGGTTTCTCGGCTGAATTCTTGTTTTCAAATGGCCTGAAAAATGTTAAAGATTCAAGTCAGAGTTCATTATCACAGTAATTGTTTTGAATCTTGTTACCTGAAAAAAATTGTCTCACAATGTTCCGTGATTTTAATGAATTATCATTATCTGAGCACGGTCTATTGGAGTTAAAGTTGCAATATGTTGAAATGATGGTGTACTAATATCCATGGATAGGAAAGATTGTCTGCATCCGTTTGTTTCAGTTTACTATTAACTATCGGTAAACCCTCATTTGAAGTTGATGACGGAATCTGCGCTTGGACATTACTTGCATTGGAAACTGGATGGACATGTGCCGAACTGGTGTATTTATTTCGACAACATTCAGGGCATCTTTAGTAAAATTAGATCTGCTAGAATGTTTATTCAACATTTTTTTACATCGGAATTGGATCGTCTATAGCGGTTATCTGAGCTCATCTTTTTTTGTGTCGATGACAATTGACAGTGAACTGCATAATATCTGGACAGAGCATCAGACTGTGACGGTTCCACAAAAGAATCATAATCATCTTGTGCATCCTGGTTGGGATTCAAAATCACAGCTTAGTGTTTACTGTTTTCTGTAGTATGAACCAGATGGACAAGAGCAGAACTGTCATGTGCACCTTCTACAATTGTTCAATATCGATCTAACAATAAATTCAAAAATGAAAGGTTGCAAGATCATTATTGAATGTTTACCTACCTAAACATAACTCGTGAAACTTTCTGACGTCTCTGTTTCGTGAGCGTGGAACAATTGACGCCACTGAAAGATGGCGTATCACAGTCGTTATATTTCGATAAGTGAGACATGTTGACATGCTTTGAAGCTAAAGAATTTTCTGCACTCACTTGCTGTCCATTGCACTGTGTTGCAATTTCATTAGCACTCTCATTTTGCCATGGCCTAGAAAAAAGTAATAATACATAAATTGATAATAGTGCCGTTACCTAAAAGAAGCCAGCGGATCTGACGTAACCTGTGTGGTTCCATTGAGCAATGCCTTGGGATGATAAAATCGGTTTTCCGACAATGTGATGGCGAGTGGATCACTATTGGGTTGAAACATCATTGATCAGGACATGTTTAGAGGGTCATACGTCGGCTGTGAGACATCATTAATGACCATCATAACAGCCGGTTTATCCGTGTGCGAGTTTGTCGTTAATTTTATAGCGAGGGTATCATTGTTAGGTTAATACGACATTGATCTAGATATGCTCGCCATTAGTTGTGATGGAAAAAACTTGTTTGGAGTCGTGATAGCCAGGTGGTCAGATGTCGGCTGTGAAGCATCGTTTATATCCTATTGTGAATCTGCCAATGGGTCATACGATGGCTGAGGATTTTCCCGTGAATACGACATTTCATACGGCAATTCGGGAATTTGTCGTTCGTACTCCTCAGGTATAGCAGGAGCACCTAAAACGCAAAAAATGGAAGTCAGTTAAATCATTTTTTTTTTTTTGCATGTTCATATGAAAAGAAAACAAAGCTATGTTGCAAATTAAAAACTTACCGAAAAGGTGTTGAAATACGCAGGAACCCATTGTGACGAGCTATATGATGGTGAAACCTTGCCACAAGAACTTTTTTTCTAATTTGTTTTCTAAATTCAGAACGTAAATCCTTAATTAAAATGAAAAAAAAAAGTCCAGAGACCTGAATAAAATTTCACCTGCTTCGACCTCGTTTGATTAAACAGGCAAAATTAAACTGTCAAGCCAAAATAATCTGAATTCGTATTCGCCCTTAAGAATTTTCTTGTTTTAAAGTAGAAAGTTTAACCAAATTTGTTGAACACTGGAACAAGAATGAAGTTTAGCTTATCGGTAATCTTGTTATGGTATAAACGTTATTTTTTAATATTTCTCAGTTTCGCCCTCTTGAAAAAAAAACCCTAGAAATGCACCATAGCTCACATAATTTTGACACTTTTTGACATCTGACAACTGAAATTGACAAAAATGTTGCATTATGGCCGAACTGGCAAACGTGAACACTTGCCTCTTCTTTGAATTTGCCAACCTTGGAAACTTGCCTCACTATTCTACCGCATCCATTTCGAAGAACAAAAGTCCAATCCGATAGAATTAGAAGCTTACATGGGTAGATTTTGTAAGACTCGAAACTTACAAAGGAAGCCGTTGTTTAAGTTTGTAAGTTAGGCCATAATGAAAAATCTTTATCGAAATAAGCTCGTCAAAACAAATCGATCAATGCCAAGGCACGACGGAACAAATCAACGAACTCTTATGTTAAATACAAACTGCACCATAGTTCTGACAAACGAAACAATGGCTTCTTCCTTAAATTTCTCGTGTATCGAAAATTCACCTGATCATCAAACACTATCATTGGGTGCGCAGTGACTTCCGTGAGAAATTTGGTATTCATGAGAATCACTGAAAAATATGTTTAGCAATTGGTATAAATTGCGTCGATCCGCTCTTAAAGATAATGAAGAACTGATCTGTTTAACTTTTTTACGAGTTCATAACGTGCATAATTCCGTTGTAACTGAAACTTTTCTTAAACCAGGTAATAAAATAAAAAGGGATCCTAATTATTTTGTATACCGCAATGATCGTCTTGAAAGTCCAGGTGGTAGCGTAGCCATAATTGTTCATAGGCGTATCAAACATCAAATTCTTTCTTCATTTGATACCAAGGTTTTTGAAACTTTGGGGATTTCTGTTGAAACAAAATTTGGTCAAATTGCACTATTAGCTGCCTATTTACCATTTCAATGCGTAGGACAGCAAAAGAATCTTCTCAAGGATGACCTTCAGAAGCTTACCCGTAATAGGTCCAAATTCTTCATTATTGGTGATTTTAATGCAAAACACCGTTCATGGAATAATGCTCAAAGCAATTCCAATGGTAATATACTATTTGATAATTGTTCTGCGGGTTATTATACTATACAATATCCAAACAGCCCAACTTGCTTTTCTTCTGCAAGAAACCCCTCAACTATTGATTTGGTCTTAACAGATTCATGCCACATTTGTAGCCAATTGGTTACCCATGCTGACTTCGGTTCGAATCACCTTCCAGTGACTTTTGAAATATCCCAAGAAATAATTCCTAGTCCCAACAGTTCTACTTTCAATTACCATAGAGCTGATTGGAACCAATATCAAACATTCATGGAATATAACTTTGAACCTAACATTCCTTTGGAAACTACAAATGATATTGATGATGCTCTTGAATGTCTGACTACTTCTATAGTCGAAGCAAGAGCTATCTCAGTTCCAAAATGCGAGGTAAAGTTCAATTCAATTATAATTGACGACGATCTTCAGCTTTGGATCCGTCTGAAAAATATCCGTAGAAGACAATATCAGAGAACACGCGATCCCGCCATGAAAATTAACTGGCGAGTTTTGCAATAACAAATTAAAAAATGTTTCTCTGCCCAAAGGAACAAACAATTTGAAGATAATGTGTCAAAATTAGACCCGAGTTCAAACCTTTTTGGGAACTCTCCAAAATTTTGAAGAAACCTCAAAAGCCTATTCCAGCGCTCAAAGAAGGTGATAAAATATTGTTAACAAATGTGGAAAAAGCTCAAACACTTGCTAAGCAGTTTGAGAGTTCCCATAATTTTAGTTTGGGTCCTACTAGTCCTATTGAGAATCAGGTTGCTCGTGATTATCTGAATATTTCCTCCCGGGAAAATATTTTTGATGAATCCTGGGGCACTAATTTGGATGAAGTAAAATCTATAATTAAAAAGTTCAAAAATATGAAAGCTCCAGGTGATGATGGAACTTTCTATATACTCATCAAAAAACTCCCAGTGAGTACCTTGTCTTTCATGGTAAGATTATTTAATAAATGTTTTCATTTGGCATATTTTCCTGACAAATGCAAAAATGCCAAAGTTGTTCCAATTTTGAAGCCCGAGAAAGATCCAGCTGAAGTTTCTAACTACAGACCAATAAGTTTACTTCCTTCAATAAGTAAACTTATTGAAAAGATAATTTTGAATAGAATGATGCTTCATATCAATACAAACTCAATTTTTGCAGATGAGCAATTTGGATTTCGCCATGGCCATTCAACTACTCATCAGCTCTTAAGAGTAACTAATTTAATACGTACAAACAAATCTGAAGGCTGCCAAACTGGAGTTGCTCTTCTAGACATAGAAAAAGCATTCGACAGTGTTTGGCATGAAGGTTTGATTGCTAAATTGAAAAACTTTAATTTTCCGCTCTATATTATGAAATTAATTCAAAATAATTTAACTGACAGAACTCTGCAGGTAAATTATCAGAATTTCAAATCTGATCGAATACCTGTTAGAGCTGGACTTCCTCAGGGTAGCATTCTTGGGCCGATATTATATAACATTTTTACTTCCAACCTCCCTGATTTGCCTCAGGGTTGTCAGAAATCCTTGTTTGCCGATCCGCTAAAGGAAGAAGCCTTCGTGTCATTTGCAGGAGACTGCAGAAAAGTTTATACATTTTCTCTTCTTATTTACAGAAATGGAAGATTTCTCCCAACGCTTCCAAAACTCAACTTATAATATTCCCACATAAACCTAGAGCTTCTTTTTTGAAACCTAGTAGTAGTCACATAGTTACTATGAACGGTGTTCCATTTTTTTGGTCAAGTCAAGTGAAATACCTTGGTCTGGTACTTGATCAAAAATTAAACTTCAAAGATCACATTGAGGGCATTCAAGCCAAATGTAATAAATATATAAAATGTTTATATCCTCTTATAAACAGAAAATCAAAACTTTGTCTGAAGAACAAACTACTAATATTTAAACAAATTTTTAGACCGACCATGCTTTATGCTGTTCCAATATGGTCTAGTTGTTGTGCTACCAGGAAAAAAACACTTCAAAGGATTCAGAACAAAGTTCTGAAGATGATTTTGAAGCTGCCTTCTTGGTACAGTACTAACGAAGTTCATAGCAAATGTCCAACAAAATAATTAATAATTTTCAGACAAAAATCGTTGCAATCTTCTTTTGCAATTATTAATTCCCTTGATGCTTAGTTAAAATTAATGTGAGTTCGTTTTTAGTTTTAAGATTATTATTGTTATACTGACACGCAGGTATTAAAACCTGTTTAAAATACTGAACTGCTAAGGCATGAACAATGTAAACAAAATTAGTACATATTTTAACAATTAAGGTTGATACATTACGGTAGTAGTTGGAGCACCTAGATTAACATGAAATGTAATTATTGATTAATTTGGAACAAATAAAGAGCTAAAAAGAAACAAAAAAAATTAACTCTTTCACATTTGCTGCGTATCCTATAATGGATGACGATGCAGCCATATGAAAGTGTTGAATGTTAGAAAGAACAGGTTGATGCATTCATCCTATCCATATATTCATCACATTGATACTGAAGTTTATGTGAGCTACAGCGAAATCCTTAATGATTGCCTCCCTGCGTTTGAAATAATTTGTGTCATTCGACAAAATTGCAGCAGAGATATTAATAAGGGAGTCAAAGAGTAAAGTGGTCACCTATCGAACAAAAAACAAACATTGACTATTATTCATTCGGTGAACGGAGTATACGCGATAGAAAACTTGTTGATATTTCAATAAATCATTTGGCGTTCAATCTTCAGAAGCAGTTACCATAAGCGATTCAATTAATTTATAATGTACTGGAGTGCAGCGTCAGTTATGTAGTATTTTTTCAAATTATGCTCAAAACTCGAGTATGAAAACAACAATGTAAGCTTTTTCACTGCCTACTTTTTACAAATGGGACCGACTTGCGGTTACTGGCTGTTTACTACAAGACCCATTATTTGAATGGTCAAAGTATGCTCGAAACTGTTATTTTCGAAGGTTGGTCCCAAAGCAAGCATCTTTTCAACAAACTATCGTCGGCTTTAAGGGCTTATGCTGAATCATTCTTGGCGGCAGTCAGTTAATGACACAGAAAAAAACACTAAATGTTGAAAATTTAATCACTTCAGTTTGTGTGCTTATTTGCTGTGAGCAATCTGATAGAGATTAGTAATCTGATAGAGAATTCACTAACCATCGAGATTTATCAATTTGAAAAAGCAAAATGAGTTTGCGAGAGCGAGATAAAAGATAGGAAAAAAAATACATGGAGCAGCGATTCACCTTAAATCACGCTCACTAACTAGAGATTCAACGCCTAATAAAACAGTTCTCACTCTCATCCCCAGACAAGTAACACACATATTCATTGTACCTACTAATTACCGCAAACTAAACATCGTTCCGGAAATCTGTTGGCCTCCCACCGAAGGCACTCATCCGCACACTATTTACAAAAGAGAACATAATTAATTCATTAACGTTCCCAGCCACACAAGTGTAATAGCCTCCGGTGCCATTAGGTCCCAAAATCCCAAAGCCAGGCAATTCCGAATGGCCGGTGTCTAAACCACAGAAATGCAACTAAGGTACATCAGCGACGGTTCCCAAAACAAACGCAAATATAGGTACATTTCTGTACATACATCCATCCCTTGGCAAGAAACCCCAAAACAAACACCTCGTCGATGGCCATCTTCTCCGAACGACCGACGACGACATGTTTGCCAATCCCGATGAGGGAAATTGTATTAAATTATGGTTACATTGTTTCAACACGCGAACTGGAGCGCCCCAAGAAGGCCCAGGTGGGAGAACCACCCAACACCGAACCCGTTCGAAGACGTCCCCCGGTGAGAGCAGACAAAATCGACATCATTAGCTTCTTGCCGTTGCTCCGTTGAGTTCCGACGGCAAGAGCAAGTTTCCGAAACAAAAGAACATCATTCGAAACGGTTAATTATGAGTCCTTGTGGAATGAATCGTGAAATTCACCCCCTCCTCCGATTCTTACCGGAGGTGGAAGGATTTTCGAGATAAGCTTTCCACCCTTTGCGACGGGCAAGGAAAGGGTTATTTCTCTTCCACTGTAACAAGATGTTCGATTGCCGCTCAAAAGGAGCAACTTTTACTTCCACACCTTCCCTGTTGGAAGCGAATGGCGACGGGAGTTGTGACACAATGAATCAACTGGGGATGAGCTTGGATAGCTTTGAGACTTTCGGTATTTAGGAAAGATTCCGCAACCGGACGTGGATTGTGCGGGAGGAAGACTTATGTTTTCGTCGCTTGTAAATTCTTCTTCTTGGAGCACATTGTTGGAAATTACTTTCGGAAGAGAGTGTTTCACGCCCGGTGGGACGGACCCGGAACTGGTTGGCGAGGGCGAGGGGAATAAATTAAGTTCACTGGCGCCCGGTTGCCTCGTTTGAGTATCTCAAGAAACCAAGCCAAATCGGTAAGGTACGACGACGGGGCTTCTTTCGAGTTTGGCCATAAATTGTCACGGTAGAATGGTCGATTTCTTCGTGCGTTTGGAACAACCGGAAGAGGTGCTGACAAATTCATTACAATGGATTGTATTAGAGTTGTTGCAAACACGATAAGCAGTTCCCTATGTATAGTCGGTGAAAATTTTTCACCCCTGATTTATCCTCGCAGGGAGAGAGATGCAGACTCATTTGGGACGGAAGCCCTAGCTCTGCGATGGCTAATCCTTTAATATTCAAATTAATTATTACGGCATTAGCGGTGGTCGGATCCACGACCGACCGTATCATCGCGGCTGGAAATCCGTCGACTTGGGAACTCCCGGTGAGCGTCGAACGCGTCAAACAGGATACGTGAACACCTCCATCGATAGCAACAACTGCAGCAGTGCTAAAAACTAATTAAAAATTTTAACGAAAGAGTTATTAAAATCACAACAGATGGTAACACCACGGTCATTAGCGGTCTCCAAACACGGCAGAAGGAGTGATTCTGTATATAGGGTGTAGGAGGATCATTTCGCTCATTGATTGTCATGGCGATGCGGGAGAATACTTTGTGGTGAGGGAGGTACTTAATCCCTGTGGCTAATCATATTCATATGGGGGGGGGGGACGAATGCATCGGTTTACCCTGTTCGGTGGGTTTCAATTTTTGACGCATTCGTGATTTATTAGCATATGGGAATTGATTTACGCGTTTTTCGATTTTTTTTTAGAGAACCCATTCAATGAATAAATGTTTGAACATTGAATTTTCTGCGTTATCCAATGCACATAGAGGGAATGCTAGATTTGGCAGAAAATAATGGTATATTTCATGTAAATTTAAGCCAGATAACGCCTGAATCTAGCCTATTGTATGAGAGATTGCAAATATTGTTGTATGGCGCATGAAAGATTACAAACAATTTCGTAATTTACGCTTCCTTTGGCTTGGAATTGAACGAGGGAAAATTTTACGAGCTTGCTTAAATTAATTATCTTTTTATGTGCATCCAAGTTGATATCAGTTTACGAGAGTTTTTCTAAGAGTGTACTACATTATTTAAACATTAGACCGATTTCCGATTTTGACTGGCTTAGTAGTACAAATAGTCACTTGGGACCGAATCAACCCATCAGTTAGAATGTTGTTGAGCATACTGTCCACCCTTGGTTTACTACAGAGTGAATTATTTTACTCTGCTGTAGTTGCACAGAGTGCCAACAGCATGTCACTTAGGAGTAGTGAATTATTCCCAATGAGCAATTCTTGGTGTCCTCATTTATAGTTCAATTAAAGAAGGGAAGGAATAGTATTTCAATACTCGTTGCTACTAATCTAGCATTTCTGGTGATGCACAGTAGATATATTTAAATGTAATTACTGGATTTAAACCAATAGTACCGAGGCTCTTAGAGCAACTCACAAAGTCTGATAAAGGTTTTTCATGGAGAAAACGCTCTCAATTTGTACAAATATGTGTGACTTACCACTGGAACTACACGCAAAGAAATCACTTTGCTTTGAATCAACAAAATATTTTGTTGGAACTCAAAACAAGGTTTCCATTTGTTTCAATTCATAAAAAAGTTCAAAATCAGTTCAAAATTTAATTCAAATCAAACAAATAAAATTATTTAATGTAGTAAGCGCTGTGTGATATTAATTCAAATTAAATTTGATCAATAACAATCACATTCATTTAAACTAAAGTGGTTAATTTATTGTTTTAACAAAATATTTTTAAGGCGCGCACATTTCATACTGTCAGACTGCCGATTGTTATTGTTCAAAACTGTATTAGTGCTGATGATATGGCAATTTACTGTCTCTGCCTCTGCTTTTCAAATTTAAGTTTAAACATAATCAATTAAATTTTGTTAAACAGATTATTAACGAATTATTCTCTTTGCAGATAATTGGCAAACCGGTTGACTGGTATCAGTTGGGCTACATATGTATAAGACTAAGAAAACATGTTTTGAACAATAACACATCGTCAATCAGTTCTATGAAGCGTGTAGTTTTATTTCAATCAAATGTTTTTGTTGTATTAGTTCATCAATGTTTATTATTTCAACAAATGCATTTAGTTGGTTTAAGAAAATATTTTGTTTTGAGCAATAAAACACATTGTTCAATTCTATAAAGCATGAAGTTTTATTTCAAATCATAGGTTTTGTTTAATTAGTTCATCAGTTTTATTGGTCCACATTCAAACCTAAATTTTAGTTGAATAGATTTCTATTTTGTATTGGTGTATCTACGTATTTTTTGCGTGTAAAATCTGCATCAAGCAAGTTCAACGGTCGAAAGAGAAATTTAATCTAATCCCCCTAAAATAACAATTGAAGGGTATGGTGAAATACGAGTCCTTATAAGCATTTCTTACCTTCTAACAACTTTATGCTTCTTTTAATTTAGTGGTGGTATTTGTTTATTTGTTGTTGTAAATTTCATCCGACAAATGTTTGTCTTTATAAATAAATCAATTAACGCTACACACTTAGATTTTTTTACAGAAATCCGTAAAGTTTTACTGAATTCTCAACAGCTGAACGTTCGGTAATCCGATTTTACAAATTTCGGTGAAATTTTACAGATATCTGTAAAAAATTACCAGATTTCGGTAAAATTTAACCGAAATCCGTAAAATCATATTACAAAACGATCAGCTGTTGAGAATTCGGTAAAACTTTACAGATTTCTGTAAAATAATCTGAGTGTGTAGCATTAATATAATCTTCTTATGCAGGTAAAGCTATGTCCATTTAGAATCCGGAATAATAAAATCATCTGTATCGCGGTAACGGATTGACGTACAAATAAGTATAATACATCAAAACAAAGGTAATTTACTGTACTTAAAGGAAAAAATAGCGAATCAAATCATTTCTTTTCGTTTCTAATGAAAATTATCACTTTTTTCTATACTCCTCCCATCAAACGCTACACACCTCCTTCCTTGGCACATTTGTCCTACATTTTGGTCATCTGAGTCGCATCCCTAGCCGTTTTTACACTTTTCTTGAGCTTCCGCTTCATTATTGCCCCAAATCTCTCGATGGGCCGGAACTGCAGGCAGTTGGGTGCATTTATGGCAACTCGCCAAATCTGGCCAAAACTTCACGGGACATTTATGGGCTTTAATAAAAGGTAGTACGCGGTTTTTGAGGCATGGTCTTTGCTCCGCAGCTGCATATCCCTTGCCAAATCATCAGTTTTTTGGCAAGTTTGTCCATAAGAGCAAACTTAAACTTTGCAGGAACATCTCCTCGTGCCGTCGCCATGTAGAATTTTTGGCCAGGAAGCCGTCCGAAATCCATTTTGACGTAGGTTTCATTGTCGATGAGCAGGCATCTTTGGTACTTCGTCAAAACCTACTGGTACAATTTGCGAGCTGGAACGAAACGTTGCCTCAACGTTCTATTTAGTTGCTTGCTGGCGCGATAAGAACAATATCCTGCTCGCAAACGAATTCCTGTGTGATTTCATTATCTGATAATCCAGGGTTTGCTCTGATGGTTCTCAACACCTTCTGGTTCAGCTTGCGGTCATATGTTGCACTACGACGCTTACTTTGAAGCACTCGATCCACGCTCTTAGGTTCCCTTAAAACGTTTGAGCACATCATACACGGTTGATTTGGCAATTTTCATCGTTTTTGCGATTTTTATTGCGGACCACGTTGGATTATCAACGTTGGTGTGCAGAATTGTTTCTCTCCTCTCGGCTTCCATCTGGGATAACTTTTGACTTACTCCACGAAACACCGTGAAATTTATACCACAGAAAGTGGGCGCCTAGGATAATAAACCGCTGTAAAATAATAGCGGTTACTTTCCTTGCTGCTGCAACACAATAAGTGATTCCAGATTCTAACTGGACAGAACTTTGCGGTTGATTGTAATCCCCAAATACTAGATAATAGAGCCAATGGAATCCAGATGGTCAAATATGAAGCTCATATTGTCACCTCTGTCAGGGATTCGAGTTGGCGTCGAGATTTTAACTCATAACTGACCAAGAGTTATACTTGTCGATGTAGGATCGATAAAGCTGTTCCAATACAATCTAAACACCACCACCACGGACCTTTGAACTGTTCGTTACATTGCAATCGGTGCGGTATACAGCAAACGAAATGAGGCGAAATAGCTGCGCATTGTGGAACCTCTCATCCAGCCAAGTCAATACAATGACAGCCAACAAAAACGAATCTACCGTAGTTCGGA
The DNA here is from genome assembly GCA_034211315.2 of Aedes japonicus. Lineage (NCBI taxonomy): Eukaryota > Metazoa > Arthropoda > Insecta > Diptera > Culicidae > Aedes > Aedes japonicus. Next base: position 181,513 of record JASCZW010001591.1, on the reverse strand, counting down.
GTCCACGTACGTTTTGGTAATAAATCCGCAAAGCAGAAACACGTACTATGCCATTGCACACAATAACATCAACAGCGAACTTCAGGGAAGAAGAACAGAAAACATTGAGCAGAGAACAGAGAACTAAAGGAAATTTCTTCAGAGAACTTTAGAGAATTTCTGCAGAGAACTTCAGAAAAGTTATTCAAAGAACTTCAGTAAAGTTTTGCAGAGAACTTCAGGAAAGTTCTACAGAGAACTTAAGGGAAGTTCTGCAGAGAACTTTAGAGAAGTTGTTCAGGGAACTTCAGGGAAGTTCTACAGAGAACTCCTGGGCAGTGATGTCCATATCCTCAGTGTGGTAGAGAGAGATTGAACATTTTCCAGACACTCTTCCTACCTCCTCAACGAGAGCTCTTCTCTCTTGTTTATATTCACCCGTGTTTGCATGCGGGTAGCGCATGTGAGTGGAGAAAAATGCTTTTTATTCACACTACACCCGGTAGCTCTGGAGTGCGAAGAAGAGCTCTCGATTTCACAGAAGCGAATGCAGATAAATTCCCTCTTCTGCTAATATGCAGCAGTGATTGCAAATCCGCTTTGACGCTACATAACTAAGGAAGAAAGAATGATGTTTCTTCCCGCCAGAGTTGCCAATTCTCCTCGGTGCCAGCAGGTGTGCTGGAGAAAGGTACTCCGGAGATTGGCAAACGCAAACTCACCTTCGAGAGATTTTTGTTTTGTTTCACTCTCGCTAGACACCACAAGTTGAGGTGACACCAAAGTGTCTGTCGTTTGCACCCTCACCATACAAACAGGCCGGGCGTGTGAGTGATCTCTGAGGAGCACCGAAAGAGAGCAGGGTTATTTCACCGAGGGAGAGTCACCCTGGTGAAAATGTTTGTTGCTAGTTTTATACCGCAACAGTTGAATTTGAACATTTTTACAATGTTACTGATTTCCTTAATGTTCTTCGTCTTCTTTTCGGCGTATCCAAGCATATTGCTTATCGCAATTAGCTGATTGTCAGGCTCTCACGACCTAATGTTCTAGATGCACTTTGCACAGTTATTAAGCTTTCGAGAGCCAATCACACCCCTATCCATGAATTTGTATATTTTGTAGGCAAGCACAATGATACTTTTATGCCCAGGGAAGTCGATATTTGTTCAAGTCGACTGGACTGTGGAATCGAGACCCGCCTCTTCTGGATTGGTAGTTCCGTGCTTTTTACCGACTAGACTATCTGCGGCCCATAATTCGTAATGTTCATCTATGATATTCTGAAAGTACAAAAAGGAACCGGGAGACATGAAAAAACTTCGGACTGTACTTTCTTGTTCCCGTTTTCCAGCGATTTTTTCTTAATTTTTGAATCAAGGTTTCACTCACGTTAGTTGCAGTGTGGTCCTTTTTCGCTCTTTCACTCTTCGTCGTTCACACTGCAGTGAGTGTATGAACGCTCAGGCAGCGAACTGCCAATTCTCTCTGCTCTCCCAGTGCTGTGTCGAACAATCTCTGCTGTGGTGTCGAAAAAATCTCCGTAGAGACTGAGTGAGGTTCACCAAAGAGAGCTAAAAAGTGCACCCAGGTGATTCTCCCAGAGAAATTGCAACCCTGCTTCCCGCTTCCTTTTTCGAACATTTTCTGCAACTCCGACGAAGCACAGAAAGAGCACTGGCGCGTCCTCGCACAAGTGTACGCGGCAGTGATCACAGGCGAGAGCCCGTGAGCGCGATCGTTTAAAAAAGAGTGTGGTTCACTCACTCCAGGTAATCCCATCACAGGCGCACACTTCCACTCTGTCTATTTTTCACCGAATAAAAGAGCACTTTGCTTTATCTGAGGTGAGTTATGGTTGTATCCTCTGTGAAGGTACAAATATCACGCACCAGCGCAACATTAGTGCGAAATGCCATCTCTGCTTCTTCAAAGAACTTCAGGGAAGTTCTGCAGGGAACTCCAGAGAAATTCTGCAGTGAACTTCAGGGAAGTTCTTCAGAGAACTTCAGGGAAGTGGTTCAGAGGAATTAAGGGATGTTCTGAAGAGAACTTCAGGAAAGTTCTGCAGAGAACTTCAGGGAAGCTCTTCAGAGCACTCCTGGGAAGTTCTGCAAAGAGCTTCAGGGAAGGTGGATAAATTCAGGTTTTTATTTAAAACGGTTTTCGCATTGCTGGTAGAGCTGCAAAATGGTGAGTCGACAACTGTAATGGAGCGTGCGTCCCCGCAACATAGCTGTGACTCTCACAAGTTCCTTCCTTATGCTTCCACGGGTCAAGAGATGACAAAGACAGCCTGGGAAAAAGTGCAGCCTGGGCGCTGTTGTTCTTCTGACTTCAGCTAGATTGAGGAGGCACTAAGCGTCTGTCCACCAAGGAGGTCTGTCCACCAGCGGCTGAGTAAGAACGCTGTATCTCGTAGGGTCGTTTGGTACGGGAGGTTCACGCTTTCTTCCTTTCCTTGATTCAAAATAGTAGAGTGATTTTAGATCTTTCTGGGTTCACTCTATTTCTTGGAATCCTCTCTACGGCACATACTACGCAGTTGGCCTGGCCGATGACAAGAAAAATGATGTATTCAAGAAACCATCATTGTCCAGGTGGCTTTCAAGAATTGGCTGAAGTTCTCTGTAAAATTTCCCAGAAATTCTCTGCAGATCTTCTTCGAAACTCTCTGAAGAACTTTTCACTTAATAACTGAACTAAACTGAAAAAAATGGCGTCATATAGAACGATGAACAAACCAGCCGAAAACTGATAGTTAGGGTATTCGGTTATATGTATTACCGATACCTGTATATTATTATATTTTACAGAACAATCGGTAATAAGTATTACAGAAACCAGCATCTGTTGTAAAAAACCGTTCTCTCAGTACAAATTCATTTTTACAGAATAAAATCAGCAAAAAATATTACCGAGCTGAAATTATGGATTGAAGTGTGCAGTGCTTGGATAATCGTGAGGCAAAATTCCATGTTTAATGGAATTCAATGCGTCTCTGTAAGAAACTTTAGATTTGGCGTCACCAATTCCTTTTGCTTTAGAAGACTTTCCAGTGGACTTAGGGGCTCATCTCATCTAATGCTTTTGTAGAGTAAAGATTGGACTCGGAAAAAAAATGCGACACTTTGTTTTGGAAGTAACTTTTTATCGCGTGGGTAAAAATTAATGAAATTTTGGGTAATACTAGTTTAGAGTGTTATGTTTATATTTTCAAGATGCATTCGAAACAGGAAGAGCTACGCTAGCAAATCTTGGGCGCGGTGATCGATAATCCTGGTCAGTCGCACAGATGGATCGGCAAAAGGCTGTCCCGCGTTGTGAAGATGTTCCAGGACATGAAGACCATCAAGCGGTGCTCTGGAAGCGGCCCAAAACCGAAAACGGAATACCCCGAGAAGGCGCGGAAGATAAGGCAGTACTTTAAGAATAACCCGAACTTTTCCACCCGAGACATGGCCAAAAAGGTCAATTCGTCGAATTGGTTCGTCCAGCAGACCATGAAGCGGGCTGGGCTACGTGTTTTTAAGGTCAGGAAGGCGCCAAACCGGACTGACAAGCAAAACACGGTGGCCAAATTGCTTGCGCGGAAGCTGTACCGTGAGTGGCTGGTCAAGCCAGGCTGTCTCGTCATGGACGACAAGACATATATCAAGGCGGACACCAAACAAATCCTCGACCTCGAGTTTTTTGTCGATACGTCCTGCATGGACGTTCCGGAAGAGAAAGATGGTCAGATTCGCGAAGAAGTACCTGTTGAGGCACGCGATCTGCGAGTGCGGACGGTACAGCAAGCCGTTCGTCACAACCGGCACCATAAACGTGCAGATTTATCGAGAGGAATGCTTGCAAAAGCGCTTGCTGCCCTTCCTCCGCTCTCACCGTGGTCCCACGTTGTTCTGGCCGGATCTCGCTTCGTGCCATTACGCCAAGCCTGTAATGGATTGGCACGGAGCGAAGGGCGTTAATGTGGTCCCGAAGGAAGCGAACCTGCCAAATACACCAGAACTTCGTCCGATCCAAAAAAGTTTTGGGCGAAAATGAAGAAGAAGTTGATGAAAAGCGGAAAAACATCCAAAACCGATGAAGCTTTGCAGAAAAACTGGGAGAAATTGTGTAAGGAAGATGGACAAAGCCTCGCCTAAGATCTCATGAGCAGTGTTAAGAGAAATGTACAAGCATTCAGCTTGGGGGAGGAAATTCAAAAAATAAATTATGCAAAAACATAGCAAATATATACTTAAATTTAATTTTAAAAGTATCCGAAAGTGAATTTTTGGTGATCATTTTTGTGTGTCTCATTTTTTCCGAGTTAAGTCTTTACTTTGGGGTTGATGATTGTCCGAAACATTCACCTCTCGCGTTAACTAGGCTTTGCCAAACCAAAGATGACTTACCAGCAGGGATGCCATATTCACAGACATGTCTGTAAATTTGCAGACTTTTCATTTTTATTGCAGACTTTTTGAACGATGCAGACATTTAGCAGACATTTTATTTATGTTGCAGACATTTACAGACATTAGAAATGTTTTTTAAAATTTCAAGTCAAGGTATTCTCTAGAGTTCGGATTTAAAACGTACGAGGATCTGAACAATATAGTAGATACGGTAAGAATCTTTGTTGAAATATTTTAAAATATCGTCGGTATCATTTAAAGTAAAAATCCTTGAAAAAACGAAGGTGGTGGGCCGCATCGAGACACAATGGGCCCGGAGATAAGTATCGTATAGGCCCTTTCCGAGAGTAACATGGAGTCCCTACTTATGGTAGTGTTCAATCCTACGCGTGTTCAAACCCATGCGAAAAATGACTGTCATAGCGTTGGTAATATGGGTTCTTTGCTATTAAGTCACAACAAAAATGAAGGTTCACAAAAATCAAATTAAATTTGAGAAATTTAGAGACTTCCTCGAAAAAAAAGCTTCTTCTTTGGTCAGGTAGAAACTTCTCTGAAATATTGGGAGTAAGCAGTTCATGCAAGAAGAACCTTCAAAAATTAATTACCGAAGTTCAAGATCATACTTACCAGAATTTCAAGACAGAGCTTCCCCAATAATCAGGAGAGGACTAATCAAAGCTCCAGAAGTTCTCTGAAGTTTGGAATTTGTCAGAGGTTTTGAAGTTCTTCACAGAAATTCAAGACTGAACTTCCCAGAAGTTCAGAAAAAACTAGGCACTAGCAATACTTTCTCGAAAAATTAGGAAAAAAAATCCTCAGGATGATGCGTCATTGAAGTTGAGGAAAGAATTTCTCACGAGTTCAGGAAATAACTTCCCAGAAGTTCCGGAAGAAACTTCTCGAAAGGTTAGTTGGAGCTTCCTAGAAGTGCTTGGCAGCTTTTCCAAAAGCTCAGAGGAAAACATTCAGCATTTTAGAATACGGATTTCTCAAAATTCTTTAGAGAGCAAGGAATGAAACTTTCCAGGAGCATTAGGGGTACTTCCTTTTAATTTGAGCAAGAATTTCCCAATAGTTCCGGAACAAACTTCCCCAATGTTCTTGAGAAAACTTCCCAAAAGTTCAGAAGAGGACTTCTCAGAAGTCCAGGAAGAAGGGAATTTTCCTAAAAATTTTGGAATAAAATTTTCCTCGCAGTTCCGTTTGGGACCAATGAGATATTTGGTAAGCATAAGCTCAGGAAAAACTTCCTCGAATTACAGGAAGAAGCCTACTAGAGAGACAACTACCTGTAGGGTCTAGATAATTATTTTTTTTAAATCAGTAAAGAACTCCTCTGAAGTTCTGAAGAGGACTTTTCAGAAGTTGAGAAGAGAACAAAAGTACAGTTGGAACTACCCAGAAGTGCTAGAGAGCATCCCTAAAGTTCCTAATCAAACATTCCAGCATTTCTGAAGGAGAACTTCTCGAAGTTCACGAAATTCCAAAAGCTATGGTAGATTATTTTGATAAAATCAGGAAGAACTTTTCAGAAGTATAGGGGGATCTTTCTAGTAGTTCAAGCAGAAATTTCGCAGATATGCAGGAACAAACTTCTCCGAAGTTCAGGAGAATACTCCCCTTAAGTTCAGAAGAGATTATTTCTGCAGTTCAGAAAATAACTTCTCAAAAGTTTAGGAAGAAACTTTTAACAACTTAAGAAGATTTTCCAAGAAATTCTGGAGAGTACTTTCCCAAAGTTTTGCAGAAACTTTCCTCGTAGTACAGGATAGGACTTATCAGAAGTTTAGAAAGTAGCTATATTCAGGAAAAAAATTACCAAATGTTGCTGGAAGGTATAGTTGGGTTCTTAAATGTGAATTTCGAAGAAAATGAAGAGTGACTGCCAAGAAGTTCATGAGGAATTTTGCCTGAATTTCAGGAGAAAACTTCCCAGAATAAAGCAAAGCGCCTTGCCGAAGATTAGGAGAGAGTTTCGCTGAAATGTAAGAGATAATCACTCACTAACCGAAGAAGCAGTCTATAAAAAAATCATTCATGTGTCCATAATCATATTGATGATCATAAGTGACGATGACACCATATTAAAACATGGTACACACCATCAATGGTTTTTGTTGAATAAAAAAAAGTCTGTTGAATTTATCAAATGAAAACTAAATTTTGATACATTAATTGTTATGTTATATATTCTCCGTGCGAGGAGTAACGATTATGATGTAGAAGGAGATGTTCGCTCATCAACATGAGGCACCAAGAGTGAACAACAATGTTTTTTGGCTAGAATTGAAAGATATGAAGAGAAAGTTTTTGATAGTTCCGCTAGTGTGCGGCAGGCTTGGAAACATAGCAGATGTTTTTAGGAAAATTGAGCGAAAAGGGCATGTGTACAGTGGTACTCGAACCAACGACATGTTTGCCTAACATCCCACTGCGGGGTAGGTTAAAGCACGGACTAAGTCCGCCACTTCAACAGGCAAAAATGTCCGGTTGGAAGACGCTCATGTACCACTGTGGCTTGTATAGTTATTCTAGCGATCTATTGTGTGTAAATTTTGATTTCAAAATACAAAACTGGAAAGAGCGTTACAGGGAGAAAAAAATTATAAAAAATTGTGTCATCTATGCGAATGCTTCAAGCTTCACTGTCACTTTAAAAATATGAAACAATAGTGTAAGATTGTTTACATAATCACACAAACTCGCTCTCTTATAACGACTGTTCGTTGAAATAAGTCAAATTTTCTTAAAAGAAATTTACAGACTTTTATAGACATTCCCAGACATTTCAAATTTTTAGAACAGACATTTGAAAAAAAAATCTGGCATCGCTGCTTACCAGAAGGAATGTGCATTCTATCACCGAGGTGGGCTATCTTTTTGGGAGGATTTTTATCGCTGCTGTTGGATCCATTTAGCTTTGAATTTCTACTTAGTTGGATCTATGGATGGAACTCTAAATGACCTAGCTTATTAAAGTATTTAAACCTGCTCGAACATAAATTAAAAAGCAAAACAAACCTTACTTGCAGTCCTAAGGTAACACTAAATTGTCAGCTTACAGTTGGTTTGGTGCTAATTTAGAACAGTACCGTTTGACAATTTTCAATTTGTTCAAAAACCATAATCATGCTTGTCGTATTCCCGATCGTAAGATAACATTTTTCAATCATCTGTGAGATGCCAATTTCGTTTTCGAAATATGAACTACTGAATGGCGCAAGTTTTTGATGCCCTTTTTTCCACCGTATTTTTTTCTTTTAACTTCCGCCGCAGCTTTGTTGCTTTTCACTCAAAGTGATTTACCTGCCTAAGTGCGACCCTGTTTTCTGAATTCCTTTTACCAAACTGAAATATATCAGATTCATCTTTACCGACTGAGCACCCTAATAAAAAAAAACTCATAGATTTACAATTGAATGTATTGTAACGATACAATAGAATCTATTCTATTGTTTATTATTGTTGTATTATTGTTACCACAATAGATTCTTATGTAAACAGAGACATCGACAATAGAAAAGGAGGATTGTTATGTATCTAAACTATAGAAAAAATCATTATTTCCCGGACAAATTTGAACCATTTACTATAAATTGTATTGTTTCACAAATAGCTTGAAAATCCAAGCATATGGAGTAAGTTGTAGATCTACTGTATTCCTTGTCGGGTATTTTCATCACTGCGACCAATTTTTTAGATCTATTGTGATCTACTGTAATGACAATATGCATTTTTCCTTTATCTGATTCATGAACATTAAGATTCATGGTCGGAAATAGATTTTAATGTTATTTTATGTTATTGTATTGTAACTGTATGGTTATTTTTATCCGGGCAGTTATAACATATTATAAGGTTATCTTGATGACGAATTTTCTGTTGAAATTTTTTGACAACCGTTATAACGTGTTATAATTCTGTAGTCTGAACAAGGCATTCGTCATCAAGTTAGGCTTATAACATGATAACTGCTCAGTCTGGCCAGTGTTTTAATATGGATTCATACATCAAAGTTTTCGGTTCAATGTACGCTTATTTACAAAACATCATTCACCTTGTCGTCATCGGTAATCGCAAATGTTTACATTCGAATGTACGACTGTGAATGTTGTATGTTTTACACCTGAGAACCTGCAGCAGTGTGTAAAATATAGCTTACATCCAAATTTACTACAATAGTTTGTGAACTATACATGTCATAGTAGATAATGCCATGAACCGGGCGAAATTGTCAATGTTCATGATTATCGCAACTATTTATCGCAATAGTTAATTTCAGCTTGCTACCACGCTTGATGTAACCATGGAATTACACTCTGAGCACGTCTCTCCAGCAACCTCAGCGAAATTATCTAGTAGATTTTTATTTTCAATTTCCTCGCTATTCCCTCTAACGTGAAATTATCAAAACCAACCAACAATTGCTCTATCGCCATTAAATGTCAACCATCGAGACATCAAAGACTCACCCCATAAGACAGTTGGGCTCACTACTGCCACCTGGAAGCTGAACGTAACATATCATATTGCATGTTAGTCAGTGCTAGGAACCTGATTGCATGAAACAAGCGGTCATATGACGTCATTTCTTATTTGATGTTTTTTTTTCGCACATAATGTATGCAGCCTCGTATGTTGCGAAGAAACACGAAAGGCAAAACAATTAAGAAACCTTGTACGGATCAGTCGGTCGTGCGAGAGTGTCCTAGAGAACTGTGAGGTAGGTGATTTGTTTTCGATTTAAGAGGTTAATCTAACATATCATTCGACTCGAATGAAATGGGAGGTCGGTTTGTTTGCAAGGGCCATGTAAATATTTTGCGATTTCCATCAATCTAACCGCTTTCTTCATAATGCCGACAGCACAAACAACTCTGCAAAAGTGCAAAATTGGTTGATTCATGGTTCTTTAGCAGCTTCAAGATTCGATTAAATTAATCATTATCGAATCAAAAACCTTAGATTCAATCAATCGGTGATATTCACTTTCTTTCCATCTAATCGCCTTTTCAGGGGTTTCCAGATTTTTTGGAACCTGAAACACCCAAACAGGTTGACCCGTCTCTGTTTTCATTAGCCGTCTGCCAACACAGACACGTTCGATCGGCTGCCACACAACAACAACAACGTCTTCGAACGAACTTCGGTGCTCTCTACACAGTAAGTAGGAAAAAGCAGATCGCTCAGTTGACGTCGGGAGCTGAACGAAAATAGCACGATCGCGAGCAACGACGCGTTGTTATGATCGGTCAATCGGTCGAACCAAGGACTGAAGGCGATAATCAGTGACAGGTTCAATCAATACTCTGTGCTTAGGAAACTGCGCATTGTGAACGGAAAAGTGATAAACAGTGTCTTTCAAGGTTTATTAAGGGATGTCTTTCGTGAATTAAGGAGACTAGTATAGGAAAAGATTTGTTTTGGGACAATTCTTCACGCAAAAAGGAAGTCGCAAAAGAAGGTAAAGACTAGCAAAAACCATTCAATGTTTGCCAGAAGATGTGATTGTGCGTGTGAAAAGTGAATCAAGTTTTAAGTTCTTCAACCCACAAAGAGGGGATATGTTTGTCAACTCTAACGAACACAAACCAGTTTCTGTCGTATGAAGATGAAGAAAAAGGCACCACTAATTATCGTATCGAAATATCGATACTCTCCGTGTGGAACCATTTTTTTTGTGCTAATATTCAACGATCGCACTCTGAGGATTATTCTGAATTCCAGCTGGATTAACCCGCAAACTATGACGACGATGGCTGCCACGGACAAACGAGCGAATGAATACAAGTGAAGATCTTATCTTGTGGCGCTTGACGAACACACATTCACAGCTCATAGAACTGCGATCTGTCGCTGCGAAAAAACAACAAGCCTCGATTGTCGGTGGAAAAATTGCGCTTCGGAGCGTTGCCGGCAGATCGTATGGCTGCACTAGCTAAAACGAGAACTCTATGAAATGAATTCTAATCGCAACTGATTATTTATGGATCGTACTACACTTACAAGGGGCCCTTGTTTGCCATCTTACGGTTGCGAAAATCATACAGACATAGGAAAGGCTTGGTGAATTTAAATAGCGCATCGAAAGCCAAAAGGAAGAAGTTATCATTAAGCGTCCAGAAATGGCAACGTAATCATTTAGTTTAGCAGTACCTGTTGTTCCAGTTGGATTTTACGCTGAACTGTAGTGCAACATGAGGTCGTCATGTGGTTCGAGACTGAAAGTTTAATGTCTAAAATGATGAAAATCTGCTTTGTCTGTACTTGTCGCTCGATCGAAGTACATACAGAACTCCTGCTGACCGCCGGCAAAAAGTTTGCATGCTTAGAAACTACAGCGTCACTGTGCAAATGTCGAAAGAGGTTATTAATATTCGAATGATAAGGCTTCCCAGTCTGCCATATCGTTCAGTAAAATTTCAGTTGGTATAAATAACCAGATGTTCATTTGATTCGCGAGGTCAGTTGTTTTTATTTTTGCATCAAACCCGATTCGTTCTTTTTGTGTAGCCAGTATCGTTGAGGCTATCACTCTTTTGCTTGAGAATAAATTCCCCTTTGCGATCTAATGTTCCCTGCAATTAATGCGAAACTTTTAAAAACACAGAAAAAGAGTAGGAAATTTTCGTTAGCTCTGGTTAGCGAATAAATAAATAAAAAGATAACGTTTTGCAATTTTGCGCTGCATTGCTTTGTTCTCTTCTACGCGTTTATTTATCACAAAACATGTTTTCTCACTACTAATAATTAGTAGTACTAATCATTTTTTTTTTTCAATTTAAACAAGTTCGCAAAACAAAACAAGTTATGTTCTTCCCCCAAAATTGTATGAAAATATCACATTTTCGAAAGTTTATTTGCATTTTTCGGTCGGTTTTCGTAATTTAACTGCCTAATTCGGAGATGCTTGCGCAAATAATCTGCTTACCAACAGAATTACATTTAACGGTTGCATTTCCTTTTGTTTCATCGTCGATCCACCTAGGCGAGCACTGTGGCGCTCCAATCCGACAGTTCTGCCACCGTTCCAAATTTTCGGCGGACATTGTCCATATCTTCCGCGAAGTAAACAAATTGGCTCGTGAAAATCCTACCCCAGCTGCTGAACCCAGCTCTTCGCATTACATCTTCCAAGGCCATATTGAACAGAAGGCAGATAACTCCATCACCTTGTCGAAGTTCGCCTGTAATCTTCACGCAACGTTGCACACCGTCCATCATTGCTCTAATCATTCTTGTGAGCTCCTCGGTTCGATACTGCCGTACGCCGCCACAAAATCGATGAACAGGTGGTGTGTAGGGTCCTGGAAGTTACGGCGCTTCTGAAGGATTTGCCGTACGGTAAAGATCTGGCCCGTTGTCAAGCGGCCGTTGACGATAGCTTCCCACAAACTAATTCGTTATAGGTGATAGACGATGGAAAATTATCTGAGATAGCACTTTGTACGCGGCATTCAGAATGGTGATCGCTCGGAAGTTCTCACTCTCCAACTTATCGCCTGTTTTTGCAGATGGGTTATATGACCTCTTCTGTAGGGATTTCGGATTTCAATTATGGTGAACACATTTTCCAATATCGTAATCTATTCCGAATCACGCCTTTTTCACATCCGTCTTCTACAACGGCCGTCACTTGAATCCAGCGTCCTTTCATCGCTCCCAACCACTCCCTACATACTACTCTCTCCCACCATTCTCGGTTATGCTCACTCTCCCTAGCTAACATAGCACAAGGGGTGCGTCACTCCCTACATCCCCCTTAAAACTCCTTGATGTAATGTGGCAAGTAATGATCGAACCAAGATGGCGCCTTTCGTTTCCGCTTCTCTGCTGGAGCTAAGAATGGTGCTTTGGATGTTTTTGTAGAGATACCGTTAGAAGAACCCGAGACAAGATCGTTTGGACATTCGCATCTTTCTACACCTGAATTACTGTCACCTGAAATTGGTGGCTCTGGTTTTCCTATTTTCTTAATGTGTGCCGTATTTCTTCTGTACTCCTTTCCATTTGTCAGAGATTTAACTATCACGTCCGCTCCCCTCTTCCTAAGGACCACAAATTCCTCATTCATGAATGCTGTACTCATTTTATTATCCCTTTTCATTCGTTTGAGAAGTACAGTATCACCCACGACAATATCTTTAACCGTTGCTCGTCTTTTGGAATCGCTGTATTCTCTCCCTTTCTCCTTCCGAATTGAGTCCTGATCTCTGGTATCCTCATCTTCCCATGAATTTGTCAAATATGGGAGCTTGGTGCGGATTTTCCGTCCAAACATCAGTTCCGCAGGGGCCTTGCCAGTAGTGGAATGAATCGAGGCACGATCCGTAAGTAGAAATTTTTGAAGTTCCAATCGCCAGTCTTGTCCAAGTTCCTGGGAAATTCGCAGATGCTTGAGAATTGTTCTGTTTTGGTGCTCCACCTCTCCGTTCATTTGAGGCCAATACGGAACAGTGTTGATGTGCTTGATGCCATAGTCTCACCAGAATTCGGAGAACTGCTCGCAATTCTCGCTTAACTGTGGAGCATTGTCTACGATGAGAGCAGCTGGGACACCAAAACGACAAAATATTGTTCGAAGCTCGTTGATGGTGCATTCCGCTGTAATTTTAGTCATCTCCTTCACCTCAAAGTACCTGCTTTAATAGTCAACAACTACCAACAGGAAGAGGGCCCAGAAAATCAATAGCAGTGTCTTGCCATGGACCTGATGGCAAATCCCGTCGAGCGGAAACAACCATACATCCTCGACATTTCTTAACATAAGCCTCAACATCCGTGTCCATCTTGGGCCACCATACTGATACACGTAAATGACTTTTCATCATACGGATGCCAGGATGACCTTCGTGGGCTAGAGACAGTACCTTGTCCCTCAGAGATTTGGGAACGACTATACGATCCCCTCGCATCAAGACGTAACCGACCTGGCAGAGTTCTTGTGAAATTACTCGGTATTCTGTTGGGAGCTCAAATAGACGATCGCTTGCAATCGTATTCAAAAGCTCCTGTATCGCTTAGTCCTGTTTGCATACAGCCTCGATTTCCCTCCCACCTCACGGCAGCATTGACAGCCGCAATGTTTGCTTTTTCGTTCACGAATATTTCCTCAGAGTAATCGAAGGGTGTTGGTTCCAATGTTGATAGTCGCGAAAGGACGGCTGCTACATTCTTTTCGCCTGCTATGTGCTTAAGGGAATAGACAAAGGCCTGTAGCCGCAACACCCACCACTCTATCCTGACACAAATTTTCGAACATTATGAACATATATTGAAGAGCTTTACAGTCTGTCACGAAGGTACACTTGGAATCGTTCGACCCCCCAAACGGCCGCCAACGTTTCCTTATTTCCTACCTGGGCTTTGCTGCGGAATGCCCTGTTTTCTTGCAGCGGCGACATTTTTGATCCCTTGCCTTGCATTCCATAGAGGACGCTATGTGTACTCTTGTCCCGCAGTTGAAGCAGCTGATCTCTCGGTTGTTGTGATACTTACGATTGCGTTCGACCTGTTCTTGTCACGATGAGATTCCACTCGATACACCTTGTCTTTGACATTTATGGAGGTCAAGTCGCTCATTTGTTGTTCCACTCCTTCCATCATAGCACCCATAGCTTCGACCTCTGCCAACGCAACATCTTTCTGCAGGATCCGGCGTCGAAATTCTTCTGAAGCACAGCCTTCTACAATGATGTCCACCATAAAAATCTCGGTTAGCACTTCTCGTACCTCCGGAGTATATTTCTCCAAGCAACAAACCGCCAGTTGCTGTCTTATTTATTTGTTTTTGCCTCGGCCTATTTCCTTACATGGTGACAATCACCGACGCCAGGGAGACGACTCCACCACCTGGACCCTACCTAACGACTCATGACTATGAACCGGGACCAACGGCTTTACTTCCCTTCCGAAGGAAGACGTGACCAGATTTTTTCGGCTCAGAAAAACCACCGACGTCGACTGGGATTGAACCCAGACCCACTGGGGTGCCAGTAGCAGTCACGCTTACCACTACACCACCGACGCCGGCTAGTTGTTGTCTAATGCGGAGCACGAAGTGGGTGAATCTTTCATTTTGCTCCTGGCGAATTTTCGTCAACCGACTCCGCTCCAGAATGTACTGGCGCCCAGGCTCCAAGTATGCATCCAATTTGGACACATCCACGTCATACCAATTCGCCTACGTCTAAATAAAAATTAAAAATTAGAGGTGGGTTATATCAGGGATATAACCGCGAGATTTTCGTGCCCTCCGCTCGTTTTCAATCTTGTATCTTTCAATTTCAAAGCCTGTCGTTGCCCTATACGGAACTATCAATACACTTTCTCTTCATGTCTATTCGTTCTAGCAATAAATTACCGTCCACTCCTTGCGCTTCGCATGGAGATGAGAAATTATCTGCTTCTGATGCTGAACTTCATCAATACAAACCATAACACATATGGTTGATAATTCTTGAACTATAGACTGTTCCAGAAGGAATGAGCACACCTTCAAAATAACAAAAAGTCATGTTTTTCTTAGTTTTAATAATTTTATTTGGCAAATCATATTTGTATTTGTGTTTTATATGATATTTTACTCACCTTTAATCAAAATATTTAATCATAGCCAAGACTCCTAACTTTTCCTCGAGCATTGCCCAGTGGTACTTCCCGCCATTTTGACCACTTTTGGCCAATTTTTTTTAAATTTTTGGATGTCGTCCGCTGGTTTTATGAATTTTCGAAGCTTTGCTTTGGTTAAAGTCCAAAAAGTCTCGGCACGAAACATACATTTCGACTTTTGTACCATTCTAAAGTGTACTTTGCATAATGGCATGACGCCAAATCAGGCCAAAACACTACTTGACCTTCGTGCTGCCGACAATAATCGCTTCTGGAGACATTCCTTAACGTATTTCTTCGTTAGTGTTCTTCGTCTCTATTGTGATGTACGGACTAGATGTTTTACCACACTTGCATATTGCCTGTCAAACCATAACCTTCTTACCGAATTTTTCGGTAAAAATTGCCTTCTCCGTTTCGGGGATGTCTTTGTCTTCGCTTACAGTATAGAATTGTGGTTCAGGAAGCGTTTTGTAATCTAGTTTCACATACGTTTCATCGTCCATTATTATACACCTAGAATTTCTACACAATAACGAATCGTAGATTTTGTGACCCCGTGGTTTCACGGACGCGGTCTGTTTTGGGTTTTTTTCTGTTTTCGGTATATTTTAAGCCCAAGTCTTTCTTTGGCACGCATGACGTTAGTTACGAGGCGATTCTTTTTCTGTTTTCGGTATATTTTAAGCCCAAGTCTTTCTTTGGCACGCATGACGTTACTCGACGAGGTCCCTAGATTTTTCGCAACATCCCGAACGGAAGTCGCTGGTTTTCGCTTGTAGGCATCGCTGATCTTTTTTATCGATATCCGGACTAACAGGACCGGATTTCCGACCACTCTTCGGCGCATCTTCAAACGTACACTGTTCTCTATATTTTCGAATCGCAGATCGTACCGCTCCGATGCTTACACCCTCTTCCTTGGCCAATTTTCTCAAGGAGAGTCCGCTGACAGTGCACCATTTGTGCACGATACTTTTTCGTTGTTCCGGAGTAAGACCGCGCATTTTGATAGGTAACACAAAACTGAACATTTTTTTGATGCTATGTCATTCAGAAATGTGCAAACAAAAAAAGGTGTGCTTATACTTTCTGGAACAGTCGTTAGGCAATATAAGTATTTGGGTATACATGAAGTTGTATAATGTGTCAACTCTTAAAATCCAACTCTTTGCAATTATGATGTTTTTTTTTTGTTTTTCCCAATAGCCTCGCGCTTCCGCTTGAGAGACTCCACTACGTACTTCGATTGCCATTGCTAAGACATTTCTTTGAGAACGTATTAGTCAAACTGGACAATGAAACTCTTGTTTTATCCCCACAAAAAATCAAAGCATTAGAAAATTCAGCACCAACATTGGATTAAGGCGATTCTACTTTTGTAAACAAACACTTCGTTTACTAATTTATCGGAAGTAAAATACAATTCCTTCAAATTGAATATATCAGCGGACAGAGATAAAGCTTCTTTTCTTCAAAGTGTGCTTAATTTGTATTTGTGACCTTTTGTTCAAGAGAAAATAACTACGAAAGCCATTGTTTACAAAAGTAGATTCACCCTAGTCTAATGTTGGCGCTGAATTATTATTTTACTTGAACCTGTCCCGTCTCATACATTTTACTTCATATTTTATTTTCTTGACGCCTTTCTTTCTGGGTTATGCTATTAAAGTGGTGGCATAGGTTAAATTATGAAAATTTTACTCACACAAATTCTTTCTTACTGTAAAAGTCAATTGATCGTCCTGAAAAGGACCGTGATAATGTAACGCGTTGGAAAGTAATTCTAGGTTTTTTTTCTCTTCATTAGGGTGAGTCTAACATTGAGAGACTCTCTTTGATTACTTTCTCTTTCATTCATATTCCAATCACCTTTACGTTTTTCATTTTACTATTTGTAGTGCAGGCTAGCACTGTTGTGTTTCGATCTGTACTAAAGGATCCCTCGAACGTTTTATAACGGCGCTGTAATAAATGAAAGAGAACGAGACCGGAGAGAATCTCTCAATGTTTGATTCGCCCTAATGAAAAAAAAAAACCCGAGAAATATCCGGCATTGCTTTGTCTCCCATACCACAACCAGACGGACTGTGGCGGGAGAGCAAAGCCTTGTTTGAACCGGCAGCATGAAGCAGCTTGCGAACACTGAACCAATTTTTTTTTTACTTAAATCTTATTTTATTTTCGTTTCCTTTTTACAATCACCTTTTTTTATACATTTTAATTGATTCGCTTTTGCTTTCATCTTTGGTTTTCTTCGTCTAATTGTTGATGTTTTTCCGTCTTCATTGTTTTATTTTACATTTTCAATGCTATGCATTGCTGGTTGAGTATTCGATTTCTTAACCTAGCTTAACTACTACTTAACCTACTATGGAAACGATCCACGTTTTATTCCATGTTCTGGAATTTGTTCAAATTTCGACTATTTCATGGATAGTCGTGATTCTTGTGTACCTGAAAAGATTATATATCATTCTAAGATATTTGTTTTGGATTATTTGTATGTTTTTCTTATGCTTTCTTGCACAACAGTCCCAAATCGGGGAACCATAGAGTATAACTGGAAGAACAATTTGATTGTATACTGCAGCTTTGTTAGTAATTGAAAGTCTTGAACTTCTACTGATCAATGGGTATAGGTTTTTCAATAGTATTTGACATTTGGTTGTGGTTTTTTCTACTTGCTTTCTGAAAATAAGCTTCCTGTCAAACGTGAATCCCAGGTAAACTACTTCTTCTGACCAATCAACTGGGTTATTGTCTTTTGCTATTTTGCAGTTTCTAGGTGGCTTTAATCTGTCGGAATTGTTATATGGGAACAATTTTCTGGGGATTTTCCAGATTTTCATGTAATTTGTTATTATAACTAAGTAGTTTTGTAGTTTCCTAACAGTTGCTCTAGTGTGTCTTCCTTTGGCCATTATTGATGTATCGTCGGCATAGAGTGATAGATGGCATTCATCGGGTGCTTGAGGAATGTCTGATGTGTAAATTTTGTATAATATTGGACCTAACAAACTTCCTTTGGGGACGCCTGCTGGGATTGTGTATGTTTGGGATGTACCTCTATTCAGAACAACTTTAAAGCTCCTATCAGTCAGATAGTTTTGGATTAGTTTTATCAGGTAGATTGGGTAGATACCATCACCGTTGATTTAGCCACGGATTTGTTTGCTTTGATGAACTTAGCGACTCGTTGAAGTTGGTGTGCAGTTGAATGATTTTTTTTTTGAAGCCAAACTGTTCATCTGGTATAATTCTGTTGTTATTGCCATGTTCTAATAGCCGAGCAAGTATGAGTCGCTCGAAGATCTTGCTTAACCCTTATGTGATCGACAAAAAAAACACCTTTAAGTGATCGACAGGGTACCCGGGTACCCACCAAATTCAAATGATTATAACTCTGGCTATTATTGACCGATTTTAATTCTTTTGGCACCGTTAGGTTCCAAAACTCATTGGCTTTAGGGACATTATCAGCAATGACCATTCGAATTCATCTGGTTCCCGTAAATCCGGGTTACCGGGGCTGTGGTCCGGTACGGAGGCACTATTTGGAAACAACTATTAAATTTCCATAAATGGATGTCAAAATCTATGGAATAATTTCAAGAAACCATTTCTATTCCATTGTGGGCAATATGCCGACTTGCTCCTGCAACGGCCATTCTGTAACAGGTTCCCGTGGGGCCTCGAGTGGCCATGAACATTTTCAGTAGAAACCCCTGGCAATATGGGTATCAAAATTCATGAAATTTCGCCAGTAGGATATTTCTTAACGTTTAGTGGCAATTTGATGATTTGCCCTCGGACTTGGTAATCCGGAACAGGTTCTTATGGGACCTCGACTGGCCATGAACATTTTCAGTAGAAACCCCTGGCAATATGGGTATCAAAATTCATGAAATTTCTCCAGTAGGCTATTTATCAACGTTTAGTGGCAATCTGATGATTTGTCCTCGGACCTGTTTTACCGGAACAGGTTTCCGTTTGGCTTCAACTGGCCATGTTCATATTTAGAGGGAAACCTTGACAATATGGGCTTCAAAATTCATGAAATTTTACCAGAAAGCTATTTCTCAACGTTTTTTGGCATCTGATGATTTGTCCTCGGAACATTCATTTTGAAACTAATTCCCGTGAGGCCTCGAGTGGCCATGAACAAACCTGGCCACAACACGTTGAGAAACGTTGGAATTTTGATAACCACATTGTCAAGGTTTCCTTCTTAAAATGTTCATAACCACTCGAGACCTGACGGGAACCTGTTCCGGATTGACAGGTCTTAGGATAAATCATCAGAAAGCCACAAAAAATGTTGAGAAATATCCTACTGGAGAAATTTCATGGATTTTGATACTCATATTGACTCATATTTACTAAAAATGTTCATGGCCACTCGAGGCCCCACGGGGACCTGTTCCGGATTGACCGGACCGAGATCACAATCATCATAAGGCCTGTCACAACCCTGCTGGATGTAACGCACCTTCCAAACTTCGACAACCTTGATGCCGAGCGCACACTACTTCATTGCTGCTGTCCGAACTGTCACCTATTCACCGTGTGCTATGTAGAAGTAGTTTTTGCGGGTGAAAACAAAAGCGTTTTGAGTTAAGTTGAGTATTGAGCGTAAGTGAATAAATTCAGTGCGAAACTTGTTAGCTAGTGCGAGTTAAAAATTAAATTAAGACTAATCACGTAATCAGAAAATAAGGTAAACACACAAAAAAACAACAACAAAGAGTTTATATTCTAAAGCTATTCCCTATACTAGTGACACGGTTACGACGGACAATTGTTGCCAGGCACGGACAGGTTGTTTATCTGAAGAAACACTAAACGTAAGTAGCAACAAGAATGAATTAGATTAATTGAATTATACACAATTATTAGCTATTTGAGATTGCGACAAGTTTACTATGTGCGCTAGGGTAGAAACCCAAAATTGAACACTATTATACCTAAGTTAACTATTATTAAAACGACTGAAGTTAAAGCTAATTATTCTAATTTCAATTATATTTATATATCCAAAGGGATTTTATAACACACACATCCCAAATAAAGTGTAACGGAATCGGAAATCGTTTTTTCATCTCGTCTGTCCGGTTGCTGGTGCAACAAGGCCACTTAACGTTGAGAAATAGCCTACTGGTGAAATTTCATGAATTTTGATACCCATATTGCCAGGGGTTTCTACTAAAAATGTTCATGGCCACTCGAGGCCCCATGGGAACCTGTTCCGGAAAAACCGGTCCAAGGACAAATCATCAGATTGCCACTAAACGTTGAGAAATATCGTACTGTCGAAATTTCATGAATTTTGATATCCATATTGCCAGGGGTTTCTACTGAAAATGTTCATGGCCACTCGAGGCCCCACGGCAACCTGTTACAGAATGGCCGTTCCAGAAACAAGTTGGAATATGTCCCACAATAGGATAGAAATAGTTTCTGGGAGTTATTCCTAACATTCTGACATCCATTCTTGCAAATTCAATAGATGTTCCGATATTGTGTCTCCGTACAGGAACACAGCCCCGGTAACCCGGATTCACGGGAACCAGATGAATTCGAATGGTCATTGCTGATAATGTCCCTAAAGCCAATGAGTTTTGGAATCTCACGGTGCCAAAAGAATAATAATCGGTCAATAAAAGCCAGAGTTATGATCATATGAATTTGGGGGGTACCCGGGTACCCTGTCGATCACTTAAGGGGTAAAAAAAATCGAGGTCCCCCCCTTCAGCACCCCTTGCTACTATACGAAATGTTTTTTTGTAAACAGTTGCCTTCCAACTATAATTAACACGTACGTCCCCAACCCCTCTGAAACAGAAAATTTAAAATTTAAAATTGATGATACTCCATCGTTAGTCATCGGATTTTTTTTGCGGTTTTTTGCAATAGATCACAAATATATCCTAGTTTATAGATCTGCACTACTTATTCCGAAAATTTCCGTAGTTTCGGATTCCAAGGTGGGAGTACTGGGGTAAGTACCTGTCCAGGGATGGTGGACTAAACATTTTTAGTAGCGAAACATAGCATGCGACACATCAAACTTCATGATTTTGAAAAACTATGTCATCAAAAGACATTTTGAATATTTCTGACCATACTGGCCACTAAAAGAGGCCCTGCAGGATCCGAGTTCCTCCGGAAAAGTGGCCATATTCAAATCGTTGCCAAAACGTTGCCTGGCTATCGACACATCAAACTTCAGGATTTTGCAAAACTAGGTCATCAAAAGACGTTTTGAGAATTTCTGGCCATACTGGTCACTTGGGAAGGCCCTGCAAGATCCGAATTCCTCCGGAAAAGTGGCCATATTCAAATCTTTTCCAAAACCTGGCTTGCGACACATCAAACTTCATGATTTTGCAAAACTTGTTCTTCAGAGGACATTCTGAGAGTGTTTGACCATACTGGCCACTTAAAAGCTCTTGCAGGATCCGAGTTCAGTATTCGGTAATTTTTTACCGAACTTTCAACAGCTGAACAGTTCGGTAATCCAATTTAACGGACTTCGGTAAAATTTGACATGTTCCGGTAATTTTTACCGGAATACTGTAAAATTTCACCGAAACTCCGGTAAATTCGATTACCGAACGTTCAGCTGTTGAAAGTTCGGCAAAATTACGAATACTGTAAAAGTTTTCTAAGTGTGTAGGTGGCTTTAATCTGTCTGATTGTTATATGGGAACAATTTTCTGGGGATTTTCAGATTTTCATGTAATTTGTTATTATAACTAAGTAGTTTTGTAGTTTCCTAACAGTTGCTCTAGTGTGTCTTCCCTTTGGCCATTATTGATGTATCGTCGGCATAGAGTGATAGATGGCATTCATCGGGTTGCTGGAGGAATGTCTGATGTGTAAATGTTGTATAATATTGGACCTAACAAACTTCCTTTGGGGACGCCTGCTGGGATTGTGTATGTTTGGGATGTACCTCTATTCAGAACTACTTTAAAGTCTCTCATCAGTTAGATAGTTTTGGATTAGTTTTATCAGGTAGATTGGATGAGATACCACTGCCCATTGGTAGCTCACGGATTTGTTTGCTTTGATGAACTTAGCGGACTCGTTGAAGTTGGTGTGCAGTTGAATGATTTTTTTGAAGCCAGAGCCGTTGCATCTGGTATAATTCTGTTGTTATTGCCATGTTCTAATAGCCGAGCAAGTATGAGTCGCTCGAAGATCTTGCTTAACCCTTATGTGATCGACAAAAAAAACACCTTTAAGTGATCGACAGGGTACCCGGGTACCCACCAAATTCAAATGATTATAACTCTGGCTATTATTGACCGATTTTAATTCTTTTGGCACCGTTAGATTCCAAAACTCATTGGCTTTAGGGACATTATCAGCAATGACCATTTGAATTCATCTGGTTCCCGTAAATCCGGGTTACCGGGGCTGTGGTCCGGTACGGAGGCACTATTTGGAAACAACTATTAAATTTCCGGAAATGGATGTCAAAATCTATGGAATAATTCCAAGAAACCATTTCTATTCCATTGTGGGCAATATGCCGACTTGTTCCTGCAACGGCCATTCTGTAACAGGTTCCCGTGGGGCCTCGAGTGGCCATGAACATATTTAAAAAGAAACCCTGGCAATATGGGTATCAAAATTCATGAAATTTCTCCAGTAGGATATTTCTTAACGTTTAGTGGCAATCTGATGATTTGTCCTCGGACTTGTCAATCCGGAACAGGTTCCCATGGGGCCTCGATTGGCCATGAACATTTTCAGTAGAAACCCCTGGCAATATGGGTATCAAAATTCATGAAATTTCTCCAGTAGGCTATTTATCAACGTTTAGTGGCAATCTGATGATTTGTCCTCGGACCTGTTTTACCGGAACAGGTTTCCGTTTGGCTTCAACTGGCCATGTTCATGTTTAGAAGGAAACCTTGACAATATGGGCTTCAAAATTCATGAAATTTTACCAGAAAGCTATTTCTCAACGTTTTTTGGCATCTGATGATTTGTCCTCGGAACATTCATTTCGAAACAAATTCCCGTGAGGCCTCGAGTGGCCATGAACAAACCTGGCCACAACACGTTGAGAAACGTTGGAATTTTGATAACCACATTGTCAAGGTTTCCTTCTTAAAATGTTCATAACCACTCGAGACCTGACGGGAACCTGTTCCGGATTGACAGGTCTTAGGATAAATCATCAGATAGCCACAAAAAACGTTGAGAAATAGCCTACTGGCGAAATTTCATGAATTTTGATACCCATATTGCCAGGGGTTTCTACTGAAAATGTTCATGGCCACCGACCCACGGGAACCTGTTCCGAATTAACCGGTCCAAGGACAAATCATCAGATTGCCACTAAACGTTAAGAAATATCCTACTGGTCGAAATTTCATGAATTTTGATACCCATATTGCCAGGGTTTCTACTGAAAATGTTCATGGCCACTCGAGGCCTCATGGGAACCTGTTACAGAATGGCCTTTCCAGGAACAAGTTCGCATATGTCCCACAATAGGATAGAAATAGTTTCTAGGAGTTATTCCTAACATTCTGACATCCATTCTTGCAAATTCAATAGATGTTCCGATATTGTGTCTCCGTACAGGAACACAGCCCCGGTAACCCGGATTTACGGGAACCAGATGAATTCAAATGGTCATTGCCTATAATGTCCATAAAGCCAATGAGTTTTGGAATCTAACGGTGCCAAAAGAATAATAATCGGTCAATAAAAGCCAGAGTTATGATCATATGAATTTGGTGGGTACCCGGGTACCCTGTCGATCACTTAAGGGGTAAAAAAATCGAGGTCCCCCCCTTCGGCACCCCTTGCTACTATACGAAATGTTTTTATGTAAAAAGTTGCCTTCCAACTATAATTAGGATGTCACTAAATTTCAGCTTCCTAGTTTAAAATAAACTATGAAATTTAGTAATGTAAAACATGAAAAGGTACCCGGGTACCCTGTCGATCACATAAGGGTTAACGATGACAAAAGACTGATTGGCCTATAGCTATCTGGTAATGTTGGGTCTTTGCCTGGTTTCCGTATGGTTGTTACTTTTGCACATTTCCAATGTGATGGAAATTATTGTAAATCCATTCACTTATTTAGTATATTAGTTAAGTGCGTGAGGGTTCGGTTACTTAAGTGTTTTATCACAATATTGAAAATGGAACCGAAGCCAAGGGCTTTCATGTTTTTAAAGTGTTTAAGAGCTAAATTAACTTCGTTGAGGACATCTTTTTGTTGTTTGGCACATAGCAAGGAGTGTTATTGAGAGTTCTGATCGTTTCCTGAATCACCGGTTCCATAGGGCTATCTATAGTGCTACCTATGTTGTGTGAAGCAACGAAATGTTAAGATTTTTGTTAGTTTCCAGAATGGCGATGATCTGGAGTCTAACTTGTATAAATTTGTTTGGAACTTTTTGTTTTTCAGATCATTAATTCTATTACGGATTAATTGTGTCAGTTTAGCTGCTAGATGTCTGTGCCTAAGATAACCTGATCTTTGAAATCTTCGTCTGATGGTTTTTCTCTTGGTGATCAATGATTTAGTCACTGGGTCAATTTGTATGATGTTACTTACAGATGATGATGGAACTCGTCGGACGCATTCATTCTCGGCAGCCACGATAGCTTCTTGAAATTTCAGTACTTCTCGATCGATGTCTTCAACAGTTGCTAAGGGAGCGTTTGTTGTCGATGCGATGGTCACCTCTTCTTTGAAGCTCGATCCAGTTGACATGATGGTAGTCCTAACGTTGTCCCATTTGCCGGCTCGACGGTGTGGATCGAATCTCCATCTCGACCGGTTAGTGATCGGAACTCAACTCACCTATTGTTTCCGGGTTGTTGATATTGTGGTCCGCATTTGTCAGGAATATATCTAACGTTGACGAAGCGCCAGCAGATGATACGTATGTTGGATCCAAAGGAGCGTTGATGGTGTACCCGAGCAAAGGATTATACCAAATTGATAACAAGTTCTATTACCAAGTTATCATTTTTTGATCACTGAATATGTTATCATTGAGGCTGAATAAACAGCCAAAATAACAGAATGAATAACAAAAAAATACTCGTTGAATATCACAATAATAACTTATTTTGTAATCACTGCGAACAACTTGATAACAAATCCTGTATTGTAAGCAAATTTATTGAAATAATATCAAATAAGGTTATCAATTTGAAAAAAATATTTCGTTTAAAAGCAACATTTCTTGTTCAAATATGCTGGAAATATGTATAGTTTTACAATTCAACTTATAACGTTCATAAAAATGAGTGTGTTCAAAATGATATCATATGATAACAAAATTTGCCTATAGTGATAACTAAATTTGTTATGCGATAACAGCGGAAATCAAAACGTTAAATAGGATAACAGAACTTGTTACTTATATGATATCAGCTTGTTATTTTCCTTTGCTAGGGTAGTATCCCAGTTGAGAGTCCTCGAATAGTAGGTTGCCTTTTTTGTTCCGCCGATGGTTTCCCCAAGCTTCGTGGCGGGCATTTAGATCACAGGCGACGATGAATTTCTTCCTGGTTCTTGTAATCTTTGCTAGATCGTCTTTGAACATTGCTGTTAGTACATTGTTTAGGATAGTAGGCAGCGATAACCAGCATACCACCGGAATCCGTAGACACTTCCACTCCAAGTGCTTTGATTATTGACGTTTTGTAGTGTGGTTGAATGATAGAGTTGATGTTGTTCCTTGTCGCTATCAGCACTCCGCCCTCTCTTGAATGTGTGCGATCCAGTCTAGTGATGGGGTAGCCTAACAGATTAAAACTCATGTCAGGCTTTAGGTGTGTTTCGGTCACTACGAGAATATTGATGTTTCGACGTTTTAGTAGGTCTAGAAGCTCGATGTTTTTCCGCGATATAACGGGTGTCCACTAAAAAATGAGAATGATTTCAATACTTTTCCATCAGAACAAACACGGCCGCATAGAAATGTCACTTTAGATGAATGAATCGTTGCACTCTCCAGAAAATTTTCATACACTCTTATTTCACTCTAACATGTTCAGTCGTGTTCAGCATGCCGTCGAAATAGGAAGAACTGCGCGCGCGTTGTACAATTCTTTTCAAGCGAACGAAGATCGTGGAAAAAAATACACGGTGGACCATTTTTGTCGTGAAAAAGTTCCGGTATCCACCGTATACCGTATCCTGGCATGCATGAGAGTAACCCGGAAGAAAGGTTGCGGCCGTCCAGCGAAAATAATGAATGAGAAAACGCTCCGCTCGCTGCGCAGCATGTTCAACAACAAGGATTCGGTATGTCAACGGGAAGCAGCCCAAAAGATCCATTGTTCGAAGTCACTCATCTGCAAGACGCTAAAGAAAGAAGGAATAGTGTGTAGAAAGAAAACCAGATCCCCAGAGTACACAGATGAGCAGATTCAAACCGTGAAATCCCAATGCCGCTGGATGACTCGGAATTACGGCGGAAAATCTTTCGTTCTGGACGACGAAAGCTACTTTCCTCTTTCGAAGTCTCAGATACCGGGAAACGACCGATTCTACACTAAGGACAAATCTACTACTCCTCCAAAAGTAATGTATAAGTTCAAGCACAAATTTGAATCGAAGGTTATGTTATACATCGTAATATCCGATAAGGGTATTTCGAAGCCGTGGTTCAAACCAAGCGGTTTGGCCATCAACCAGGAGGTGTACCAAAGAGAGTGTTTGTAGAAAATACTCATCCCATTTCTTAAACAACATCACTCGGATGGCAAATACGTGTTTTGGCCGGACAAGGCATCATCGCACTACGCAAAAAAAACGCTAACGTTTTTGGAGAGCCAAAATATACCATATGTCCCAAAAGACCGGAATCCGACAAATTTGCCACAGTGCCGTCCTATCGAGGATTTCTTCGGTCTTTTGAGTTCCATGGTATACAAGGATAATTGGAAGGCCAAGAACACCAAGCAACTTACCAACAGGATCAAAAGCTGCATCCGAAAAATCGATGTGGCTGCCGTCCAACGGTCATGTTCCAGCATAACGACTAAGCTGCGCCGCACGGCGGACCACGGACCATATGACAATATTCACTAAACTTAGTTTGAAGATTTAAGTTGACCCTTTTAATAAAATAAATCAGTTTGAACAAAACTTCACTGGTATTTTTTTCCTGACCCATTCTTTTCGTTCTCATTATTTAGTGGACACCCGTTAGTGCAGGCGTTCCAGAGTAGAATCTTTAAATTGTTAGTAGCCATTCGGGCGTGTTAAGCTTGTGGTCGTCGCTCTTGTCGGCTAGTTGAAGCTGACAGACATCGGTTTTGGGGTGCTGCTAATTCCGGAGCCCCGCGATTTCCGGGGCAGAGGTCTGGAAAATCCTCCGAATCAAATACTGGTTGTCGGTCTCTCCGTCTTCCAGGTTGATTGGTGGTAGATGCTTGCTTTCGGATTTGTTTGTTTAGGGCGAGCGTTTAGGGCAAGCGCGATCCGTAAAGCGGTGAGCACCGCCACAATTTACACATTTATATGCCACGGCACCTTCAATTGGGCAGGAATCTGTAGAATGTCCCTGTGAACATAGGTTACACCTAGCTCTTAAGCGGCAGTTTCGTGTGCACTAAGTACAGTCGATCGCGATATTCCATGCCACTGTTGTGTCGCGTCATTGGGTAAATAGCCAGCGGCTGGAGTATGTATCGGTTATTTAAGTCGAATTTGATTTCCTCCACATCCATGGTGCGAAGACCGCGGATAACTGCCTTGAACGGTTTCTCCGATGGCATGTCATGGGTAAAAAAGTACTCGATTTTCGTCTGGTCAAGATACTTCTTGGTTGTTGCAAAATCATCCTTCGTCGGAAGAACGACCTTGATTCCAACACGGCAGATTTTGAAAGCCGCATTGACGTTGATGGGTTTTATCGCTGATTTCAATTTGTCCAGGCTAAGAGATTTCACCATCAGTGGAGGCACTTTGCACGATTTTGCTCGTTGTTCTTGTGGCTGCTGATCTTCCATTTCGTCGCCGAAACCGCCCAGATCACTGTCGTTTACTGCGGTGCCGCCTGTGCTAAAGCGGTTTTTCGAAAGAATTGTCTGCAAAGACACTTCATCATCCTGTCGTTGCTTTTTAAGCTGCTTTATTTCCGGTCTGCAACCGGCTCGTTTCAATTTTCCGCCTACGTCCCATTAGGGCGACAGGCTTTGTTCGAACTAAAACTTTCCGAAAACACTTTCTAACCGAATTTTTAAAACACGACAGACGAGCTCAAGAGTTGAAACGATGATGATGACTCCATCATGTCCTATCACACTGAGCCAATTTCGTTCGCGATGATAGCATAGCCAAGAAAGAAGGGGGTCACGAAAATGCAGAACGAAGCAAATTTAATAATAGGGGACGGGCCACAGCAACTAAGCAACGTTATTTTGAAGAAGAACATTTGCTACCCGTTTCCTACGACCGCGTTAGGGAAAACAAATTTTTCAACCTGTCGATATGCAAATTTGTATGGCAGCAAAAGGAGGTCATTTTTAATTGAAAAATTGAACTACTTCTACTAATGGAACTTCTTCCATATTTCAATGCGAAAATTTTTTGAGTTTTTTGATCAAATGGCGCATGAATGAAGTAATTCTGTTTATTCGAACGAGAGGTATAAGCCTTCAAAAGCCTTTCACTTTTGCGTAATGCTCTCATTTTTAATTTTTTTGAAATGATACTCGGCATAGAAAAGAGAAACGTAATCCTACGTTAAAAGTAGAAATTTATTGTGTTAGTTTTAGTGGTTAGTGATTAGTATAACGTTGTAAAAAGCCTTAAATTAACACGTACGTCCCCAAACCCTCTGAGATAAAAAAAAATCGAATTTAAAATTAATGATACTCAATCGTTAGCCATCGGATTTTGATGTAGTTTTTTGCAATAGATAACAAAATTATCCCTGTTTTTGGGTCTGCACTGTTTATTTCGTAGTTTCGGATTCAAAGGTTAGAGTATTGGGGTACATGTCCAGGGATGGTGGACCAAATATTTTCAGATGGGTAATATGGCATGTGACATATCAAACTTCAAGATTTAGCAAAACTAGCTAATCAGAAGACATTTTGAGGATTTCTGACTATACTAACCTCTTATGGACCCTGCAGGATCCGAATTCCTCCGGAAAAATGGCCATATTCAAATCGTTGCCAAAACCTGGATTGCAACATACAAAACTTCATGATTTTGCAAAACTTTGTCTTCAGAAGACATTTTGATGATGTCTGACCATACTGGCAACTTGGGGGAACGTTGCCAGGATTTAAAATAGGGGGGAACTTATTTTTTCAGAGAGAGAGAGAGAGAGAGAGAGAGAGAGAGAGAAGAGACAGAATTACATTTGTTTTGTATTGTTTGTTTGTTTCTTTTAATTACATGCTGGAAATTATTATACATACCTTCAAAAAAACTTTCGAATGTCCATTTATTGTACTTCTAGTAAATAACTGCTTCAAACTGCTTATAATTTATAAAACCGGTTCTGCCATTCACACTTTGTGCACTAAATTCACCAGCAGAGCATCTTTTGCGAAATCAGATTAGGAATGAGAAGTAATGAACATCGACATTGACAGTAGCCTTCTTCTTAGTTCATACGAGTGTTCTCAACTTGTTGTTGTGTATTGGATTGTGGAATTTACTGCCAATACACCTATTCAATCCTTGTTTTATGCCATTGTCATGCAAAATACTAACTGAGTGCTTATATATGTATTCTATCCAGTGATCCGTTTTGTTATGAAGGTTCTTCTGTTTATAAGCGCACGCAGAACCATCGCTTATTCTTCCGGTCTTCTTCTAAGCTCTCCACCGATTGCTTGCCGATTGCTTGCCGTTATGCAAGACGTCCAATATATCTCAAAACATTGCGATTGGTTGAGCGATTTGGAAATAGCGAACTTATTTTGTGTAAGACCAAGTCTCTCCCGGTTGATATTAAACCGATGAGCATGGACATCAATAGAAACATGAAGCTGCCAGAAGGCCCAAAATGCATCAACTTTTAATGGATTAGCAAAGATTGTTCTTTAGAAACTTCAATTTCATTAATACAGATATTAGTTACAGTAATGCAATAGATTTTAGGATACAGTAGTAAAAATTGAAAGTTACGAAAAAGAGTTTGGTCGAGCATCGGCTGTGAAAGATTGTGTCGTTGCATTATTACGCACTATTTTCCTATCGGGCATGGCGCGTTTCGTATTGTTTAGGTTATATATAATTCGGTTATACGAGTGAACTTCAACACACTCCTACCCTTTTCTTTTTTGACCTGCATTCGGTCGAGGCCTGCACCGGTATTGTCTTGGTTTGGGATCACCAGTTTTTACACATCGAGGATGTATGCATCATCTGTTTATCCTATGTGTTATAACAGCTGATCTGGCAGTAACGGAGTAACAACCTCGGGCGGTCAATCATGCTCATTATCCTGCTCATGCTCATAAAAACGGATATATTATTTGAATAGGATAAGAAAACTGCAACTTCTCGCTCTGACTAGCTTGTTGTCTTGCTTTCTCACACGCTGAATCAAACTGTACGATATGACCAACATATATTCTCAATAATACTAAACTACAGTACCGTAAAACGGGGTAACATTAATCAGCGGGGTAACATTGATCGGTTTGGCCCATATCATGAATAGTTCAAATACATATTTTTCGTTGATACTCTTTCTAACTACCAACTATATTTCTTAATCTATGGACTGTTCCAGAAAGTATTAGCACACTTTCAATATAACATAAAAGGCATGTTTTTTTTTAGTTTTAATAATTTTATTTGGCAAATCATATTTGTATTTGTGTCTTATATGATATTTTACTCTCGTTTAATCAACATATTTAATCATAGCCAAGACTCCTAACTTTTCCTCGAACATGACCCATTAGCTTCTGCACAGTGGTACTTCCCACCATTTTGACCACTCCTTCTTTTAAATTTTTGGATGTCGTCCGCTGGTTTTATGAATTTTCGAAGCTTTGCTTTGGTTAAATCCCGAAAAATCTAGATTGGCCGTGCCTCCGGGCAGTTCGGCGGATTCATGTCTTTCGGCACGAAACATACATTTTGACTTTTATACCATTCTAATGTGTCCTTTGCGTAATGACATGACGCCAAATCAGGCCAAAACACTACTTGACCTTCGTGCTGCCTGATCATCGGCAATAATCGCTTCTTGAGAGATTCCTCAACGTATATCTGAGTGTTCGTCGTCTCCGTTGTGATGTACGGACTAGATGTTTTACCACACTCGGATATTGCCTGCCAAACCATTACCTTCTTACCGATTTTTTCTGTAAAAATTGCCTTCATCGTTTCGGGGATGTCTTTGTCTTCGCTTACAGTATAGAATTGTGGTCCGGGAAGCGTTTTGTAATCTAGTTTCACATACGTTTCATCGTCCATTATTATACACCCAGAATTTCTACACAATAACGAATTGTAGAGTTTGCGGACCCGTGGTTTCACGAACGCGGCCTGTTTTGGGTTCCTTTTGGGTTTTTTCTGCTTCCGGTATGTTTTTAGCCCAAGTCTTTCTTTGGCACGCATCCCGAACGGAAGTCGCTGGTTTTCGCTTGAAGGCATCCCTGATCTTTTTATCGATATCCGGACTAACAGGACCGGATTTCCGGCCAGTCTTCGGCGCATCTTCAAATGTACACTGTTCTCTATATTTTCGAATCGCAGATCGTACCGCTCCGACGCTTACACCCTCTTCCTTGGCTAATTTTCTCAAGGAGAGTCCGCTCACAGTGCACCATTTGTGCACGATACTATTTCGTTGTTCCGGAGTAAGACCGCGCATTTTAATAGGTAACACAAAACTGAGCTCTTTTTTGATGCTATGTCATTCAGAAATGTGCAAACAAAAGGACGCAGCCAAAACATGTTGAAATATTTCATTACATTCGAAGTAAAGGTTAAAATAAGTTGTGCTTATACTTTCTGGAACAGTCGTTAGTATTATTTGGGTTCTGAATATTCAGTTTATTGATTAACCAAGAACTGAAAATTTAACTGAGCATAGCTTCTTCAACGTTCAACTAGCGGGGGAAAAGGCAATCAATGCTTATCTAATAGCTAACATTACAGGTTAAGAAGTATTTCCCTAGTAGCCCAGTGTTTCAACCCAGTAAAAGCGACTGCTCTGTGACTCAATTAAGTCACAATCGAGCTGCTGAAACCATTGTTGGCCGTTTGTTTGCTACTTGGGTTTTTTAAATACTTTAGGCTAGATAGGTTGGGTTCTTGGTTAAGAGGAAAAGATTGTAATAAAATTGTTAGTCGTTACTATTTAAAAAAAAACTCATGGATGTCCACTTTTTACGCTTTTTTACTACAACTTGTTACAAAATCGAGGCAACTTCGCGTATTTTGGCTTTTTTATTTCGGCAAAAGAACAATCTGACAAACATTTAAGCAACACAAAACCGTCATATTTGGTTACAGTGATTTGATTGTAACTTAATTGAGTTGCATTGGAGTAACATCAACTCTAATGCAACAAGTTTTCTTTCAACCCTAGATACTATAAATGTAAAAGTGAAACAATTGATAAAACGCTATCCAGATTAGAGTGGCAAGTCAGGTTTAGTTCAGAAGTTCAACATGTAGACATTATGCTATCGTCAAGATATAAAGTAATTGAAATGTCTAATTACCCATGTCTAAATGCGAGGTGGTCGTAACAGCTCAAACTGTCTAGGTTCGAGATAACTTAATATTTATGCAATTCACTAGGTGCATCAGAGTCATCCTTTGTTGAATTCTATTTATAGTAGACTAAAACTGATATATCGGTTAATGAAGTCTTATAAAAGCTAATAAATGGTGCTAGAGCGAACTTAAAATCTGTACAGAAAACTTTTTTCTCCGATCACTGTAAATGTATGAGAGTATGCATGGATGAAAGCCCCCAAATTTATCTTATGTTATCACTAACTGAACTGATCAGCCCTTTTCCCATTTCAGCCTAATTAAACCACCATGCAGTAACCGTGTCAGCGAAATTAGATCAGTCTAGCATCCAGAATCTCAAAACTCCACTGTCGACCAGATCTGAACGACTATGAGCAATCACCGAACTCTCGCACTAACGGCCCTTCTGATCATCGCCACTATCTCAGCGGAAGATCTCACCGACAGTGGCAAGATCCGTGGAAAACCATTCGTCTGTCCGGAAGAATCAACCATCTCGAACTGTACCTGTGAGGAATTCGGAACCGAGTTCATGTTCTACTGTCCGAAGTTCGATTCGGCGCTGGAAGTAAAAGGAAATGAAGCCAATCAAGCCGTACAACTTACCTGCCACGAAGAGTACGATTTCAGTAGACTTCCGAATCTGGCAATCGGTGACACCAACCTATTGGTCATTAAGGCCTGTGTGTTGAACGAGACGAGTCCCATTTTGGAGACCTTTGGTTTCCTGGGAGTGAATAACGTCAAAGCACTCAAGTATGATGACTATCAAGATCTTCTGCAAATTCAGTATGATTCAAGGCATTTCGAAGGTTTAGATAAGCTTGAAAATTTGACGTTAATTCGTGGAGTTGGAATCAATGAAGATACATTTAAGAATCTATCTAGCCTTAAACGCTTGAACATCCAATCCAGCACGCTGGAACTTCGTCGAGGTGTTTTCGATGATTTGCCCAATTTAGTAGTGCTCTCGCTAGCGTACAACAAAATCGATCGACTCGAAGAGGGGTTGTTCATAAACCAGGGAAAGCTTGACGTACTGTCATTAGCTCGCAACAATATCAACAACATCAGCAAAGATTTCTTCAGTGGATTAGACAACTTACATGTGTTAGACTTCCGGATCAACAACATCTCATCACTGGAGGCAGACGTGTTCACGTTGCTGCCAGAGCTTACTGAATTGGAAATCGGAGGAAATCCAGTCAGCAGTTTCCCGGAAGGGATGTTTTCTGGGAATAGAAAATTAAAAACCTTCGGGTTGCGTATCAACAGGAATCCATTGGAAACTCTCCCAGAGGATTTCCTTGCAAATCTACCACAATTGGAAGTGGTCAACCTAGATTCGAGCAAAATAAACAATCTTCCGGACTCACTGCTGCGTCAATCGCCGAAAATCATTAAACTCAACCTTGCTTATAACAAACTTAAGACCTTGCCTGAGACGCTGTTGCATGATCAGCATCTCCTACGGGATCTCAATCTCGCTTACAACCTATTGGAAACGATTCCCGATGAGCTATTGGAAAACAATCGGGAACTGACAACACTAAGCTTGTCGAACAACCGCCTGCAGAGGTTATCAGGGTAAGTTTTACTCACCACGAACTTCATGAAACACCGTTTCTAATCTGCCGTCTCTCTTCCAGAACTGTCTTTCGAAACCAAAAAAATCTGAAGAAATTACATCTGGCAAACAACAAAATCCACACCATCGATCATTTCACCTTCACCGCGACCAAAGCTTTGGAAGAACTCTATCTGCAAAACAATCAACTGGCCTTCCACTCGACCAGCTTCGTACAGGGCGAAACAACCGCTGGCGAGAACGACAACACACCATTCCAGTATCTGGAGAAGCTTCGCACCCTCAAGCTACAAAACAACAGCATCTCGACCATTTTCGTGGACTGGAACCTCAACAACCTGGAACTGCGAGATCTGGACCTCAGCAATAACAGAATCTCCAAACTCCAGAGCGCCGACTTGCAGTTCCAGTCGAGCATCACCCTGAATCTTTCCAACAACAATATTTCCCTAATTTACATCGAACCTGCTCTGCTGGAATGGACGAAAAATCAGAAGATCAGCGTCGACCTGAGCAACAACCCCTTGGACTGTAACTGCAACATCCTGAGCTTTGTCAAGTACGTTCAAGATGAAAGCGCCAAAACGCTACAATTCAACACCGATCATCTACGATGTGCTGAACCGGAAAATCTCCGCGAAACATCTGTTGAAGAAATTAATCCCAAAGATCTCAAGTGCAAACTTGTCGAAGGCTGTCCAACGGAGTGCAGCTGCGATCTACGGCTGGTTGATTACACGATCGTCGTCGACTGCAAAGGTCGTGGTCTGACCCGGGTTCCCGAGCTTCCTCGACCAAGCCTATTCGAGGGCTTCAACTCCATCGAACTGCACGTCGAAGACAATCTTCTGACCGAACTGCCCACCTCAGATCTCTCCGGGTACGATCAAGTCACACAGCTGCACGCTTACAACAACACCATCGGACGCTTGGTGACTCAAAATCTCCCCTCTAAACTACGCCTATTGGACCTGACCCAAAACCGACTTGAAACGATCGATGATCTCACGGTAGCATTTCTCAACTGGTCCACCCAGCTTTCTAGCATCGCACTTTCCAGCAACCCTTGGCGTTGCGATTGCAAGGCGTCTCGCTTGCTAAACTTCATGCAACGTAATCAGAACCGAATCGTTGATATGCCGCAGGTCCGGTGTGATGCCACAGGCCTACCGCTTAGTTCCATCACCGTGAATGACTTGTGCAATGAAGATCTGACGATGTTGATCGTGATCTGTATAGTGCTAGCTGTAGTGGGTCTCCTCCTGGGACTGTTCTCAATGATGTTCTACCGATATAAGATGGAAGTCAAGGTGTGGTTGTTTACGCATAACCTGTTCTTGTGGCTCATTACCGAGGATGAACTGGACCGGGAAAAGCGTTTCGATGCATTCATATCCTACTCGCACTTGGACGAAGACTTCATCACCGATCAACTGGTGCCGACGCTGGAGAAGGAACCGATGAATTTCAAGACCTGCTGGCACGTCCGGGACTTTATGCCGGGTGAAATGATCATCACGCAGATCATTAAATCCATTGAAGACTCCCGGCGAACGTTGATAGTGTTGTCGAAGAACTTCCTGCAGTCGCACTGGGCGAAGGAAGAGTTTCGACAGGCGCACGTTCAATCGATGGAGGACCGTCGGATCCGAGTGATCGTCGTGATCTACGACGATATTGGAGACGTCGAAAAACTCGACCCGGAGCTGAAAGCTTATCTCAAGACGAACACCTACGTCAAGTGGGGTGATCCGTGGTTCTGGGACAAGCTCCGGTACGCCATGCCACATCCACTGAAGATCAAGGGTCTGAAGCGGGTGGAAAATGAAATTCTTCTGGAGCAGGTGGATGCGACTGCGCCGAAGGCGCCGAAGACTGTGTCGAGTTGAATCTTGCAACCTGCTGAAGCAGAATACTCAAATCGGTTAGGATTGAACCTGTGAAAAGATGCCATATAGTACAAAAAAACTACAAGATGTTGCAAATCGGAAGAGTCGAGAGGTGCCCATCGGACAACAACGAAATCAATGGTGTTTTATCGTGCTAGTCGAACGATTGTGACGATGCAATTATTTAGGAAAGCTCCTTCACTGACTGAAGTAATTGAATGATGACAGAGGCACTTGCTTAGAGAAAATGCGAATCACCAAGTCATCGAAAAAATACATACAATTAAGTATATTGTTAAGTTTTATTCAGGAAATTAGATTTCTTGCTGATGATTAAATTTTAAATTTCTGTAAATAAAACAATCTTCAGTGATTATTTGCAAAAGGAATGCATTCTTCACCAACCGTTCTTGTTTGACATTCTCCGAAGGCCTTGGTCCTTATTTTTTGTAGCTTCAAAATCTTGAAAAGATTGAACTCGAAAAAAATCCAACTCTTTCTTTTGTGTATAGCTTCTTATTGCTTGGGTAAAAATTGGTGAAACTTTGGGTTAAACTAGTTTAAAGTGCAATGTTTACATGTTGGTAAATTTTGTCACAATCTGTCAAGTGGTTGTCGTAATGCCTCTCAAGCAAGAAGTGCTTCGACAAAAATCTATGGTTGTGGAAAATCCATACCAGTCCCACAGGTGGATCGCGAAACAGTTGGGAATCGACAATTCACTCCTTCGTTCATGGAGACCCAGACGACCCATCGGTGAGCTAGAAGTGGCAGGTAAGCGAAGACGACCGACCCCGTGAACGCAAGGAAGGTAAGGGATTACTTCTAGCGCCATCCGAACCATTCGATTTGGGACGTGGCCAAGTAGGTCAATTCTTGCGTCTAGTCTAGCAGACAATGTAAGCAGACAGTTGACCTGAATGTTTCCGTCAACAAGTCTAGCCTGGATGTTCCGCAGAAGGCCCGGAAGAAGAAGGTCGACAAATTTGACAAGAAGTACTTAATGTGGCAGGCGATCTGTGGGTGAGGCGAATTCAGCAAGCCGTACATAACGACCGGCACTATCAACAGCCAAATATATAGAGAAGAATGCCTCCAGAAGCGCCTGCTGCCCTTCCTCCGGTCTCACGAAGGTGACACTCTGTTTTTGGCAGGATCTGGCATTGTGTCATTACGCGAAACCAGTGATGGAGTCAATGATGTTATTTTTATGCCGAAGGAGCCTAATCCGTCAAGCTCGCCAGTACTTTCCCCAATAGAAAAAATCTGGGTGATTATAAAGAGCAAGCTCCGGAAAAACGGAAGGTCTTCAAAAACTACAAGGATTTGATGAAATAGTGTATGAAAGTGTGTATGAAAGATGGCGCAACTGTTGCACAGGATTCGATGAGTAGCGTTAAGTCCAAGGTGCGGGCATCTAGCCTAGTAGAGGAGGTTGAATAAACCAACTTTACAAAAACTTAGCTAATATGTGTTTACTGTATTTATTCTCTTAGAGTTTCAAAAATATCCTTAACCGGGGATTGCAGAATCCATGGTTTGCGGTATCGATTGCTGATTGATTGTCGCAGAATATCGGAAACGGTCCCACGTCGGTGAATTCAGATCGTAGGTAGCGCCGCCACATGCCTTCTTGAATGCTGCGCGCTTCTTAATCTGCGGCTATCAGGATCTGCTCCTCAATCGGTATCGCTATATCCCACAAATTCTTGAGGTATATCGTTTGTGTACTACAATTTTTTCGTTACTGTAGACTTGAGGTATCGGATGACACGCTTAACAGCTTCCAATGCGGTCTGCCAGGATTCGATGAGAACTCACTTACCGCATTTACGGCAAACAAAATATCGAACCGAGTCGTCTAAGTAACGAAAGTTAAACATCCTACTGCTTCCTTCTATGGCACGTTCCTCATCTCCGTCGTTTCTGCTTCATGCCATCGACTTTTCAAGCCTTAACCCCGGATCCACTGGAGTAGCTACCGGGTTCGCATAGACGATTCCAAAACGCAGAACGATTTCCTCAATCTAAGCTCTCTGGTCTACCAAAAGCTTACCAACGCGTCGATCCCTCTTGATTCAAATGCCTAAGCAATCACTAGCCTCACCCAAGTTCATCATCTTGAAGTTTGGCATCAAGAATCTCAAGAATGTCCCGCATTCCACACTCGGCTCGATTACTTTAGACTGTATATTGCGTTCTTGAGTTAGCAAACCTTATCGTTTGGAATGGCAAATCCTTCTGGCTGATCCATGAAAATTTCCTCGTCACCCAGCTCGGCTTGTAAGAATGCCGTAACCGTGTCCATCTGGTAATCATTCAAGTTGAACTTTGCTACCACCAGATACTGAATGGTTGAATATCACACAACACTTCTTCATACTCAATTCGAAGCTTCTGCGAACATCCCTTAACGACAAGGGATTCCAGATTTCCGTCAGGTCTTCTCTTGATCGCATAAGCCCACTTGTTCCGGATGGCTTTGCACTCCAAGACTGGTAAATTGGTCAGTGTCCACGACTGGTTTCCGCTCAATGACGCCATCTCTTCCTTCATTGCTTGGATACAGTACTTCCGATCAGGTCACCACAGGACCACCTCGTCATAGCTCTGTGGAACGTCCCTAGCAAGCACGTCGATTGCTGATGAACCAGATGGCTGAGAGGAAATGACATCGCCAGAAAAGGAACCATAACGTATGAAATCACCATGCTTGCTTGGAAAAATGCGCTCCTGATCGCTGAGCCTCAACCCTTCTTGACTTACTTCAACTGGTCTTATTCACCAAGTGATGTCTTCAAAGTGATGTCTCCTTCGTCATCGTCAGAATGGGTTTGAGTTTCACCAAAATGTTCAATAGGAACTACCATCTCTTCCCTGAATAGCTCCACGAATTCTAATGGTCGGACATCTTGAACATATTGGGATTCCACATCCCAACAGTGTTCCATGTCTTTCTTCGTTGATTGCCATCAAATCACGACTTATCTCGAATTTGTTGCTCTCCGGATTGTTCACCCGGTTCCTTTCGTGTCCTTGCAATACTGCTTGACCTTTGGGACATGAACCATCACATTTGCACCAAAAACCTTCAAATGCTGCAAATCAGGTCTCTTACCGGTCCAAATTTCTGCTGGCGTCTTGCTGCCGATGGATTTTGTTGATGATCTGTATGGTGGTGAAGTATGGTTCAATTGAAATCGCCTCTGCCCAGAATTTTTTCTCCACCAGTGTCCGGTTTATCCTTTCCGCCCTGCCATTCTGCTCAGGAATGTACGGATAGGTCTCCAGTGCCTTCCAGAATTTGTCACAAACGTACACCCAAAAGTTGAAATGGTAGCAAAAAATGCAATTGCAGTTTTTGCAATCAGATCTTGAGAAATCCGCATGATTCTGAAAAGGCAATTTTGCCCATCATGATCCACAAAGCTTTTTATGGTATATACAAAGCCATGCAAGTGTGTACAAGCGGTTATCGCTGTGTGCCTAGTGTCGTCATCACCCTCCCATCGCCCTCTCATCAAACGAAGCCATGTAAGTGTGTGCGACCGACATTTTCTTCATTGTTGTAACGTTGAGTGCCTCGACAACCGAAGCAACTGTAGGCTTTTATTCCGTTCACCTCAACTTGTTATGGTGACTGGATGGTTACAATGAAGAGCCGTCATGCTGACGGTCGCCGTTCGACTCCTCAGTATCACCGAATTGAAATCTTTTTTTGTGAGCCATTGAATTTACTACTACTAATCAACTGTACAACCTCACGCACACATTGAATTTTTCTAATCGAATTGATGTGTTGCTTTTTTGCCCACGACCAATGTTGCATTTTTTCTCCAAGTTGCGATCCATTACGAGAAATGAAACCGAATCATGCGAAATTGCATTACAATCTTGCTTTTTAATTTTGGGTGTATACGGAAGAATATAAAAGAAGTTCATAGAAATTTGTGCAGAGCACGGTTCAGCTCTCCTGGAACAGCGCGTCGCAAATGGCATCAATGAAAGATGGCATTCGAACAGCAAATCGGTCGGCAAGTTTACCGGATGTGTGCCGTAGATGTAGCCCCATCAACAGCAACATCATCAATCACGAATCATGCACCTTGAACCCGATCGAAGCGAGCTATTGGCTCATTAGTTCGTTGACGTATTCTTCCACACGCGATCTGTTGATCAAACGGATAGATGTGATCTTCCGAAGAAGTCCGAAGTTCCGTGTCAATCCGGTATCTTGAAAGGCTGTCGCTAGCTTCGTCCATGCTCTCGCTGAATCCGCCGGATCCTGGACAAGACAGTCATTGTAAGTCTCCAGAATCAGACAGATTGTTGCCAACGCTCGCATCTTGACACTAGTTTACGGTTCAACGGTACTCCAACTTCCTTTACATGACAGGGGGCTTCAGATGCCCAGTACATAAAAAAGCGACAGCATGTTATCAATAATGAAGGTAAGCCAAATTAACCTCAACCATTGCGAAATAGTACAGCAACTGTTGTGGTAGTCAACAAAGTATGACGTCGCAATCATTGCGGAACCATATTGTGTTCCTTCCGACCAAGGTTGCGGCTTATCATTTTTGACTTATCCATATTCATTTGCCGATAGCTCTTCTCAGAAGCTCAATTTCAAAATATAATGTATGATGAACTTATGGTGCTTGAGTGCTTGGTCTAACAATACATAGCTCTATCTCTTATATCTGAGGAATAAGAGCGTATATTCGCAGTGATCTTCGCGATGATATTCGCGGTGAAGATCACGCGATTATCATCGTGAAGATCACTGTGAATATACGCTCTCATATCGAAGATATAGGAGTTAGAGCAATGTACTGTTAGACAAAATTGTAGGTCTACTCATGCACTACAAGTTCATCATACATCATATTATCAAATCGACCCTCTAAAAGGAGATATTGGCAAATGAATATGCCTGAGTCAAAAATGATAAGCCGCAACCCTGCTTCCGACAACGGAAACTGGAAACTGGACAGAAAGAGCGTCGATGGTTACGATACAAAAGATGGGCAGATTCCTCATCCAAAAAGTTGTGTCCAGTTTATGCAACGTGATCTTCGTATGCAGCTGCTGTGCAACCCGAAATAGCAGTTCCACTATTTGCTGGATGCACTGACCAAGAAGCTCATTAGAATCAGACCAATCGTCATCGGCAGAGACTTCAATGCTTGGGCTGTGGAGTAGGGCAGCAGATGTACTAGCAGTAGAAAGTGCAACCTTCTAGAAGCTCTGGCAATGTTGGAAGTTATACTGTCAAACGTAGGTTTTACCAGCACTATTAGCAGTGACCTTGATGTAACTACAGAAGTCCATCGCTGATGACAAATATGAACTAAATAGTGTGTAATGATTACACCCATAGCAATCATCTGGCGATCTGGCGATCTGGAAGACAAGGGTCTTCGACAAGGAGCTCTTTGTAGAGATACTTCAGTTCGACAACGAACTCTCGAACCGAAACGTGGACGAGCTAACGAATACGTGAATAAGGACATGCGACGCAACCATGCCGAGAAAACGGGAACCGAGGAACAAGTGGCACCCAGCTTGCTGGTGGAATGAGCAACTTAGCATCCTTCGCCCTAGTTGTCTCAGAGCCAGATGACGTTTCCAGGGAGCTAAAACTACATCAGACAGAGAGATGCATAGACTTCCAGGGCCGAGATAAAACGAAAGATAAGACTTAAGACTGAGCCACTGCTAATCCCTAGGGCGACGCGTGCCGTCTTGTCATGGCGAAGATCAAAAGTCCAACAATGGCTGCAGAGCTATGTCCAGTAAAACTGAAGGTTGTCGTAGATGGACTTTTCCCGACGCACGATTCAACGACGTGGCCACGTACACCGCACGGCGAGGAATGTAGAAGTAACGCTGAGGGCATGCAAGTCTCGAACGAGGAGCTCGTGGTGGTGGTGAAAGGGCTGTAGAAGGCACGCGGTCCGGATGGAGTCCCCAACGTGGATCTGTAAGTGACGATTCGGGCATTTTTGGACATGTTCAGGGATGTGCTGCAGAAATGTCTGGGGGATTGCCATTTCCCGGACAGGTGGAAAACACAGAAACTAGTATTGCTGTCGAAACCAGGAAAGCCTCTGGGGGATCCAACATCGCATAGAGCAATATGCCTGTTGGATACGCTGGGGAAACTCCTGAAGAGGATCATCCTCAACAGGCTGACGAAATTTACCAAGAGCGAGCACGGACCTTCGAGGATGCAATTCGGTTTCTGGAGGACAGTCATAAAGATGTCCAAACATAGCGAAGAGGCGATCGATATTGCGCTGTTGTACCTTGCAACTAGTTGAAACTAAGCGGAGTTGGCCTACATCCGGCCACCAGATTTCCTCTGGAATGAGATGAATATCTATAACACCCAATCAATGACCAGGGGTAGAGAGAGTGTGTCAGTGCTGGGCCCCTCCTAGAAGTCTGCCATCGCAACGGAACAACATCAAAGTCCTCTCTTTGATGCAAAGTGCAAATCGCTAGAACTAGAAAAAAGAAATAGGTTGCATAACTTTTTGCCAGTCAAGGGGATTTCCTCCCCCTTGCCTACCCTGCATGGGGTAGTATCAACAATCAATATGCAACTAGCGATTTGAAATTGGTTCACTATTGTAGAACCCCTTGGTCCGCATTACACCTTGAAGCCAGCACCTTGCTGTACAGATTTGCGCCTTTGTTTTGATTTGCTGTGTTATTTTGACAGAATTTTTGAGAGTGTGTTCGTATGAGTTCATTATGAGGGGCGCATTATTAAGCTTGGGACCGATGTGCTAGTACTGACTGAGCCAAGATAAAAATCGTGTTTGTATGGGACCTACTGGTCTTGGAGTTAGTCTATGGTAGTATGGTAAAGGGTTTTGTGCCTGATTCGGATACTACCGTTCAAATACCCTTCGCTCGTTTTCAAACTTGTATCTTTCAATTTTCAAAGCCTTCCGTTGCCCTATACGGAACTATCAATACACTTTCTCTTCATGTCTATTCGTTCTAGCAATAAATTACCGTCCACTCCTAGCGCTTCGCATGGAGATGAGAAATTATCTGCTTCTGACAAACTTCATCACTTAAGTATTTCGAAGAAGTTTTACTTTAATTTGTTCTGTGAAATGTTGTATTAACAATGTCTTAATTCATAAAATTAGAAAAAAAAACCATACAAAGACTGCATTTTGTAATAAATCCATCGAATGGGACGAAGTTGCATGAATGAATAGACCCAATTTGGTGCCTATGGACCGACATTAAATCCATATCCCTCGAATGTTTCTGGCTTAATAAAAACAGTTGTGTAACTTTTCGTGAAACATACTACCAAATGTCTTATCAAACTTATCTCAGTAGGTGTAGAACTAGTTGATCCTGGTTACAGCTTAAAAACTTTATGAGTTATAATAAAAAATGTCATCGAACTTTGCATAATAGGCTGAGTTAAGGGACACATACCCTATATATTGACAACGCAATATCGCAAAACCCCCGTTTTTCTCCCATAGAAACAGAAAGAAAATCTTTAAAAAATCTTGAAATCTTAAAAAGGTAGTCCATCGAATCTTCCGGTCCACCTCTAACCGTCTTACTATAAAGTATTCGGTGAGTCTTCACAGACTGCTGTCATTATGTAAAATTTGGATGACATCTGTATTGAGTTATCCCAAATAATATTAATCCATCCAATATATCACAAAGCATAGCGATC
This sequence comes from Aedes japonicus, assembly GCA_034211315.2. Classification (NCBI taxonomy): domain Eukaryota; kingdom Metazoa; phylum Arthropoda; class Insecta; order Diptera; family Culicidae; genus Aedes; species Aedes japonicus. The sequence goes on along the minus strand of JASCZW010001591.1, from coordinate 137,577 downwards.
GATTGAGCGGATTGGAGATAATAATATCATTGAGTATAGGACCAAGTCTTCCCCGGCTGGTGCTAAACCGATAAGCCTGGACATAAACAGAAGCATAAAGTTGCCAGAAGGCACGAAATGCATCTACGTACTCTTACTTTTACCAAATCCCTCAATCGCAATTTTAAATGGATTCGCATAGATTGTTCTTAAGAAGCTTCCCAGGATTGATACAGTTGTAAAAACTGAAAGTTAATGAAAAAAAAGTTTGCTTCGAGCATCGGCTGTGAAACGTTGAGTCGATGCTTAATCACGCACTATCGGCGCGTTTCGTATTGTTACGGTTATCTATAATTCGGCGATATGAGTGATCAAGTGAGCACAGGAAAATAAACAACAAAAATGCTTCCTTGGGAGATGTGGGGGTTCGCCATCATCTTCTCATGATTATTAGAACTCACGAATGATTACGGTGTCACTCACAAACAGGTTGATCTCATTTGACCGTCTGTAACAAAAGCCTTCATGACTGCTGGAGAAAGTGATAAGAAGAGAGTAGAAAAATCAATCACTCACTAATTATCTCTGAGAACGATATGGAAGACAAAATATTTTCAGCATAACAGGTGTTCGCCTCTGAGAATTATTGTCCCATTTTAATTCTTTTAGCATCGTTAGATTCAAAAACTCACCCGCTTCATGGATATTATCGGCAATGTCCGTTTGGATTTTTCTGGTTCCCGGAAATCCGGGTTGTCGGGGCTGTGGTCCAGTACGGAGACAGTATTTGGGAATTACAATTGTATTTCCCAGATCTTTGAAATAATTCCTACAAGTTATTTCTATTCCATTGTAGATCATATGCTGACTTGCTCATGAAACGGCCATTCTGTAACAGGTTCCCTCGAATGGATATGAACATATTTAGATGGAATCCTTGGCAATATGGGTATCAAAATTCGAGAAATTTCTGGATATGTTTTAACGTTTTGTGGCCATCTGATGATTTGTCTCCGAGCTGATTATTCCGGAAGCGGTTCCAGTGGGACCTCAAGTTGCCAGAAACAAACTTCGAAGGAAACCCTGGCATTATTGGTATCAAAATTCATGAAATTTCTTCAGAAGGCTATTTCTCAACGTTTTGTGGCCATTTGATGATGTCTCCGGAACAGGTTCCCGTGAGGTTTTGAGAGGCCATGAACATTTTTAAAAGAAAACCCTGGGAACATGGCTATCAAAATTCATCAAATTTCCCCAGTATTCTATTTCTCCACGTTTTGATGATTTGTACTTAAACCGGTCATTCCGGAACAGGTTTCTTTGGAGTCGCAAGTGACCATTAACATATTTAGAAGGAAATCCTGGCAATATAGATTTCAAAATTCATAAAAGTTCTCCAGAAGGCTCAACGTTGCTGATAATTTGTCCTCGGAAAGGTTATCCGGAAACAGGTTATCGTCGGGTTGTTTCATGTTGATGAGAAGTTTGAGAGAGTGAGAGGCTCTTCTGTTGCTTTGATTGTCCATTGCAAGAATCTCACATGTCAATTCAAACGCTGTTAGTACCAACAATCAATATACAACTAGTGATTTGAAATTGGTTCACTGTTGTAGAACCCCTTGGTCCGAACTACACCTTGAAGCCAGCACCTTACTATACATATTTGCGCCTTTGTTTTGATTTTCTGTGTTATTTTGACAGAATATTTGAGAGTGTGTTCATGTGAGTTTATTATTAGGGGCGCATTATTTAGCTTGGGACCGAGCTTGAGACCGATGTGCTAGTACTGACTGAGCCAAGAAAAAAATCGTATTTGTATAGGCCTACTGGTCTTAGAGTAAGTCTATGGTTTTACGGGTCTTCCCTTAGCTCAGTCGGTAAATGCGCATCCACAAAGCAACACGATTCCCGGTCTGGTATAGAAATTTTCCGTTAGGAAAAAATTCTCGACTCCCTGGGCATAGAGTATGACTATACTTGCCACACAATCATACAAATGCAAACATGGTACCTGGCATCGAAAGCACTCAATTAATCACTGTGGAAGTGCATTTAGAACACTAAGACCATCTCCACCGGTGGGTTCGTATCTGGGTAATATTTTGATGACAGAGAGCGTTCCTATTTTGATTTAGCCACCCACTTTCGCACCGGTCGTTGATAAAAAAGTAACTTTATTCTTGCACCGATCTACTTTGTATCGTTCCGCTAAACATTTCATGCAGTGAAAAGCTATTTGAGGCCCCCTTCGTTATATTTTTGTTTTGTTTATAATTCCCCAATATTTTGTTGTCACGAGCTTGAAAACAAATACTTGTCGAATGGACAATTCTAAGGTGTTTGTGGAATACTTGAGCTCAAGTGACGATGAAGTCGACAAGCTTGTGTTCACACAGCAGTTAATATCCAGTGCACATGGCGACTGCACATTCAAGGGCTGAAGGATCTCGCTCCGGGAAAGGAGCAAACATAACTTTAATTCAGATGAGAGAGCACAACGGTTGTTCGACGAACTGTCGAGGCAGTCAAACGAAACGAATAGTTCGTTCAGAAGCCTGGTGCGTTAACGCCTTCTTCAGGTTGTTCTCCGGAGAGGCCCCGCTTTGCAGGTGGGAACTTATCTGCGGCACACATCCGGTAAACTTGCCGACCGATTTGCTGTTCGAATGCCATCTTTCATTGATGCCATTTGCGACGCGCTGTTCCAGGAGAGCTGAACCGTGCTCTGCAACAAATTTCTATGAACTTCTTTATATTCTTCCGTATACACCCAAAATAAAAAAGCATGATTGTAATGCAATTTCGCATGATTTGGTTTCATTTCTCGTAATGGATCGCAACTTGGAGAAAAAATGCAACATTGGTCGTGGGCAAAAATGCAACACATCAGTTCGCTTAGGAATATTCAATGTGTGCGTGAGGTTGTGCAGTGTGTTAGTAGTAGTAAGTTCAATAACTCACACAAAAAAATCTCGGTTCGCAACTGAGATTCGAACCGCGGCCGTCAGCGTGGCGGCTTTTCATTGTAACTATCCAGCCATCATAACAAGTTGAGGTACTCAGAATAAAAGCCCTACAGTTGCTTCGGCTGTCGAGGCACTCAACGTTACAACAATGAAGCAAATGTTGGTCGCACACACTTACATGGCTTCGTTTATTTCATAAATCGCTTGGTGACTTGATGAGGGGGAGATCGGAGTGTGATAACGAGTGAAAATGAAAATATAACACTTTACAGTGGAATAGCAACAGTGGAAAATGGCGCAGCGGCGTTCTGTGTGATTGTCTCACCCATATTGAGAAGTTGTAGACGGTTGAACAAAAACCCAACGGTTGCTGCGACTGTCGAGACACTAAGCACACAGCGATAACCGCTTGCACACACTTGCATGGCTTCGTTTATACCATAAAAAGCATTGTGGATCATGAGGGGCAAAATTGCCTTTTCAGAATCATGCGGATTTCTCAAGATATGATTGCAAAAACTGCAATTGCAGGTTTTGCTACAATTTCAACTTTTGGGTGTAGGGATTCGGCTTTCTGGTTTGTCCCAATGATTGGATCTTGGAACACATCCAGCCAAGCCCTGCAGAGCACTTCGTCCTTTTGATGCGTCCAATTTCTTCCACGTGATTTTGATGCACTCATTTTTTTCACAGCTTCTCACAATAAACGTGTGATTAGCAAAAACACTTTCAGAAGAAATCTTGAACACTCAAAGTCTTGATTCAACTAGTTTTGGTTATTTTTCTTCAAATAGCAACGCTCGGCTCGGTTGGATCAAGTTGTCAAATTTACGAACCAGCTGCTTACCGAGAGAGCAAGTTGTCATTTTCCAACGCGGTTACCAACCACCGGTGCGGTGTCGAGTTGTTAAACTGGGTAACAATTTACCGATATTACCGCGTTGGTGCGGATGGTCTAAGTGGAGAGCAAGCAATAAGAAAATTGTGAAAGCAATAAGCTTGAAATGCTAAATAATAAAAAGAAGAGGTTAATTATAGGAAAAAATATGTATTGAGAAACTGTGAAAGTGAAAATTCCAACTCGTTTTGATGATAACCGTATGCGCAAATTTCGGAAGCGCGTTAAGATCGAACATACGGAAAATCCTCCGAAACGACCATGTACAGATGTCGAGCGAGGTTGTGGTTATGATGATGATGATGATGATGAGATACTACCATCTATTGTAGCAAGGTAACTTTCCATAGCAGTGGAATAATCTGAAAAACGATTTGATCAGGATTCTACTGTTGTTTGTGATCTTCAAGCTCCTGTATGAAGGGCCAAAAACGTTTGGGCGGGCCCGTAAGCAGAGACACTTACGCGAAACCCGCGAATAAAGGGAAGAGAATCTCCTTCCAAAAGCAAGTTCACACATACAGCATTAGAGTCGAGCCCTCGATTGACAGAATAAACCCAATAGATGGGGTCGAAGAGCCCGCCCTCGTTCCACGAAATGTTAACAATAGGGAGGAGGCAGTCCCATGCTCCCTATCCAAATCGTTTCACTTGGGTGCCCTGATGGTCCCTCCATTTTCCCGTTATATATTATGTCGATATGATGATATTCAGTATATTTTGTAATGGTGTAATGTTGATTGCTTACCTTGTGTTAGAAAATTTGTCTGAAAGTAAAATTGGTTAGGGTTTATACCGTTCTTTATTGCTCTATGTTGTCTCGATGTAACTGCATTTGAAGAGTTGACTTTAGGATGACGATATGATATTGCTCGTGTTCATAGAATAGGGAAGAGAATAGAAAGGAAAAGGGATTAGTGATTGGTAACACGCTATGCGCATGTGAGATTTTCATGGTGATATTCTCACAACGGCCGTTCAGAATGGTTCGACGGATACATATGAGAGATCATTCCCGTTGAGTTTTCGCTCGTTTACTCAATTCCATCATAATTGGTTATAGAATACAAGAAACGTTTTACAACGTGCTTCATTTGGGAATAACAGGGCAATGATCCTCCATCGCATCTTCAAGTGATCATTACAAGCTGTCCATTTGGTTCAGGCACTTTTGAACGTTGATGGGGCAGCCGATTCACACATGAAATCTGCCGCGACCGACTCGACAGAACGCGCCCATACCCCTTTCTGAACCGAAGGGCAGGGATGTCGAGCGAGGTTGTGGTTATCGGACAAAACTGAAAGCAGCCAGAAGTAAAGCGTTACCAACTTCTGGTTGAGACACTGGAGTATAACCTCGAGGCTGTATCATTATATAAAGCTTTCTAAAGAGTGTACAGAAAAAATTTCACACAAACCGTCAACCACTACAGCCAGCTCAACCGTTGCCTTTTCATCATACCAACATTCAATCCAAGCATCAATTTCCACGGCTGCCAAATAATTTCTAAAGGGGCCGCCACACGGCAACTATTTCTAGTATATAGTGAGCTTACTTGCTCGTTGCGCGCCTCTTCTTCTTGTACCTGTCGGTTCGTTTTCGAGAACCATTTTCACAGGGCTGTCATCCGACATTCTTACGACATGCCCAGCCCATCGTAGTCGACCGATTTTTGCAATGTGTACGATGGGAGGTTCTCCCAGCAACTGGTGCAACTCGTGGTTCGTTCGCCTCCTCCACGTTCCGTCTTCCATCTGCACTCCACCATAGATGGTACGCAGCACCTTTCGTTCAAAGACTCCAAGGGCGCGTTGGTCCTCCACTAGCAATGTACATGTTTCGTGGCCGTAGAGAACTACCGGTCTAATTAATGTCTTGTAGATGGTCACCTTAGTGGTTCGGCGAGCTTTGTTCGATCTTAGCGTCCTTCGGAGTCCAAAGTAGGCACGATTACCAGCCATGATGCGCCTTTTTATTTCTATGCTGGTGTCATTATCGGCGGTCACCAATGAGCCCAGATACACGAATTCGTCTACTACCTCGATTTCATCACCGTCGATCTGAACTCGTGCTAGGATGCTAACATTGTCTTCACGTGAGCCTCTTCCCTTCATGTATTTTGTTTTCAACGCATTAATCACAAGCCCAATGCTACCAGCTTCAGCCTTAAGTTTGATGTACGTTTCCGCCATCGTCTCAAAGTTACGTGCTACGATATCAACGTCGTCGGCGAAGCCAAACGTCGCGAAATTTCTGCAGCACTTGCTGAATCGCGAAAATTTGGTCCGTAGTAGCGCGGGCTCCCATCAATCCCGCTTGGTATTGCTCCACGAACTCCTTTGCAATTGTTGACAGGCGGCGGCATATTATTTGGGAGAGCAACTTGTAGGCGGCGCTCAGTAGCGTGATCACACGATAATTGCAGCAATCCCGCTTGTCGCCCTTTTTATAGATGGGACACACTATTCCTTCCATCCAATCCTCCGGTAAACATTCCTCTTCCCAAATCTTGGTAATTACCCTATGCAACTCTCTGGCCAGTGCTTCACCTTCTTCTTCTTCTTCTTCTTCTTTAGCATTTCAAGCTTATTGCTTTCACAATTAGCTTATTGCTTGCTCTCAACTTAGTGTTCTAGATGCACTTCCACAGCTATTAATTGGGAGCTTTCGATGCCAGGTACCATTTTTGCATTAGTATGATTGTGTGGCAAGTACAATCATACGCTATGCCCAGGGAGTCGAGAAATTTTCCTTGACGAAAAATTCCTAGACCAGACCGGGAATCGAACCCAGCCAGCTCCAGCATGGTGTTGCTTTGTAGCTGCGCCTTTACTGACTGAGCTAAGGGAGGACCCCCAGTGCTTCACCACCGTATTTTAATAGCTCGCTTGGAAGTTGGTCAACCCAGCGGCTTTGTTGTTTTTCAACCGACCAATTTCCTCCTCAACTTCCTGAAGGGTTGGGGTCGGGGTCCTGTCATCTTCTGCGCGTGTTCCTAGATTTATTACCGAGTCACTTTCGTTAGCTGTAACATTACCGTTCAGGTGCTCGTCGAAGTACTGCTTCCACCATTCAATCACCTCACACTCTCCTGTGAGAAGGTTGCCATCTAGGTCTCTGCACGTATCAGCTTGTGGTACGTAGCCTTTGCGCCAGCTGTTCAACTTCTCACAGAATTTGCGTGTGTCGTTAGCACGGTACAGTGCTTCAATACAGAAAACTATGTAATAGCTCATATGAACAACTAAACTATGAAGTGATAGTTCATAGTTATGACTTACAACCGATACGCTATGATATAGAACCGTGCCTGCTGTCGTGTGTACACTCTAGCGATAGTTCCTATGTTATAGTAGTAGACTATGAACTATTCCATCCGGACGGAATAGTTCATAGTTTGTTGGTCGAAGCAGTTTGACAGTTCGGTTGAATTGGGGACTGGAAACAGAATCTCCCCAGCAACTCTTCGCCAGTTTCCATGAGCTATTGTCTGTGAGTTAATAGTTCCAGGAGGAGCGTAAAATTTTCAATTCTCTTGATAAGGCAAAAAAACTCCCACGTTGACATACGTAGACTTGTATTCAGCATTCACCAAAACCATTAGAATAATGCTGAACTGTAATTGTATTTGTAATTGTAAAAACCACTGACGCTCTTTGCACAGGCTTTTATACATGATACATACATGCTTTCCGTCTTTCCGTACGTTCCCAAAGTAATCTGAAGTTCTCTGAAGAATTTCCCTGAACTGCTTTAAATACTTCTCTGAAGAATTTCCTTGAACGTACTGATTAATTTCCCTAAACATCTCTGAAGACCTTCCCTGAACTTCTTTGAAATTCTCTAAAGAACTTTCCTAAAGATCTTTGAAGAACTACCCAGAAGTTTTCTAAGCAGCTCCCCCAAAGTTCTCAGAAGAACTGCATTATAGTTCTCTGGTGAACTTCCCAAAAGTCCTCTGGAGAACTTCCTACAAGTTTTCTGAAGAACTTTCCGGAACTTCTCTGAAAGGAATCCTTGAATTCCTCTGAAGAACTTCCCTGAACTTCTCTGAAGTTCGCTGAAGAACTCCCTCGAAGTTTTCTGAAGAATTTTCCTGATTATTGATGTATGCAAGAACTACAGCATTTTATTTCTTTATCTGTCCATAGTTACCAAATGTGCCCATGACTACTTCCGGAATTTATTTTTTAAAGCACACATCTGGATATATGTGACCACAAAAAAAATCAATCATGTGTACATCGAAAAAAAAAATGATAGTATGTACTGTGTCGAAGATTTCTACTACATAGCTACTATCACTTCAGAGCTCATATTTTTACAAAACTGTTTTTTCGAACTCATAGAACTATGACATAGATATCTATAACGGCTATGTTATAGTGAACTATAACATAGATTTCAAGCGCCGTGTGGCGGCACCTTAAGAAGCGAATCATAGAATGTTCTACAGACTTACTCACTTACTCATGCTAACGCAACGTCCTGCGTTGCAATGTTCCGCTACGAAACTGAGGAAACTAATCAAACAGTGTGTTATACACAACCCCACCGATTTTTTTTAATGCAAACGTTATCGTTACAACCAACCACACGTGTTACCCTCATCTCCACCATCCGAAAATACAACACAAATTCTTAACAACCTTACCTGTTCATTTTAAACAAACATCAATGAATGCAAACGAACGAACAAACAAATATCAATCAATGCGAACGAAGCAAAAAAAAATTATTCTAAAGTGTGATGTTTTATAATGACCAATATCATAACATAAATAACACGTCAATAAAAAGTTCTGAACTTTGTCAGCAGAATGTAAGTACAGGTATACCTCGATAGTACGTACGTCAACTTTCTCACTTTAAATCTATATTGCATAAAAGCTACTGATTGTATCTGAAATCTAGTAGAAGATGCTCTTTCTTTTGGTTATAATTTCAGATATAACCAGAAGTTGTTCTGCAATTGCGATTCGAAGTGATAAAGTTGATGTACGTACTATCGAGGTATACCTGTATAATTTATTTTACGAAATATTAACCTACACAAATAGTTTTTATAACATAAAATTGTTATACATATAATTGTTATAGTTATAAATACCAATGTTTTATAATATATAATAGCACTATAAGAATAATCAATAAAAAAATACGTGGCTATTAGCTTTTCAATCGAATGGATAATATTTTCGAGGTAGAGTGTATTTGCGAATCAATGCAAAACAAACCTCTGTATCGAGATATGCATACATACATACATGACTGTAACAATTTATCAATACCGGTCAAGATGCTGTTTTGATTACACCGTCTTAGCGGAAGCATCCGAATAAACAATATTCAAAGAATTCAGCAACGCAACTGTGAACATCTAAACCATAACGCGTGTAGTCAATAAATCATAAATTTGCATCTCTCATTCCATTCCACTCATGTGTCCCTCCATGCAAGCACGTTTGCGAATAGATTTGAGCCTAAACACCGTTGTTTGTGTATATCTGTTTGTTTGCTCAAAGTTTGTTTCCAACCGCACGTAAAACTTGCGAACCGTGCAAATGAACACCACAACTCAGAAGTAACCCTCACTGAGGGAAATCCATCATGACCAATGACCGTTCTAGTAAATCATAACAAACACTCTCTATATTTTGCATAACTCCTCTCCTCAATCCACATACGAGTGCATGAAAACCTTGCCACCATCACGTTTCCAGACTGCCCACGAGAATCAATCAACGTGATCGATCATGATTGACCTAAAGGAAATGCACTTCCCGAAGAGCCACCCTACCGTAACAGCAACCTCGATCGCTGTCGGTAGGTTCCTAAGTACGTACCTACATTCGACCGTTTACGTACTATTTACTGTGCAAAATGTACACTTCACCTCAAACCGGCTATTAATGGGAATTTGATTTGCTGCTTGGTAATTAGCAAGTCTTGGCCATCGTCGCCCGCCACACGCGTTATCCAGGAACAATTGACGATGGCACTCACGCACACACACACACACCACAGTTCAGTCCATTCGTCGACATGTCAGAGGGCAAACAAAAAAATGAAGGTACAAATGAGAATCTTCCTTTATTCGACCACCAACCATTTACGAGCGATCGCTGAAACAAATTGAAGAGCTCGGATTTTTTTTTTGGTTGATGTTGTCGGTCGATCAGCACCTCTTCATACACACGCGTCATGCTAATTCGTTTGCGCCAAACAGCAAGGTGCTCGGTTAGAACCCAATTCAAACCAAAACCAGTCAAGAACAGTACGGCAGGCTCAACGGTTGTTTGGCTGGTTGATCGCGACGATCAATCTTCTTCAAATCCTGTTCGCGTGCGTCAGTTAGTGATCGGACATGGCCGCCATTAGCAAGCATTGGAACGAGATTATCCACTCGGGCGTAACTTGCGCAACGCTGTCCCACCCGGGCAAGACATGCCAAGATCACCTCCATTATCAGCTGCGTGCCACCATCGGGGGCCAGTTTAAGTTCTTCATTCCGATATCGCTCCTTCGGTTGTTCATGCTGTGCTACACCAAGAAGGCATTCTCGGCGGAAATAGTGCTGCAAGCGTTGTTCGAGTTGTTCAGTGAATCGTTCAATGGGTGGGCTGTGTCCAATTGTTGGAGTGCGGGATTCTGTGGCATGTACCACTGGTTCGGAGGCTTCGTCAACAACTACTCGGTGTCGCTTCCGGCGCTTCCGGGGACATTGCTTATGTTCCTCATGCCCGCCTACGTCAAGCTGAGCCACTCGAGAGCGATCTTCAATGTGGTATGTCCGTAAAATACTAGTGACGTGGTGATATGGTGGTGGTGATGATGATGATGATGATGATGATGAAGATGACTTGCCAGTTCAATGCGCTGCTGCAAGCAACAATTAGAAGTGAATTATTCTGCATGATCGGCGGGTGATTGATTGGTTGATTGATGTGCGCTTTTGGAAGTTTTTAGAGTGTTGGATGAAGTCGAGGGAACATCCACTGGTGGAGTACGCGCGGGAATCGAAGGTCATCGGGACGATGGCGTTCATGGCGATGAGTGCCGCCATCGGACACTACGCACACCGGACGAAGGCGGTGGAGTTCTGGTGAGTTTTGTTTTGTTTTGCTACGTTTGAATTTCAGGTTTAGGGAGCTGGCCGTGATAGTGAGGTTTTACATTTTATTTTATTTGTTTTGATTTAGCTTATACTAGCTTTTGCCCACAAAAATCTTCGATCAATCGAGTTGCTCTGATTTTATGATTTGTTGATCAAATGAAATAGAGTGACGAATTTCACGCCAACTCGTCTTCGTGATTGGCAGCACACTCTCATAATCCAATAAAACTCTGTGTGTGGGTAGACTATGTCTTTTCAAGCAACTTTGCATTCTTTGTTTTTTTTTCAAAAATTATCTAGAATACCATTTGCAAAGGGATTAAGTTTTTGATAGACTTTTTAAAAATCAACATAACTCAAAAAGGAAAAGACTTACAAAAACGTAATGTATGAGTGACTTTTATAAAATTGTCTTAGCTTTTATGAAAATAATTGTAAAAATTGTAAAATCGACAAAAAAAATGACTTTCTTAGAATTTGACGATTTTTTTAAAATATAGGCAACATAATTTTCCGGAAGTTTGCGAAACATCGCGAGATGGGCACTTTTAAGGAAAAAAAGATTTTCTAACAACACATTTTTCATGTCCAATTTTTACCGTGTATCGTGCCAATTCGTCTTATAATTTGGTCCTAAAACCTCACAGAAGCCAATTAAATTTAATTATAATGACAATTTGGATTTTTAAGGGTCTTTGAATGTTTGAAAAATCATGGCTACCATTTGGAAAGGGCTTATTTTTAAATTATTTTTTTAAAACTAACCGATAATACAATTAAGTTAGGTGGTTGATCCTGTTTATTACTAAACCTTTGAAGTATATTACAAAAAGGACATTAAATTGGACAACAAAAGCTTTATCATAATATCTGAAGTAGTGACCCATGACTCAATAGCAGTTCAGTTGTTTATATCAAAATTGCTAGATTTCAACAGAATTCAATATATTGTTAAAAAATTATGGACGGAGCAGCGGCCCATTATAATATTGCCAGGTTGTGCAAGTCCATACATGGATTGGAACGTCTCATGGGAAAGATGCATGTGATGCTATTGGTAGTAAGCGAATGGTAAAGTAAGCAAGCCTTGCTCAAGATTATGGAAACACAATAAAAATACCTCGAGAATTATATGACTGGGCAGTTGAACAGTCAAATATAAGTATTACAAAACTGAATTTCTGCTTCATATCAGCTGAACGGTATTCAAAAATGTCAGAAGAACTCGAGGAGTTCTATAGCCACGTAAAGACAATACTTGTTACACAAGTTCATTGCTTTGTACCTATCTCAGAAAATCAAATTTCTGATAAAAGGGTTTCTGATTCAAAGGATAATCCAAAGAAATTCAGGTTGTATGTGAAAGATTTATAAATTAAATATATGAGCTATGTTACCCTAGTAGCACACTTGTTGCAAATAATTCAAAGTAACTGCAATGTGACTCAATTAAGTCACAATCAAGTTTCTACAACCAATTATGACAGGGATGTGTTGCTTGGCTAATTACTAATACGTGAAGATGTACATATAAAAACTAAATAAAATAAACCATTACTGAGCAAAAACCTTTGAGTTTTCATCGACATAAACAGTATTTCTAAAATTCATATATCGTCATATTTGAAACGTTTTTAAATGGGTATGCATAAAGTCTCATCAAATTAGAATTTTTTAATTTGATAAGACTTGATCCATATAAAGACGATTCAAATATGACGTCCACTATTCTTTTAGATTTATCAGCCCCCTTTATCACAAATGTTCTAATACTTCCACTCCCTAGACCCCCACGCACCCAAAGATATACGAAAAGTAAATAGGAAATAGAAATATCCAAACAGGCAGTTATAAATGACTTGTACTTAAACGTACACTTTTGGTTCTGTTTTACTGATAAAGGGAAATTTAATGTTTATGACCCTTTCCAAATGTAAGTCTAGATGATTATTGTTTTTTTTTCCAAATGGTCAATACATTCAATTCTTTATGACTGCTAAATTTTATTGGATTCTATAGGGGTGTTGACTAAAAGCCAAAACTAGACGAGTTTGCGTGATACACGGTAAAAATTGGACATGAAAAAGTTGTTGTGAGAGAAACTTTGTTTCCAATTTTCAAAAAGTCACCCATACATAACGTTTTTGTAAGTCTTGTCTTCTTTTAGTTATGTTGATTGACATAAAAAATCTGTGGTTAGAAAAACTTGTTTTCCTTAAAAGTGCCCTTCTTGCACTTTGAGACAATTATATTGCCTTCATTTAAAAAAATCGTCCAATTCAAAGACAGCCATTTTTTGCAAATTGACTTAAAATTTTAAAATATTATTTTTTAGCGTGTAAGAATTGATTTTACAATTTTTAAAATTGTTATCATAAAAGTAAAGACAATTTTCTAAAAGTCACCCATACATCGCTTTTTTGTTAGGCTTTTCCTCGATCAAAAATCGATCAAAAAACTTAAGCCCTTTTCAAATGGTAGTCTACATAAATTTTTAAAATACAAAGTATGCAAAGGTGCTTTAAAAGACATAGTCTACACACACACAAAGTTTTATTAGATTCTGAGAGGGTGTTGTCAACCACTGGATGAGTTGGCGTGAAATTCGTCATATGTCCCTTGACTCAGCCTAATATGCAGCGCTCGATTAAATGTTGTATTATAATTCACAAAGTGTTTGAGATGTAAGCGACATTCAACTAGTTATACACTTGCTGCGATAAGTTTGATAAGTCATTTGGTAGTATGTATCACGAAAAGTTACACAACTCATTCTTTAAAGAAACTTTGGCGGGATGTGGATTTAATGTCGGTCTATAAGCACCAAACTGGGTCTATTCGTGGATGCAACTTCGTCCCATTCAATGGCTCTATTTCTAAAAGCAGTCTTCGTACGTTTTTTTTTCTAGTTTTATTCGCTGTATTCGTTTTTCCATACACAACATTTCACCAAACAAACTAAAGCATAACTACTTCGAAACACCTAAGTGATGTTCATATATGATTTATTATCCATTCGATAATCAAAACAATATAATTCACTCTACAACGATTTGTGTTTAGATAATATATTTGAATAGAAACAACCGCCAACTCATGCATTTCCACTTAAAATTTTACCACAAAAAGAAATGTTAGCAACATTGGGTCTATTGGGATTTTCTTGAAAATCATTGTTATTTTATCTATGTGAACAGTTTGTTTGCAACATGTAACTGTTTTCTGTATATCTAGACTGCATTACTCGGTTTATTGATACAATTAAGCCGAATTAAGATCACTCCATGATCATGAAGACCATCTGTTCAGCTTAACCAGTGAAATCGTGATGCACCAAAAGTTCAGGAAAATGAAAATTACGCAGAAGTAAACAACTATAAGTTGATTAATAATATCTCAATTGCTTCGGATTACATCGATCATCCTAAAAGCAACACGATTTTGTTGATTATCGCTAAAATATTGACACATATGGTACATAGGCTGAATGAAAGTGGTAGGCTAATATTTCATCCCGTTACCCTAATATTATTGTTTAACCAAGACCCTAAGAGATGTTAATTCGAGTTCACCTTGGCAGATTTCTTCACTTATGTGTTTCATGATAGATATCTTTATAAAATTGCTAGACCATTCAAGAGATACAATAACATTGTTTGCGTTATTGTTATCGTTACACTACACTCTTTAATGAGTATCTTCGTAGCATCGTGCACTCATCCAGGGATGCCAGATATACAGACATGTCCGTATTTATGCATTCACTGAGAAAAAAGATTGGTAAACGCAAAAACATTCTAATTTCTTTTAACCGGAGTTCTACGTTCAATTGGGTAAAAACATCATATTAGTTTAATTTGACTAGCTGTGGTGGTTAAAACAAACTAAAATTTATTGAAATAATAAACAATCATGAACTTATTCAAGATAATCCTTGAATTGACTGTCCTGTTTTATTGTTCCACTTCGCACTTCCCCACACAAGGTATTTTTCCAGCTAAATTGGCGCAAACTGTTTCTAAACGAACACAATCCATTCAGGTTTTAAAAAAATGCGTTTAACTTGTGTGGACTGTATTGGCTAAGAAGAAATTTGTGTCCGCTTTTTCCAGTTTTTTAGCTTGGAAAACACTTCCTTGGTCTTCCGGTTTCATCATTCATGAGGAGACAGCCATTGCATTTTGTCAACACCTGATCATACAGTATTCTGGCACGGATTCTGACAACATTGTTCTGCTTTTGATCCCTATTTGGTTGTCTGCAGGCACGGTATGACTTGAAGCCTTCCCGGAGATAAATCCATTGCACGGTACTGCGTGCGGTGCGAAACTTTTTGGCCAAATCGCGGTCTGAGATGTTTGGGTTCACCTTAATATTCTTGATGACTTTGTTCCGCAGTTGACGGTTGACAGTACCCGCCCGACGCCTGCTTTGAGGCTTGCGATCCGTCGACAAAGTTTCTCTGTACATTTTCAAAACACGCCACACGGTATTTCGGGGAAAACCCAACACTTTAACAAGTTTTGGCCCAGACCACGAAGGGTTTCCATATGATTGCGCACAATTATTTTTCCTCTTTCTTCTTCCATTATGTATTTCTCTGAAACACGTTCGAACTGCACCGGGGAAAAAAACTTCTTATGTTGTTATTGTTAAAGGGAATACATAAAATGCCATAGTTTACAAATCCAACCACTAGGGAAGATTTAAAAATGTTTGATCCAATACTAAATGGGCCACACCGTAGTTCTGAGAAAGACGATTGCCGTTAAAATATTCTATGAGACTTGTCAAATCTAACTCGACGACTTTAATAATAAATTGAACATTAAAACAGAGATAAAACATCATCAGCAAAAGTCCAGGTGTCCAATGAAGCTCGTTGATTGATATCAGAAATAGCAATGGGCCTAGGAACAGCAATATAAATCGGCCATAAGCTTCTACGAACATCATTAATTTCTACAAATCCGGTTTCCGATCCGGTAGATAGCTTTTTATCACTTTTTTATCACGTTGTTGATCCAGTCGATCAAGTCAAGCCAAGTCGATCTAGTTTCTCCAGAAGTATATTATGGTTAAAGATAGAAAAAAGATTGATGATGAGTTTCTGGATTTGAAGCAAAGTGGAGGAGTGCCGAAAGGACATGCAAGAGCTGGATCGGAAAAAAAATCAAAAATATTGTCACCCATTTATGATTTAGATTTAGATGTGTTGGGCCACTCTTTAGCTTATTACCCTACAAAGTTCGCTAACAAGCGACCCGCATAAACAATAACCATAAGAAGTGAACCCTTAGAAAGTATGAGCTGTTTAGTGGAATACCTGTTACTAGAAAGAAATGAGAAGAAAAATTAGTATTTTCCATTTAATTCCAACTACCTTTATTGCTTATCTTGACAGATACGCGTATTTCGCCCGCAATGAGCAGACTTCTTCTGTGTCTAGTACTAATAACTCGACCGGCCTCAACTCGACTAGTTGGAATAAAATGGAAAATACTAATTTTTCTTCTCATTGCTAGTTTAAAAAAAAATTAAATCAATAAAACACAACTTTCAGTTCCATACATCATACAGTTTTATTTCAATTCAATGGTTTTCTTGAATTATTTCATCATTGATTATTATTTCAACAAATGCGTTTAGTTTCTTCAACTGAACATTTTGTTTTGACCAATAAGACACGATATTTTATTCTATAAAGCATGAAGTTTTATCTTATTGGTTTTCTTGAATCAGTTCATCAAATTTATTGGTCCATATTCAAGTCAAAATATTATTTGAAATAGTTCCTAATTTGGTTGGTATGACAAAGTTTTTTTTTTGCGTGTACACAGATAAAAAGAAACATTGAATTTTCTGCGTGATCTAATGCACATAAAAGGATTGCGAGATATGGCAGAAAATAATGATATATTTAAAGTAAATTAAGACTAGCTAACGCTTGAATCTACTTTCACTTTTTTTTTAAACACTATTTTAAAAAAAAAAACTTTTTTGAGCGTATTAGTAGAATGACTGTGATTGGGAAACTAGGAGAATTTAAAATTTAACACTTCATTTGATCACTTTTTAAAAATAAAAATTAAACCTTGAAACACTTTTTTAAATTTTCGCTAGTAATCGCGAGCAAATTCCATTTAATTCCAATATGAGCTTATCTTTTGACAGATAGGCCTTATTTCGTTCGCTACTTACAGACTTCTTCAGTGTCGAGTGCTCGACTTGAATCTAGCCTGTTGAATGAAAGATGCAAAAGATTTCAATGTTTACGCCTTCTTATGCTTGAAAATAAACAAGGGGAAATTTTATGCGCTTGTTAATATTAATTTTTTTCTGTGTAGTCCGTTGAAAATCACTATACTGCCATAGTCATCCTAACCCCAAATAATGGTAAAATTGACTATCAATTTTTTTGTAATAGTAATGTTGGACTTACTTATATGTCAAAATCTGAACACAGATGTGTCATCTTAGGGGCTGTTCATAAACCACGTAGACAATAAAGGGAAGGAGGGGTTTCGAAAAAGTCTACGTTAGTCTACGATGGGGGAGGGGAGGGGGAAATACCAAAAGTCTACGTAGACCTTTTTTTCTCTCTACAAAACGGATACTCATACCCTCCACACAGAGAAAAATACCGTGATAACAAACATATTCTAGGTAAATCCAAACATAAAATTAATTAATTTTGGCCGCAAACATAAACATGATTTCTTTCTAACATATTCTATGTTTAAAACCAACCCTAGTAGCACACTTGTTGCCATTCGGTTGAGATATCATAAATATGACTTGCTAAGTCATAATCAAGTTACTACAACTAAAAGAGGTCGTAGTGTGCTACATGGGAAGTGACATCGATATTTGAAATTAAAATCATATTATGTTTATTTTCAACATATTTACGATACGAATAAATGTACAAATTTTGGATTCTAATGGTTGCGTTCTAAATTTAATTTATCTATTCTATGAATCTTGGTTATCTAAGTCCTGGATTGAACTTAAATGCTAACATGTTTCAGTTTCAAGAAGTTTGCTCAGAGATGCACACAGTTTCGAGCCCTGAACTTTGTAAAAATTGAAGCAATACATCAAATCAGCATAATATGGCAGCTAATTAAATAATGGAGCATAACATCCCGTTCACACTACAACCTATATAACGTGATAAAAAATATCTTCATACTAGCATCTATACATCTAAAGACTGTCTACGTTAGATTTCGGACACCGAAATAGTAGTAGCAAAACCAAATTTAAACATTATTCAAAAATACCGATTGTTTATTTCACAATAATAGATTTATATCTACATTAGAAACAGTTGATTAAGATGTTACTCCTTCTTTCTGTTAAATTCTCAAACTTTCTGTGGTAAACCCGCAATCAGGTTCCGTACGGTATCCTCAGATACGCCCGCCGTGACGATTCTCCATCTTCTCTTGAAATCGTCGGTGCCATTTGCTTTCTTCTCAGTTTCGAAGAGTTTCTGCTTAACTACAGCCCAGTACTTCTCTATTGGGCGAAGTTCTGGACAGTTTGGTGGATTGGCTGTTTTTGGCACGTATTTGACCTCTTGTACCTTCTACCATTTCAGGACGGATTTCGCATAGTGACAAAACAGACTGGAGAGTCGTGGCTTCTGATAAACGGTAGCAACCGCTTTTGTAGACATTCCTTCTCGTACTCATCCTTATTGATAGTGCCGGTAGAGACGAAACTTTTAGATTTTCAATCACAACTACATATGGCCTGCCTCATCAAATACTTCTTCCGGGAATTTGGACACCTTCTTTGTCCGGAAATGCTTGGCAACGGCGTTCCTTTGCATTGCGGTATAAAAAGCCAGACCCTGAAGCTATTTAAAGTCTTCGAGTACGTATGTTTCATCGTCCATTTTGATACAAGAAAATGTTTGCAAAAAATTGTTGTCAAGCACCTTAGCACGACTTTTTGCAGTGAAATTTTACATGTCATCACAGTTGGGCACCTTTTTCACTTTGTACGGCTTCAGTCCTTGCCACTGCTTACTTTTTTTACGTATGATTTTGACTTTCCTGCCACATTTCGCACAGGAAGATTGGGATTTTTCTCAATAATGGCTACCACCTTCTTGTCCATTTATCGGGAGCATACTTTTTGATTTGTTCCACTTCCAATCTTCCGATCCACAGTCAAGTGGGAAGTGCCGAACCCGCCAAAGGCTGAAAGGCACTATAATAAAGAAAAAAAAAACAGTCAAGTGCTGGCCAAACGATTTGCAAACACATAACACGGTACTTATGGGAATTTTAGTTTCTTGGCAGGATCGCGTACCGATAAATTCGTATTTCGCTGCCGTTCGTAAAAAATGCGTGTCCGCTTGATTCGACGCCATTTTACTGAATGTAACAAGAATGTAAATGTTGTACCACGAAATAAAGTGGAGAGTTTCAGCTGTCACATGAGTGAAACGTTTCAGCGATCTGTGAAATAATTCAAAATCTACACAGAAATAAAAGTGTCCAAAATTAACGTTGACAGGCACAAGTTTTCACCAAAAATAATTTGCGTGGCATTTGATATCAAGATCGTAATGTAGGTTGCAATGTGGACGGGGTTTAATGCCACACGCTAAAATAACTGTTTCTTGTTATCATTTCGAGAGGAAAAAAGGGATAACAAGAGACATTAATTTGAGTTGGTTGTGTGTCTCTATTCGTTTTTTTACAACATCGATAGATCGAATGCATGGTATCAACACAATAGTAAGTTTATGATGTCAACCACCAAGCAACACATCTCTTTTTTTCCTTTATTATCGAGATTTTTAGCTGGGCTGGTTCATCTCCCATTGAAATCGTTCAAATCCCTTTTAGGTATTTTAGTAACATGTCCGGGGGTGAGATTCGAACTCGTGACTTTGGCGTGAGAGGTATGGATGTTAACCACTACGCCGGGATCGCCCCCACAACACATCTCTTATAATTGTTTGCAGAAACTTGATTGTGACTTAATTGAGTCACATATCAGTTACAGTAACTTATTAGCAACAAATGTGCTACTAGGACATTGAGTATTATCATTTATTCGTGAATGAGATGATATTTGATAGTTAACTGGCTCCCATTTGACAAACATTTAGTAGAGGGTTTTAGCGCATGTGGTTGGGAGAAAGTCTACGAAAGTCTACGATGGGGGAGGGGGGGATTTGAATGTGTCAAATTTCGATCTACGTGGTTTATGAATAGTCCCTTATCTTACACGCAAAAACAAGTGGCTATGGAAACTACCATTTCGCGGTTTAGATTAAATGCTACGAATGTCAAACGTTCTTCTTCTATCTTGTCTCGTAAACTTATTCATAACGACGTATGTGATTGATGTGGTTCTGTAAACAAAGAGGGGAAGTAAGATTCAAACGTTGAATTCTTGAAATCCCATGCACTTGCACGCACACCAGGACCACCAACAAACAAACATGCCATACCCAGGGCTGGTAGCGGATTTATGGATAAATAATAGTGACTTTAGTGACTCAAATAATAAAAATAGTGACCAAATAGTGACCAAATAGTGACTAAAAAGTGATTTCCAAATTTTAGTATTTTTGTAATCTTTTATACATTTGATGTATAGTCCAGTAAAACAGAAACAAGGTTAGCACTCCCGTTTGCAAAAATGAATATGCGGCGCAGTATGACTTTTTGGTTTTTTTTTTGTGGGTCTATACGCACGGTTGGAACGCCTTCCAGCATGACCTGCGCTAGAATTACTCAATGCTGTACTCTGTACTCAAGGTCAACACTTAGCGTTTTAACAAGTTCCATTCGTCAATAAGCAGATCATAGTTGACCTGAATCGGAAGTAACTTGGCGATTTTCAAAACATACTTGGAGCTTTCACTGGATGCAACGGATGGTGGGTTGAGGTATTGGCAAAATTTTATAAACGAGTTCTCAAACCAGACTTTTGACGTACGACTACGTCTTTGTTGTCTTTGTGTGGTTTTTGGTACAATCTAAAGAAATCGCATTGCGACCGTTACGAAAAGTAGTCAGATTTTGAGCATTAGTACTTCAGTAATTTCTTAAAAGATTTTCAAAAATGTTGCACCAATCCATCGGAAAATCATTTCTACACGCTAGTCAATTTCATCATCAGTAGAGAACATTGCTGTTGATTTCCTAGGTGACAACATACTATTATGTTGTCGGGCAACATAGAAATTCATAAATGTTATGCCTTGTCTTGAAAAGTATATTCACTCTTTCAGGTCTAAGGGGTCATATGTGACCCCGGAAGGATAATGCCTGTACAAAATCAGACTGAATAAAAGTGTACACAGTCTTCGGCAAATTTGTTTTCCATTAATTTGTCTACCTGGCAAAAATAAAAAGTATATGAGTAGACCTGATTGACGACCTAGAACATCCTGAATATGAAAAAGTTCAGGAAGAAAAAATAAATGCCTTATTAATAGTGTAAAGCGTTGTTTGAGAATATTGTACATATGTATACGTATTATTAAATTTTCGTTGATAAACGTTATATATTTTTGTATTTTTCTGAGAGGTTCTAGGTCATCCAAAATGTACTTGATTTCAAAACATCAGATCTACAGTTGTAATAGTAGCTTTAAAGGTTATATAAGGGTATGATATGTACTCAAACAAATTGAATGAACCTTCTGTAAGGTCAACAGTCATTATTTGATAACTTTATCCAAGCTGTCCTTGTCTGCTGAATTTAAGATCTACACAGTAACTATACCGATTTGGGCTATACAAATTTACGCTACGTATTCAACCATATGCAGTGAATATTTTCGAACGTAAAATAAGATCATGAGATACACGGGGATAATCTAGATCATCCAAACTGTCCTTGAGTTCAGAACATATGATCTACAGTTGTAACAGTAGGTGTTTAGAGTGTGCAATGGGCCACTATGTATTTAACAATAATGAAAGAATAGTGTGGAAGACCAACATACATAATGCGACAATCTTGGGATATTCTAGGTACTCCAAACTGTCCTTAAGTTCAAAACATAAGATTTACAGTTTAAGCTATACATGGTGACCATATGTATGCAAAAATATTCAATGAACCTTTCGGAAGCTCAACAGTTATTATTTTATAACTTTGAGATGCTCTATGTAATCCAAACTGTTCGCGAACATACGCTCCAAGTGAAGGCAGCAGCATGTGAGCAAGAGCGTGCATCGACTACACCAACAAAGCAGCGAGAGCGTGAGTGCCACGAGTGCAAATGAGCGCCCGTGAGTGCACCGACCGACCGACGGACAATCATCATCATCATCATCATCGTCTCCCGTCGCATCGTTTAGTTCGCCAGCCTGCGGGGTGATGATGGTACCACACACACGTCGCGTGGGTTCTATGCACACGTAGAATGTTCTACGCCTTTCTCGACCACGTGGCGGCTGCTATAAAAACGGGACACCTTCGCTCCCGCAGTTTAGTCTTGAATTTGAACCGTGCCGCCTGTGAACAAAACAAAAGGTGAAGAAAAGTGAAATGTAAATAGTGAAGTACAGAGAAATAAATTAGTGCAGTAGTGAAAAGTGCTGTCCCATTGCCATCCGAAAACCCATCCCCCCAAATACAGTCCACTGCTCCGCCTTGCAGTTTCTTGTGTTCATTGCCGAACACAAACCGTCGTGGAGTTCAGAACTTGAAATCTACGATAGTAACAGTAGTTTTTTGGGCTATTCAAAGTTACGTCACGAACGTTACGTTACGTTATGTTATCCAAACTGTCAGGGCATTCAGAACTTAAGATTTACAGTTGTAACAGTAAATTTTAGGCAATACATAGTTACAAAAAATATTCAAACATTCAAACATTAACATTCTTAATGTCTTAACACATATAAAGCAGTATGACATGTTCCAGGTCATCCAAACAATCCTTAATATCAGAACATAGGACCTACAGTTGTAACAAAAGCTTTCTGGGCTATGCAAAGCTACGATGTGTATTGAAACATATTCATTGAATATTTTCGAAGAACAGCAGACATTATGAGACAATCTTCGGAAGTTCTAGGTTATCCAAACTTTCCTGGAATTCAAAACATAAAATCTACAGCTTATTGGACTAAACAAAGTAACAATATGTATTTGTGATGATGTTGTTTTGAGAAGGAAATTTCTCATCACCATGAGGCTCTAGGTAATATGTATTTGACCAAATTAAGTGAGTCTTTTTGATGGTCAACCGATATAATGCGATATTTTGGGATATTCTAGGTCATCATTTAAAGTTCATCCAAATAATCGTAAAGTTAGCGTAAAGGTTACGCTATGCATTCAAACACATTCAGTGAAGCTTCTGTAAGCTCACCAGTCATTATCAGATTATCTTGGGATGTTCAGGTTCATTAAAACTGACCATGAGTTCAGAACTTATGATATACGGTAGTAACCGTAGCCTTTTGGGCTATACAAAGCCACGATAAATATTTAAACATATTCAACTAATATTCTGAAACGTCTACAGATAACACCGAATAACCATGTTAGTTTCAGCTCATTCAAACTGTCCTTCAAAACTTAAGGTCTACAATTGTAACAACAGCTTTATGGGCTATACAAAGTTAAGTTAGTTTGTTTAGCACAGAATATCCCAAGATTATGTCATCATGTAAGTAGGTCTACCAGGACATTCAGGCGCGACAGCGTTCGCCAGGGCATCTTGTTTTTTTTGCTGTATATTTCTCGGCATTCTATAGTGTGGCCAGATAGCTTAATTTGGTTGACTATTGAACAATAGGTACAACATTTTATTTTAAACTTTTTACAATCGGCAGTATGAAAATAGTGACTTTAGTGACCATTTTCCGAAAAATAGTGACTTTAGTGACTGTTCGATCCCAAACGGCACACGACGTGCTTGCTGTTGTTGAGTAGCGCCAAACACGCGTCCCCCCGGGAGCGTGTATTGTTTCCACCCATTGCGAGCGGCTAGCATGCAATGATAGCCTGATGCTATTATTGTAGCTAAAGTGGGCAGCGTGGAACAACACTGTCGGCGCGCCGTATCTATGCGCCATTGTAGCGATGCGGTGCGCACGGCACTATTATCCGTACTTCGTGTCCCCTATAAAAGGGACACAACGATGTATATAGTTTAGTGGTGTTTTAGTGTTGTATCGTTACCCACCGAGCTGGCATGCTGCCTCTCGGTGGTAATAAATTATCATCGACATAGTAGTCCGTTTGTTTTCGTTTGTTATCGTCGTCTCAGAAGGAAATAAATCACAACGTAGGGCCTTGTCAAGCCCTGGACGAAACAGTGACTTTTGGAGGCAAATAGTGACTTTTTAGTGACTAGACTCAAAATAGTGACCAAGTCACTAAAAAGTGACCTGCTACCAGCCCTGCATACCAGCAAAAACACCAGTCGTAATAACTACTACACAGCTTCTGATGTCGTGTCCATAGACACAATCGGTCCGTTCACTCTCACCGAAAAAGGAAATCGCTATGCAGAAACACTGCAATGCGATCTCTCCAAGTATGTGATTGCGTTTCCCGTACCGGACAAATTAGCTGTTTCAATAGCAAAAGCAGTAGTAGAGAAATGCATTCTCACATATGGTCCTATGAAATGCATCAAAACTGACCAAGGCACAGAATACAAAGGAGTATTTGAGGAAATATGCAATTTGCTGTAGTTTAAACATAACTGTTCCACGGCTTAATAACCACAAACAATCGGTTCGTTAGAGTGCAACCACAAATGCTTAAATGAGTATTCACGAATGTTTGTAAACGAACGCTTAAACGATTGGGACGAGTGGTTATCTTTTTATTGTTTTGTTTACAATACAACCCCAAACACAGACCACAATATCACTCCTTTTAAACTTATTCAGGGAAAAAAAAACTTAACGCTTACGAATTTTGTGAAAATTCGCAAATAAATCTATTATATAATCTAGATTCCTAACAAAAAGATCTTAAATTCAAATATTTGTTTGCATAACAAGAGAAGAAGAAAACAGTATGAATAAAACAATCTGACCTACCAACCTAAGTTATAACCAGTTTATAGTGGTCCTTATCAAATAAAAGAACTAAGAGATTCAAATGTTATCATTAAAAATCAGAATGAAAACAGCAGAAGTACATTAAAAAAGGTTAATCAAAAATAAAGAATAAAGAAAAAGAATAAAAATAAATAAATAAAGAAAAAGAATTAGTATTTTCCATTTAATTTCAACTACTTTTGCTCATCTTAACAAATACGCGTATTTCGTCGACAATGTGCAGACTTCTTCAGTGTCTGGTACTAATAACTCGACTCAAAGAAAACCTTTGCCACCTGCCGTATATATACTATTTTCTAAATACAAAACATTTACCTACCATTGTTTTGTTTATACCTATCATGAGTCTAAAACAAATGTGCTTAATATCTACTTCGCTTTTTCCCCCTATACCTAACCTAATTATTATGTAGCAGAGGGTGCTCTCCCAAGTAACAATTCAAATGCAAATTGGTTTTATTCATGTTTTATGGTAGTTTTATCAAAGCATTATGGAGATCATCTGGTTTTATCAGGGCATTTTCCAAGTTAAGGTGGTTTTAATTGATTAATAGTTTTTAAGAGTGATTAAAGAACACTTGAAGAAACCTCCATAAAACTACATTATTTATAAGTGTAATTCACCTTATAACTAATTTTATAAGATACTTGAGTCCCCTCTCAAGACATTGATTCGCAACTTTCATAAAACCTGATAAAAGTTTTGAGAAAGTTTTATGACATTCTTCTTTAAGATAAATGTATCTTAAAAATGCTGCCATAAAACGCTCTTAGAACCATTCGGTTTCGAATAAGAGCACGTACTCTTGAGAAAGAACATTATGTGAAAAATAAACAAACTGGACAATGGACGCAGATAGGTGAAAGAAAATATAAAATAGTGGATCGTTCAAGCGAAAATTCAATAAAAAACTATCCAATATATTGAATACTTCTTCATCTCAGCCACCAACGACAATTTTTTTTACCATCGCTAGATTCCATTGGATTCGCAGCCTACTGAGACTAACTTATCAGAAGGGTCTATGCGTTATGCGTCCTATTTTTTTGTAACGAATCAAATTAAATGGTGCAATGTGTCGCCAGTTGTAAACCGAGAATCATAACTCATGACGTCCCAGGTAGTGCGTTATCGTCATGTGTTATCGTATGTCCACCACCGTTAAATTTAAAGTTGGAAGTGGTGCGTTGGAATTGCTCAGTGATCTACTACACAGCGCACTTCATCCGACGTTAGGTTTAGTATATAGATCAAGATGAAAAATCATTTTTCGCTCAACTGATGTTTCCGCCTTCCAGGCAATATTTATTATCTGTTATTCCTCCCAAAACCATTGTTAGCATATTCAAGTTAAATTTTCTTTTTGTTTTTTTTTTTGTTTTTTATCGACTTACGCTGGTGATTAAAAATATTAAATTATAAGCTGTAATTATGACTTAGAACAACAATTACGCATAGGCACTTTTGATTTGCACGGTCACATTTTCTTTGTTTATGAAGTGCCTTTTTCACACTGGTTTTATGGCTACCTACCGAAAGACTTGTTTACCTTGAGCAATTCAAACAAGTTTTATTCAAGCGTAACTCATCTTTTTCAAGAGAAGAACATATAAAGATGAACTTATCGCGCTCCTCAAAAAATCTTGTTAGTCTTGTGCAAGAAATATAGGTTTTATTTGCGTTTTATGGTAGTTTTAGATAAAACCATTGGAAAAATGGCGAGCGTGGCTATTTTGGATTCTCTCGGAACGGTAGCTATTTTCATAAGTATGCAACAAAACTCTCAATTTTCCAATAGTACGAACAAACAATGCTGTTTAAAATACATTTTGAAACATAAAATGGATTGTAGACACAGGTTATTCAAGATCTAACTATTTATCAGCCTTGTCACATAATAGGTGAATTTTCAACTATTTCTTTTTATTTTTTAAATAAGTCAATGTTCTAGCAATAATTTGGAGGCGCATTAAAATTTTCGAACTTTTATGTTATAAAACACCAATAAACTGAATGTCGTATGAAAAAATCATGAATTGCAGGCAAAAAACAGATGCATTTATGGTCAATTTAAAAATTAATTTACATACGTATCCACTTTGGAAGAGAAATATAGTAGCTTCCACTCAACCATAAACAAAAAAAAATTCCCATTCAGCAGAACGAATCGAAAAATGGAATCTTCGAAATATATATGTGACGGACTGCAAGTGTTCTTAAAGAGGAAAATCATAAAACTATCAACACTTGTGGTAGTTTTATCATAGTTTTAAGAATGTCTTGAGTGTCATTACAAGTATGTACCGATAAATCTATCAAGTTTTAAGCGAACCTTGGGAAATAGTCTTGAGAACCTCCTGTAGTATGGGCCTTTTGGAACTTAAGAGGGTTTTATGGCTGTTTTATCGAGGTTATGTAGAATATCTAGTTTTATGCGTGGTTTTATCAAATGAGACTTGAAAACTTCTTCAAGTGTACCTTAAAATTGAATTTGTTACTTGGGCTGCTAGAGTTAAATGTTTTGGGGCGATTCATTAAGCTTGGGACCGATGTGCTGGTATTTTCTGAGTCGAAAACTATATCTATTTTGTTCTTCACTTTCCAGCCCCTGCTTACAGTACAGTGATAGCTGACAATCTGAAAGTTAGTTTGGGTGTGTGCCCCAAAATGATTTCTTCATAATTTCTTTAAAGAATTTCCCGAAGATTCTATGAATAGTTCTCAGACATTCCTTGAGATATTCCTTCTGGCGTTCCGATAGGTTTTCGTCAGAAGTTTGTAGGCATTTATTCAAGGAATCTTTCAGGAAGGAAGAGGAATCTTTTCTTCTGGCATTTCATCGGCAGTATTTCAAAACATTCTTGTGGTGATTT
Source organism: Aedes japonicus (assembly GCA_034211315.2). Taxonomy (NCBI): domain Eukaryota; kingdom Metazoa; phylum Arthropoda; class Insecta; order Diptera; family Culicidae; genus Aedes; species Aedes japonicus. Next base: position 109,673 of record JASCZW010001591.1, on the reverse strand, counting down.
TGTTTTGGCGAATTCCTGAAAGGACTTCATAAAAACTATAGAAGTAGTTCTTGAAGAAAATCCCGACTTGTTGGAGAAATCTATAAAGAATGTTTTGCATGAATTCCATAATCTCATTTATTTAATTTCGGAATTGTAAAAAAATCCACAAGGAGTTTTGTAGAATTATGTTATAAAGTTTGTCTAAGATGTCTCAAGGAATTCTAACAAATAGTTCTCCAAAAAAAACAGCTCAATAATTTTTTCAAATATTCCGCTGGAGAAGTATTTGTCTCGATGTTATCTCGTGATTTTGTGTTATCTTTAATATAATCTCTTAATACAATATTTATTTTGCGCATTTGTTAAACAGTTCCAGATCCATGGCACCGATTATGAATAAGAAGGCTTGTGAGCTTTGGATCAAATAAAGCATCGGCACTGATGGATTCTGACCGATCCGTCCAGAAGCTACTGAAACGTGACTGTCCCCATTTTATAATCAAGTGTGCTGGCTCCTTGTGCAATCTACGCATACGAAACCCTAGTAGCACACTTGTTGCAAACCAGTAAGAATTACTTCAATGTGCCTCCCTGAGGTCTTAATCAAAAGTTGCTGCAACTAATTTTGACGGTTTGGTGTTGCTTGGGGAAGCTGCCATTGAATCTGGAACAGTTGTTCCGATACAATCCAACGAATTCCAGATGAAACAAAAGTATCTTGGAATTGTAGCATTTAAAAGTTATGTATCCACCAGACGCCTAGCATTGAAGTCAATTGTCAAAAGGAATTTAGAACGGTTTTTGGAGCTCGTGTTGTTTTTTTCATTCCAATCCCACTGCGACAACAATTAAACCATTTGTTGTCAAATCAAACCACAGCGCATTTTCGGCCATCCTAATGACACGATGCCCATTATCAATAAAGCGAACCGTATCTTTCAGTCAAAAGTTCCGGAATTCACGAACACGTGCAATCAGTTGAAGTCCCACTAATGTTTCTGCTCGCAAAAATCTGTGAGGACGATTACCTAAGACACGTGGCGGATTTTGGAGTTTCTGATTTAGAGAAACATCTTCGTAAGAAGTCAAAAATATTCGTCGGAATAGAAGCAGGAGAAATGCTTGGATCCGGGACTCTCGGTGATGCCAGAATGGAGGCTTTCTACTCGATCTGCTGTGCTTCTTAGACCAAGTTGATTAAACAGATCAATGAGGTCTTTGATCTAAACGAATTCAGTTCTGCAACAAGCATTGACCCCGAGATGCTGCACACTTTGAAGAAATTCTACTCGGTCAGATCTTCTTTGAAAGCGGTATTCTAGTCAACAATGCCTAATTTAAGGTAAATCAAATACCTAATTTTAGGTATTCTCATCTAAGCATGTAGTTCACTTAGTTGAGCCCCCTGATAAGGCTTCACTTTATTCAATTTTTGAGTTCAATTGTATGCTATCTCTTTTTCTCTCACGGAAATGTTACTCAATTTTCGTAAAAAGTGGATCTAATCAAAAATTGAGTTGATCCACTTTTTAACGGAAATTGAGTAACATATCCGTGAGAGAAAAAGTGATAGCATACAATTGAACTCAAAAATTGAGTAAAGTGATGCGGGAGTGTAGTACATCTGCAAGTAATATGTCAAAATGTCATGATGACCTTCGCCACCAGAGGACTGAAGAAAGCGTTAGTTCTTGAAGCCTGCCACGTTTCGTGTGGCGCTAGTGATGATTTTAACATTTTAAGCTCGGTTCACAATGGATTATATTTCCTTTTATCAAACTACTAGTATCAGTAATGTAGATAAAAGTACAACACGGAAGATTTTAATCTCGTATCAAATTAACGGAAAAACACGCCACCTTCCGCCGCGCATATTGTGTATGCTGCATATAGCCTTCAAGAAAACCGAGCTGTCAAATTAGCACCACACGCAGCACCAAGTTTTCGGCTTCACGATTGTTGTTCGTGGATGACAGCCGCTTCAGTCCTGTGTTCGTCACACGCCACCAGATATTGACACGATGTATTGACGTGCAATGAGATACCACATGGCAGCAACAAACCTGACAGATTTGCTAGCTGCTAGTTGCTTATTGTTATTTGGCGATTTCTTTTAAATTGAAGGTTATGTTATTTTACACACGCTGAGATTCAAGCTTGAATGGCTGTAGTTTTGATCTTTTTAGGGACATCTCGGATGAAAAGGTTCGGGTTTTATTTAATCAGCCAAAGCACTGCATCCCTCTGGGATTTGAAGTTGCTGTTCCGCTTGTCGCCAGATCCTGGTTTCCGATCGAGAGTCAACCAATCCAGGAAGCGTTTCAATACGCTACTTACTGTTGAAGGAGGGATTCCGAGTGATTTTGCTGATTCGCCACTGAGAAAGCAACTCAAACGAACACACTTTTAAATATTCTGTCAAAATAACTTGGCGAATCAAAACAAAAACAAAGATTCTAGTACCGAAAATCGCAAGAATGTGTCGCAAGGTGCAAGGTTCAAGGTGTACTTTGGACTAAGGGGTTTTACAACAGTGAACCAATTTTCAATTGTTTCCTATTGATTGTTGATATCACTATACCATGTTGCACCAATATCTGGACAGTTTATAAATCCAAGGGTCTCAGATAGCTCAGTCAGTAAACCAAGTGAAACTTATAGTCAGGTAACAACATAGTAAAGTTAACAAAACATTATAGATATTCAAGGAACATTCTACTGTCTATAAAAAAATGTATAGAAACCGTATAAAACCAACATCATCAAGCTAAACTATCCACCTACCGCAATCTAACTGAAACATTTCTTCCGATATCTCAGGTTCTTCTCCCCGCTGAAGAAAAACCTCAACCCAAAATCCGAACAGCACCTAAAACCCTGCCTCCATCGCCACACCTGCCAAGCTTACATTCTGGAGGGGATGAAAACCTGCTTCACCTTCGGCTTCCTGCTGGAACTGGTCCGGAAGCTGATCAACGTCGCACCCCGCATTCGGAAACATCCCTCCGCCATACTCGAGGCTTTCGCACGGATTCGCTTCAAGTTCGTAGCCTTCCTCACCATGTACAACGGATTGTTTAGAGTGAGACGTCAAACTTCGTTGCTGTGAGTTTTGATATCAGGTTGATTTTTTTTTATTTTTCAGCTTATAACCTGTCTGCTGGCGCGACATCGACAGCGAACAACCGAAAACGACAGCACCCTAGCCGGTCTCATTAGCGGTATCACGTACGGGCTGTCCCCGAACTACAACATATTCAACCTCGGTGTGGCCGCAGTGATACAGAACGTTTGGAACTACACCACCGAAAAATACGCCAAAGTCGCCTGGATCCAGTGGGTCAACAAGCTGTCCTTCAGCTCGATCGTGTGGATGGTTCTGATGAACTACAACATGTACGCTCGGGCTTACTATCCGTACGCCATGTCCAAGTTCGCCATGAAGTTCACCGATATTTGCTCCGGTCAACAGTGAGTATTCGTGCTTGAGGATCTTCAGAGGGACGGTCTAATGGAATGAAATTTGTTTTGGAATATTTTCAGAGCTCAAGTAGCGGCCGAATGTTTGGGAAAAGTTGCCATGGGATTCAGCTGAGTTGGATCTACGGATGGGCAAAACATGTTGTGGTTTGCGTTGTTTTCTTACAAGTGTTATCAGTTGTTGGTTGTGATAGTTTTTAAGAGGGATGAAATAAATAGCTAAAGCTGATTATTTTTGGTCAAAATTTGAAGAATTCCAAAGTTGCGGTCGAAGGTATAGTCGCAGACAGACGTTCAAGTATATAAATTTGTTGTGTAAAATTTCAAATCTAATGACGTTGAAATCATCTCACACAGTAGCGCCACCTAGTCAACTTACCGCTACATTAAATCTGACAGTTTGACTGGCAACCCATTTTTCCCTTAAAGTCGGTATCGTGTTCGAAAGAAATTCCCTTTTCTATCTCAAACCCATGTTCAATTCCGTTTACTGAAACGGAAAAGTAAAGAATCTAAAAGCAATTTCTGCAGCAGTATCTACCAGAAAAGAAGGAAAAATAAAATTGAAATTTGTAAGGTTTCCACGCAAACTAATGGGAGCTGTTCTCCGCTCGATTATTCCGTAAGTGAAGGTGACATTTCGTTCCATCCAGATCAATTGTCAAAATTCCGCTTGGTAATATTGAACAATATTCCGTAAAATCTCTACTTTTTAAGTCGATACTGGCTTTTAAATTGTAGAGAGGTTGCGGAATTTTGTTCAATAAGCGAATCCAACATGAAAGAAGACACCGAGTGGTGATAAATCTGATAGCTCCCATGTTAAAGTATAGGACGAAAATTTTAAAATGCTTATAGAAAATTCAAATGAAATTCTAATAAAAAGTGGTTTGTTGCATTGCATGATAGTAAAGAAATCCAAAACCTCGTATTAATTTATGTAGAAGAATTCTTAGGATGATTTCGCCTCGTTGCGCCATTTATATTGTTTTGTAAGATTGTCTTATGTATTTGCTACCATGTGATGATTACGAAAATCATAAGGTGCTTTATGACACTGTTAGGATAGACGTATAAACATCATTTTGAATAGATAACGGTATCATACGAGTCCTTTTGAATGTTATAGTAACCTTATGAAGTGAACAATGTACGCGTTTATGATGTTTCATAAGGCATAATTTATGAATTTGCACATTTTTTCGATCAGTGTACTGGAACCTTCGCGATGAAGATCGGTTACATTACAATTCATTTTGAGTTCAGGCAAAATAACTTATTTAATCATACAAATACCACTGTTCTGGCACTCATCAAATTGACGGAATGGACCCATTCTTGCAAGGTGGATTCTCGTGGATGGTGGATTTTCCGTGGATTTTCCGTGATGCAATTTAATGGAGGACTTCACAGTTGGCAGTCAAACACTCATCGATGTCCTGTGAACAGTCGTCACTCTCATACTCGGTCGGGCAATCACAAGCGTACTGCTCGGATGGGTTACTGCAAACCAGGGATGCCATATTTACAGACATGTCTGTAAATTTGCAGACTTTTCATTTTTGTTGCAGACGTTTCCAACGATGCAGACATTTAGCAGACATTTTATTTATGTTGCAGACTTTTACAGACATTTTGTTTGTTTTTTAATTTAAAATATAAGGTATTTCAAAAGTTCGCATTTAAAACGTACAAGGATTTAAACAATATTGTAGATACGATAAGAAGCTTTGTTGATTTTTTTTTTAAATATTGTGGGTATCATTTAAATTAGAAATCCTTGAACAAACGAAAGCGGTGGAGCTCTTGGAGACACAATGGGTTCGCAGATAAGTATCGTATAGGCCCTTTCTGAGGGTAACATGGAGTCCCTACTTATGGTAGTGTTCAATCCCATGCCAAAAACGATTGTCAAAGCGTTGGTAATATTGGTCCTTTGCCATTAAGTCACAACGAAAATCAAGGTTTACAACAATACAAATCATATTTGAAAAACTTACCGTAAAAAGGGGTTGCTAAATATTTGCTCTAAAGCACGGTCGGTTGCCACTCGGGGGACAAAACAAAAGTAGAAGTTATGAGCTATTGAAATAAATATTAAAACTCTGAATTTTCCAAAGTACTACTAAATGCATCATTTCAGTAAATTTGTGCTAGGGATTTAGAAATATATCTCTGAATTAGTCCTAGATTCCTAGAAGTATAGAAAGAAAATACCCACAATTTAGGGTACATCCTGGAAAGTTTAGAAGACGACTTCCCAGAGCTTCGGGAAGATAATTCCCGAGGAAGAGACTTCCTCAAAAAAAACCTTCTACGATGGTCAGGTAGAAACTTCTCAGAAGTATTGGGAGCAAGCAGTCCAAGCAAGAAGAACCTTCAAAAATTCAGGACCGAACATTACTGAAGTTCAAGATCAAATTTACCAGAATTTCAGGACAGAACTTTCCCAAGAACCAGGAGAGGACTTATCAGAGCTTCAGGACGATGTGGAGGGAAGAGGACTTCTTTGAAGTTAGGAACAGAGGTTTTGGAGTTCATCCCAGAAATTCAAGGTTGAACTACTAAGAAGTTCAGAAAAAAAACTTCCCCAAATTTTAGACGGAAACTAACCAGGAAGGGCACCAACTTTAATTTCTTAAAATATCAGGAAAAAAATTCCTCAGGAAGTGCTAGGCAGATTTTGCAAAGCTCAGAGGAGAACATTTCAAAATTTCAGAATAAAGATTTCTCAAAATTCTTTAGAGAGAACAGAATTAATCTTTCCAGGAGCATTTGGGGTAATTCTTTCAAATAGAGTATTATAGGGGTATATGAATTATAAAATGGTTCGATAATAAATATAATAATATACCGGCATTTAATTTATTTTTTAATTTTGACAAGCGAAACTATCGAAAAAACAATTTCAAAGTATTATGAAAATTAATGATTGCAAGACAACACCACCCTATTTCACCATGAAACACGCTACAAAAAAACAGACTACCTAAACCAACGAACACCCATTGATTTCTAGCATACAAAAATTGACATATATGTCATAATGGGAGCCCCTGTAGCTGAAAATTAAGTGCTGTCACTTTGCATAAATGTCACTTTGTAAAACTGTATGTCGGTTTGTAAACATAAAAATTATTAGTTTTTTCTTGTTTAAAAATCGAGAAAAAATAGTTGAGATTCATAAAAAATATGTTTGGGTTGGGAAGAACGCCCATCATCGATACAGTTGGAAAAAACATGTTTTTTTTTAAATTAAAACCCCCTATTTGAGCACAAATTTCCCAATAGTTTCGGAACAAACTTCCTCAGAGTTATGGAGAAAACGTCTTAAAAGTTCAGAAGTCCGCGGAGAAACGTCAAGAACAAGTTTAAGGGAATTTTCCTTGAAATTTTGGAGACGGCTTTCCCAAAGTTTCAATAAAAATTTCCTCGCAGTTCAGTATGAGACCAATCAGAAGTTTGGAAAGAATAAGCTCAAGAGGACCTGTAGGATCAAGAAGGTTTTTTTTCCAAAATTCAGTAAAGAACTCCTCAGAAGTACATAAGTTCCGAAGAGATCAAAAGTTTAGTTGGAACTACCCAGAAGAGCTAGAGAGTGTCCCTAAAGTTTCGAATCGAACATTCCAGCATTTCAGAATGAGAACTTCTCGAAGTTCAGAAAATCCCAGATGTTCAGGTAGATACTTTTGTTAAAATCAGGAAGAAACTTTCCAGAAGTATAGGGTGAGCTTTCTAGTAGCTCAAGCAGGAACTTCTCAGAAATTCAGGAACAAACTTCCTCGAAGTTCAGGAGAATACTCCCCTGAGGTTCAGAAGAGAACATCTCGGAAGTTCAGAAAAGAACTTCCCTTAACTTCAGGAAGAAACTTCTTACAACTTTAAGAAGATTTTCCAAGAAATTTTGGAGAGTACTTTCCCAAAGTTTTGCGGAAATTTTCCTCGTAGTTCAGGATGGGACTTATCAGAAGTTTAGAAAGTAACTATGTTCAGGTAATACTTACCAAATTTTTCTGGAGGGTAAGGTTGGGGTCTTAAATGTGAATTTCGAAGAATATAAGAAGTGACTGCCAGGAAGTTCATGAGGAATTGTGTCTGACGTTCAGGAGGACAAACATACAATCCAAGAAAAAGATGCAGAAATGTTTACATAATCACAGATATAGCGAAAATGACATAACTCGCTCTCTTATTACGTCTCCTCGTTGAAAGAAGTCTAATTTTGTAAAAAAAAATTACAGACTTTTATAGACATTCCAAGACATTTCAAATTTTTATCACAGATTTTTGAAAAAAATATCTGGCATCCCTGCTGCAAACGCCTCCGTTCTTGTAGGACTCCCTCTTCGGTTTGACTGGAGTTTAGATTAAAATGTGAACCCGTGGATTGAAACGTGTCTGGATAGATTACGTCATGTGGTAAGTTATTTATTTATTTATTTATTTCGTCAAACAATCAATCGTAGACTACATTAATGTTCTTATCTCCTATTATTACTTAATGTATTGAAATATCTTTTCAGTTTTGCACGAGGCATACTAAGGTCAATCATTTCACTATGTTCATTATAAGCATTCATCATCTGATTTAATGGTCCGAATTTAGTATAATTTGTACTATGATGATCTAAAGCGAACAAATTTCGATTCCGTAGTTGTCGTGTAGGTACATAAAAGTTTAATTTAGACAATAATTCAGTTGAATCTATTCGTTGCGTAACGAGGTCTTTGACAAATGAGACTTTAGCATAATCTCGACGCTCTTTCAATGATTGAATGTTGATCAACATGCAACGTGCTTCATATGAAGGGAGGGGAAATTGTGTCCATCCTAACCTACGTAAAGCGTATAATAAAAACTGCTTTTGAATTGACTCTATACGCTCATCGTGCTTTTTTATATGAGGTGACCAAACAACGCTGCAGTATTCTAATATTGACCTCACAAAAGATATATATAATGTTTTGATTGTATAAGGGTCCTGGAAGTTGTGGCCAAAACGTTTTATGAAATTTAGCATATTACTTGCTCTATGAATTATTGTGTTATAATGATCCACAAATGTCAATTTAGTATCTAAAATTATTCCTAAATCTCTTATTTTATTACATTTTTTAATATTTTGATTTCCTAGAGACACTGAAATACTTGGTGTGCTTCGTTTTCGACTATAAGTTATAAGATTACATTTTTTTACATTTAGTTCTAACAAGCTTTTACAACACCATACATAAAAGACCTGGATTTCATTCTCAAATACATTTATATCATTATCATTTCTTATTTCAAAAAACAGTTTCATATCGTCAGCATATATAAGAACTCTTAGATTTTTTAAAACAAAAGATATATCGTTAACATATAAGATAAAAAGAAGTGGACCTAGGTGTGAACCTTGAGGAACACCAGATGTGACTTTAATAGGAGTTGATTTTTTATCATTGAATCTAACTATTTGCTGGCGATCTGTCAAATACGACTTAATCCAATTGAGGAGTCTTAACTCAATTCCTATTTTTTCAAGCTTGAAAATCAACATAGAAATGTCAAGTTTATCAAACGCTTTGCTGAAATCGATATAAAGAGCTTCTGCGTAATAACCTTTATCCATTGCTTTCAATGAGTAATCAACAAATTCGAGCAGGTTTGTAGTGGTGGTAGGAAGTACGGTAGGAAGTAACCGCTTATCCTAATCTCACCAAGACATGCCTTAAATATGGAACCCTCATCGATTCCACAACATATTAACCAATGAATAATTCTCGATGTGAGATAGCGCTGGCATGCCACCCATGTAGACAAATTGCCTTCGTGAGAATAGATGTTTGTACACAGAACCTTCGCAGACTGCGAAGCTGGCAAAGTTCAGGACTCAATAGAATGGAGGCAACATCTGTATACAGCAGAGGCTGCCACGGCCTTGACGTGATTGGTGAAAAGACCGATTTGGACTATTGGTAATGGTTTGTCAGGAAGTACTGGCTTCTCAAAAGGAATCAAATTTACCAGATAAATAATGGTCTTTGCAGGTTGGTCCGGTGAACTGAGAAGACCATGAACTAGATTTCCCAGAGTAATGCCAACGAACAGAATTCGAAGCTCCTTCTACCTCACATTTGCTTAATTGATGACCTGAATTTCGTTTTGAAATATGACACAGAGCCTTAAGATTTGATTGACAATCTTCATTTACTGTGAAAATCATCGAACTTTCCTAACAAACTTTAAAATCATCCATCGTGAAATCACAAGAAGAATTAAAGCACGTCGAACTCTTTTGGTTGCACTGCCTCTACACACCAAATCCTTATTTTGATATTCAGTAAAAAAAAAAAGAATAACAGGTTTTCTTCTGAATTTCTTCTGTATGATCCGCAAAATGTCTTCAATTTATAGATATCCGTCAAAGAACTACAAGTTTTCAACAATTCGTATGAAGAAATTACTGAACATTTGTATTTATTTTACAGATGTATGTATTTTGTTAACTTATTGTTAAATATGTAATCACCTTGCAAATGACTATTACCTTTGTTTACAAACCTTGCTAACTATTACACCTTGACACTTATAACCTTGCGCTCATTATATAAATACCTTGTGACTTCCACTGCAACAAAGAAGATACGTACACGTGAATACAATTATATGTTATCGGAAAGTATTCCGGAGTTTTTTTTTTCACTTTTCCCCGACGCCCCGAATTCTCTCGGCCACAACAGTTGATCTGACGACGAGGATGTCTGAAGAGGAAAACAACGAGATTCGAAGGAATCGACTGCGTGATGCTGCTGTTATGGCCCAAACACAATGATAACGGCAACGGCAAACGACAAAGCCCGATCTGAGAATGCCTGCTTGTCGGAAAGAAAACAAGCTAGAGCCAAGCCGATTCTAATTGGACTTATCGATGTCATTTGCAGCAACTGTCAAAATGGCCGTTTTCCGTTCCGTTTCCGTTATCATTGTGTTTGGGCGGTTACTGTGAATGCTGTCCTGGGTGTTGCCGCTGGTGAACCATTTGATAGCCATCGGATGAAATGGTCCCGATGGGTGGAGCGATTAGAAGGTACTTTGCCGCTGTTCCGAGTTCCAGCCGATTTGAAACGTCTGATGCTGCTCTATTACATGGGTGGAGAGAATTCCATTGTTTCGGATAAGTTGGTTACTGTTGAGCCTATAGGACGAAATCGTACTGCTGCTAAAAACTCACTTCAACCCCCGTCCGCTCGAAATACTGGAAAAATGTCGCTACAAGTGCAGGAAGTAGGCGATGAATAGTGGATTAGTCTATTGATGTTTATTTGATTGTCCTATTTAAATTGACTATTACGTGTAATTTTGGTGCATATCTGGACATTACTTTGAGAAACCAGTTCGTGTTCAGCATGAAAGATCGCGGAGTTCAGGCAAGACTCTTGGAAGTGCATAATCTAACGTAAGAAAAGGCTCGCGATATTGCGGTTGCCATGGAGATGTCAGCAAAAAGTGGACAGGAGATTCAGTCTCGAGTCAAAGCGGATTTAAATTGGGTTGAACATCCGGTAAACAAGAGTGGAAAACCGAAAGAAAACAAGATGGAAAAGCCTGACGCTAGTCAATCGTTCTAAAGTGATTCTAAACTTAATTCGAAAAAAGGTGCCTGCTACCGGTACGGAAATTCGAACCTTTTCGCAAATAAATGCATTCATGTAAAGACAGTTTGTAATTTCTGCCGTATACCGGGCCACATCGAAGGAGTGTGTATGAAGAAGAGTGCTTCTGGCACGAAGAACAAAAGTGATTTCGACCAAGTGGAAGAAAGTGCGGTATGTAAACAAAAGGGGATCGATGATGTTTACGTGGAAGAAATTTGTGTCGGTGATATAATATGCATCCCAGACCTTGAACGAGACTCAAGGTAAGCACAAAAAAGTTGATCATGAGGCTTACGCGATTGTTTCCGGCATACGACAGTTAAACCAATTTTTGTATGGGTCCAAATTCGTTCTTTTTACGGATAATGAGCCTGTCAAGCAGATTTTTTTCCGAGACGAAGGAATTACATACTATGGCAGCATGAGGAATACAGCACTACGCTACATTCCTGTAATCGTTCGATTATTCAATCAACTTACAATCCACAAAACAGCATTACAACGCGGACGCGTTCTCGCTGGTGCCGGTACCTGCGAAGCGGTCCGATAACGTTATAGAAGAAGCTGATATGTTGGAAATCAGTATTATCGATACCGTGTCTCTTACGGTTGAGAACTTGGCCATGCCTCTTACGATTGAGAACTTCGGTACTAGTTCAGGGGCACCGGAATGTTGAAGCCAAAGATTGATTCGGCGTCGTTCAGAATGAATTCAAGGTGCATCGTGCGGGAAACTCGGGTCTACATCCCTCCCGAGTTACAGACGAAGTTACTTAATGAACTGCAGTCCACCCACTTTGGGAGTACTCGGCTAAATTCGCTTGCTAGAGGGTACATTTGGTGGGAACGAATTGACAGGGATATCGAAGAGATGGTCAAGAACTGTACTTCCTATCAGGTTACACGTCCGATGCCTGCGAAAGCCCCATTCCATTGTTGGGAACCTGCAACACAGCCGCTCGAGCGAGTACACGTTGATTTCGCTGGACCGTTCATGGGGAAATACTTCAACGTTTTAGTCGATGCCTTTACTAAATGGTTGTAGAAAGGTTTATCCAGACCTTCAAGAACAAAATGAAGGCACTTCGCTGAGACAAATCAAGAATGCACGCGGAGCTATGCAATGGTCTACTGACTTACCGTTACCTATGATACTTTTCAATCGCCAAATTTTGCTCCCATCTTGACATGATGTTGCCTGGTCCTTCGTATTCGGAAACTAAAGACCTCAAATTTCGATCTATTCCCGAGGGAGGAAGAGTTGCTGCTCGTGATTTCATGGACCACGAGAAGTGGAAATCCGACTGTGTCGTAGAGAAGCTGGAGAAGCTACACTACAAGGTGCACCTAGACGATAACCGCATATGGAAACGTCACATCGAGAAATCCGTGAAATGGTACCAAACTTACAAGCCAGTCGTACTCTACCAGAGATGCCGATTTTACCTAATGCGCCTACACAGTCAGTAGTCACTCCGAATGCTTCAAGTGGCAATGTGGTGCAGACTTCTCAGGAAACCTCTGCATCTACGAGTCCATTAGTGATTCCAGCTAGTTCAAGAGTCAGCCTTGGTGTCATGAATGACGTTCAACTACAAGTGTTCCAGCTACATGTGAGAAGTATGGATCAACAGGGTCGCGTCAGCAGCCCAGGAGATCGACCAGAGACATAAGATATTATCTAATGAATACATCAGATTATAAGTTGATCTAAGAATAATAAACGACAGGAGCACAAGCTGCAATCTAGTGATCCTCATAGGAAGAGATATGCGGAAGCAGCCATTTTTGAGCCAATCGTGTAGCGAGAGCTATCAAATCTGAGCCAATCGTGCCAATTTTGCACTGCGGCAAGTGTTATCAGCCTCTGTGAATAAAATAAACACCGTTGCCAAATCGTTGAATCGAATTTCCGCTTATCTCTTGCTATGAGGATCACTACTGCAATCAATTCAATTGAATAATGGATTATTTTGGAATCGTTCGGAAATACTTGTCTTCCATAAATCGTTTGTTTGACATCATAGGGAACTTTCTGTATTGAAATCGTGTATACGAATTATGAGGAGAAACCGTGTCCCACCATCCATCCGATCAGCGTACGTCGCATGTTTAGGGTTAGATTTTTCGAGCAGAATTCCATCGCTTTGACGTGGAAGGAGGGCGAAAGATGCGGGTGAAAGGCGTAGATGTGGCCCAGATAGCCAAAGGATATGATTTGGGCCAAAAATACGAATGGGAGCCGGGAAAATCCGAGTACTTGCGCTGGAAGTTTGGGCTTGGTTTTGATCCAGTGCTCCCAGGAAATCTACAGGGAAAAAAAACTTCAGTTGGGTGAATTTTAGTGGAATCAGAAGCACGAAAATACTGACCTCGATCGCTTTGGTGAAACCCAACGTAAAGACTTGATATTTGGGGTACAGACAGTAGGCACTTCCGGCCAAGAATCCGGAAAGTGCAGGTCCAATCGAAAGTCTATCCAGATGGAAGTTATTTAGCAGACAGTCGGTACTTCTGTAGATTCCAACGTAGAAAGCCAGAAACAAGGCCAATTTGGTGTTCCAAATTTGTTTGAATTCATCGAAAAATTGAGTTCGATTCGACATGAGAAGCGTGAACTTCGTGATCGTGGCACGTGCACTTTCCAGAATCAGACCGATTGAGCCATATTTGAGAATTCCATCCAGTAAATGATGAGAGCAGGAGTTCCGGTGATTGCATCCACTTTTTGTCTCGTCTCGGTTGGTGGGGGGATTAACTATCCTAAAAAAAAATAGGTTAAGTAAAAACTGTCGCTTTTAAAAATAGATTCGTACCAAAATTGCTTCACAACTCCGACGTGCAGTTTGGCCATTATTACTGCGCTGAAGACCATGAAACTGAATGTGGCGAACGCTTTTGAAGTTCTCAGGGATTGAACGACCCTCAGCCGACTCTTCCGGATCATTGTTTCCAACATCTATTGAAAGTAAATCAATTTGTACTAAAACTGTTCTAAAGGCGTGAAGTTCGATTTGATCCAACCATATTGAAAAAAGTGATTCCCTGCAGGCGCAGATGTTGCGGAGGAAGCCTTGGTCCGAGGGCGACTCCCAGAAGGCAAGGCCAAAACATCACTCCCCAGTAGTTGAGGTACCCGAACAAGTTGCTTTGTTTACAATTTATGATCATTAGAAGATGGTTGATTTTATGTGAATTTTAGAATTACTTACAAACAAGTACACTGGAAGGTCAGCGAGAGCGCCGCTTGAACGTAGGTTGCCACCGAAATGTGGAGGTATTCCAAGAAATGGTTCAATAGATACGGTCCGGTTAATCCGTCCATTTTGGCCAGAGGAGGAAGCTGTAAAATAAATCGAACGTTTCATCATTTTCAACACACATTTCATCAACTACTTACGATCAACAGTGGAATGTACAGCTTGAAGCTTCCCGGCATAATCCGCTTCCACAAGTCGAAAAAGTACGCTCGACAAGTCGCGAACTCCGGATGCCAAAGGTCACGGCAGGTCTTCCCGGCCGACATCTCGTAGAAGCACTTACTCAACGAAGACATGTTCACCGCAGAGGCATTCGAAGCAAACTGATTTCAAACCATGCATTTGGTTTTCCCCCGATTTATTACTATTTTAGTACAAAATATTAAAATTATCTCTATTCCCTTTCGGTTCATAAATATTCAAGCCTTGTTCCACTCGAGCTCGAGCATCCAACTGACCAGACGTCGCTTCATATTTTCGATCCGATTGCCAGAGCAGTAGTTCAGGGCTTTGTTGTTGAACGATGGCGATAAGTGTGAGTAGTACAAGAGTGTGTGATACATGTATCCAACTCCAACTATGTACGCTATGTGAAGGAAGGGAACACGATTCAGGCGGAGTACCCACGCCGGTAAATCTTTGGTTGTTTCGAACAGGGTATCCCAGGACATCTGCAAGACAAAGATCGATTATTGCCATTCCGAATTATTTTGATTAGGAACCTCAACCTCAACAAACTTGGTGAATGCCAACGTAAACACTTGATACTTGGGGTAGATATAGTAGGACGTTCCGCACAAGAAGGCAGCGATCCGATTGTTGATGGGGCGATCGTAGCCATAGTGACGACTCAGTAGGCACACCGTTGCCCGGTAGATGGTTATGTAGGACGATAGAAAGAACATCAACCTAAAGCTGAGAATCCGACGCAATCCGGGCAGGAAATCGCCGGGACGTTTGTAGAGCAACGGAAACTTAGAGATCACCGCTCGGGCAACTTCGATGGTGAAGCCGACGAAAGAGTACTTAAGCATTCCCTGTTGGTTGATATGAGAAATTTGATGGATTGGATTGTTATTTTATATGATTTTGTACTTACATCCAGGATATACGCATCGCATGATCGGTCATGCGAGCATGCCTTGTGTCCGCAAGGATAGATTCGCCCCATAACTCGGCTGTCCTCCACCGGATCTAACTGAACCTGCTTGACCTTCACTGGATACATGAGCCAAAACTGCTTCACCGTTCCTTGCTGCAAAAGCTCCATGATTCTCGTGTTGAAGATCATAAAAATCAGAGTCCCGAACATTTTCGACTCCCGCAACACTTGCACCAACCGGAACTCGCTTTTCTTCAACACAACCTCCAACATCTGCATTTTCAAAGATACAATTAATTATTCATTTTCTACTTTCAAGATACTACTCCTGGGCATACCATATTGAAGTAGGTAATTCCCTGCAGCCGCAGATGGGAACGGGACAGGTACGTCGAGATCAGCGCGGCACTGATAAGCCCGGTAGCTCCCATCACCCAGAAGAACTTATGGTGACCAAAAAATTTACTGAAACGAAACTACCTCCTATCACACCCATCGGCATTCGAATTTCACTACTCACTAGAACCAACACTGCAGCGTCAACCCAATCACCGCAATCAGATACGTTTTGTACGAAATCTCACTGTAGCTAACGACGTGCTCTCGCCAGTACTGTCGCGTGTAGCCACCACCTTTCACCAGGGGAGGAATCTATGGACGAAAACAATTTAACAAAACCTAATCATCACCTAAAATAACGCGAAGAAATTACCGCCAACAACGGGAAATAAAGCTTGTAGCTGCCGGGCAGCAGAGAGCGGGCATTTTCGACGAACGCCGACCAACAGGAGGCATAATCCGGATGGAAAAGGTCACGACAGGTCTTCCCGGCGGTAGCCTCGTAGAAGTACTTGCTCAACTTGGCCATTGCTGCTGGTTGTTGATTGTACGGAGAATTCGGTGCAACTGAACTATGTGGAGTCGAATTTTAGTTTTTTTTCGGCTTAAGCGGTTTTCGGGTGGAAGCTAATTTGCATTCGCCTGCAAGTCGTGACGAATCGGCTCTGGCGATAGAAAGACTTAGGGGAAAGGAGATTTAGAACAAGCAAACATAGAGGAAAACGGTGTCTGGCAGGAATTATAATTTGAATTTGTAAAAAATATTTCAAAAAAACTTACATATTTCAGCATGTTGTGCATCATTGACCGTCCGGGGTTGCTACTCCGTTACCGCCAGATCAGCTGTTTTCAACAATGCATATGAAACCAGATATTTGAAATTGGTTCACAGTTGTAGAACCCCTAGTTCCGAGGTACATCTTCAAGTTTGCACCTTACTATGGAGAAATCCAGGCAACGCACAAGCGAGGTTAAACGTCGGAGATGGCGCTTGTTATAAATATTTTTTGAGCTGTCTAAGCAAAATAATTGTTGATGAAAAGATAATAAAATCGACGATAATGACGATACTCACCAATTCCATACAGTATAAAGAATAGCTAGAAAGTTATTATCAATTTCAGTTTTAGATGCTACGATTTTAATCAACTGTTATTACACAGAGAACCAACACTCACGCAGAGAGAACGATGAATGCCTTCTCCTATCCTGTCATTCAGCTCTATCAGCAATAAGTAGGCTTTGCCCCTCATGCTTTGAATACTTCAAAATCCACATTTTAACGGCTGGCTGCAAAATTGTTCTGTTTACAAATTCACCATGGAGGACGAAATCGAATTCATCGTGACGCCGGAGGATTTCATTTATGGATACTTTCCGTGGAGCTTCCCAACTCGCCCGTTATTCCGCAGATATGCAATGCATTCAATTCACCCGCTCTTTGGTGTAAATTATGGGAGGATCTACTATCATCTACCGGTAATCGCCGAGCAGGATGAACTAGAACCGGAACATTCGTCAGAGCGGATTCAAATCGAAGAGCTTCCCGATGACATGAGCGGCAAGGATGATGATGATAACGGCATTGCCAAGTACGGTCAGCAGCAGAGTTACATCGTGGAAGAACCTCCGGAGGAGAGTGTGGAGAAAATAACCCATGAAGGAAAGCTTCCCCCAGAGTCGTATAATGAAGACGAATAAAATGCTTTTACAAGCCTCGCTTTTTGATGCTCAAAAGTAGGTTATTCATTTCTGGGCAACAAATCTTAATAAATAAAGAACCTAAGCAGGAGTCACATTTGCCGCTGGTTTCAGGCATTTTTATGAAACCGTCATATATTGCTCCACTCTACACTGAAATC
Source organism: Aedes japonicus (assembly GCA_034211315.2). NCBI lineage: Eukaryota > Metazoa > Arthropoda > Insecta > Diptera > Culicidae > Aedes > Aedes japonicus. The sequence goes on along the minus strand of JASCZW010001591.1, from coordinate 92,010 downwards.
AGCCAGTACCCATTAATGGGTAAAATATCACCCATTTCGAACTTAAGTGGGTTAACTCCTATAATGGGTAAAACGTGTTTACCCATTAATGGGTAAAGAACCTGTACGTCAGGCTGTCGGGTACTTCTTACCCATTTTTTAAAATGTCTGTTATTTGGGAAATGGGTACAAAATATCCATTTTTCAAAACGTTTGTAATTTGGGAAATGAGTATGAAATACCCATTTTTCAAAATGTTTGGTATTTGCGAAATGAGTATTTTTTGTGATTTGTTTTTAGTTGTGAAATTGAATGATGAGCATTAGCACAAACATAATAGATTTCAATTACTGTACTTGTATTTGCTTTGGAAATTTAATCGTCCAGGAAATAGCTCCGGCCGAATAAGTTCCGGGTAAATAATATGGGGTGCCACATCCGCTATACCATGCTCATTGAGTTTCCATGTGACTTACATAACAAGCTGTTCTTCCTGCGCAGTATCCGGTATTTGGTATCCTACAAATGTAAAACTCAATTAATTACAAAAAAAGAACAAGTAAATCTTAAATATATATTAACCTCGATCCATTGAATTATTGAAGCCGCCAAATCCTGCTCTATGTCAAGAGACTCCTCCTTAGAAGCTTTTCGAATACCTCATCTGGTGAGATGTTCATGTTATCACAGAGAACAGACGTTCATCTTCAGTTTGCTACTTGTGTACAACTTTAAACCAACATTTCAAATGTATGTCGTTATGCTCCTGGTAGGCGGCGCTGCAGTTGTGCGATAACTGTCATGTCAATGTTTATCAATAAAAAGCCTAGCACATAACCTGAAAAGTTTTGTTTGTTTTTCTCTGCACTTGCTTCTTGTACCGACTGGCCATATTAATGGAAGTTTATAGAATCGAAAAATGGATCGCAAATGTGAAATGTATTGGTGTAGTAATCAGCAAGGATACGGCATTTCCTTTTATCAGTTTCCAGCTGAAAATGAAATGTAAGTTTTTCTTCACCTTCGAAATGATTAATACTATTGACAGTATCTTTTATAACGCAGGTGCCATGCCTGGGTAGAACAATTTTGCTCTTCTGAAGCTACCCAACTGTTTGCAGCAGCAGGATCATAAGCATTCAAAAACAAAAGAATTTGTTCCGTTCACTTTCCTTTCAATGCCTTCAAGGAATCATCCAAGAAAGAAAAGGGGTAATGCAGCGTAACATAATAGAAAATAGTAGTCTAAAATCTAAGTTAATCTAACTTTCAAGTTTCAAACAAAATGTAAAATGTAAAACCTCGCCTAAAAGCATATTTAGTCAACGAATCTTTCGAAAATACAACATGTTAACCATGCTTCAATAAAATGGTCGACATTATTTTGAATACGCTGATACAAGGATTCCTACGTGATGTTCGTGTTCAACAGAAAATTGCAGAGAGCAACAAACGTCGTGGAAAACGAAATCGAAAAGCCATCCAAATGGATCAGCCACAAGATTGAAGGAATAAACTTTTTCGTTTACACAATACTAAGCTTACATTCAATAAATACATAAATAACAAACTTGTATAATTAGATTTATTCCTAAATTATGTCGTCCAATTTAACATCTGCTAGTTTTTTTTCACCCAATTGAATATTCAAATTCGTACCTTTCGAAGTATTTCTACAATTGATGTAATTAGGCTTCTTAATTCCATTGGGCCGATGTTGTTACATATTTTCTGTGCTCGCACCACTCGTTCGCTTCTGTAACAAAAATGTATTAATTAAATTATTACCACTCACAAATTATTTTATATCCTGTTCGGATTACGAGTTTTTTGACGCGATAAAGAGTATCTTGATGTTATTAAATATGATATCGCGTTATGAAGTTCGCAATCTGAACAGGCTATAATTTAAATTTTAGCTGTTTTTGAACAAGTCTACTAAGGCACGGTGCCCACGTACCGGGTTTCCAGCAGCGTCCACGCAAGGTACCCAGTACCAAATGGAGTTATGCACACGCATACCCGTAGATACGTTCGCATCACTTCATATGATCATGTGTACGTTGCGTGGACGCGGCATGCACGCTACTTGCTTACAGTTTAGTTCAATTTCGTCTCACTACTTACTATAGAGTGCTTAACTATAACCCTTGGTATAAACGTTATATAGTTTCCGGAATGTTCCACAAGTTTTCCACGAAAGTAGCATTTATCTGAATGCGTCCTTCCAAGTGAGTGAAACAAAAAGCTGTAAATATGCAAAATTAGATATGGTTTATATACTGCGCAAATATTAGTACTTACATTGAATCAAAGCAGGGAATTTGATTGAGCTGCAACTGCATTCACTCCACAACTCCAAACGGAACGGGTAACAACACAATCCCAGCTGCCTTTTCGTTGTATCCAACAACTTCCTTCAAGTCGCCCATCGGTTGTTTAATGAATTGGCCTAATTATCACGAGTGCTGATGTGTTGGAAATCCCAAAATCCATTGTAAATTAAGAGCTGGGATACGTACTTTTTCAACCCTAAGAAATATTTGTTTGTTTCAGATACCGATAATTTTGTTTTGAATTTTGACAGCAAGGTTGCCGAACGATGTGTTATGCAGAAAGAAAAAAAAATCCCTGGCAACATGATTCAACATAACTTGGGCAGTCGGCAAAAGATGGCGTTAGTGTTTCAACGTATTTTCGTTCAAACTTTTACACACGTTTTTCAAGAAAAGGTATATGGACATCAATGTCTGTTCTCTGTGATGTTATTAACATGGAATGTAATTTTCAAGATTTGTTACTTTTATGTTATTATATGTAATTTATAACGTACCTCTCAGGTTATGGATGCTTTCGCTATCAAATTTAGCCTTCAGTTCTTCCATATTCTACGCGTTTCCGTAGACTGAATTCCGACGCGAAGTTTTTTTTTATTTTACGAACAGCGCACTTTCAACTGTACAAAGCGAGCCAGGAAAATGATAAGATATTTTTTAACCATTAATGGGTAGAAAAATACCCATCTTTTGGTCTCTTAATATTAATAAAAAAGGGGTAATTAGTATGCATTATTGAAATTTTAAAAGTACCCATTTTTTGACAGCTTCATATACTATCAAAAAATGGGCACTTTTTTACCCATTAAGGCCAATCCCAACGCTGTTCTACTTTGTATGGGCTGTTTAAGTTTAAAACTAGAACTGAAACAAGCCATTGCCAATACTGTGTTGGAGTTCTACTTTTCGAGCAAATTTTTGCAACGGATTTACAACTGCTCGACAGCTCTGTTCTATTTTCACTGCGATTTGAAACACGGATGCAACATTGTTTTAAATTGGGTTTATTTGTAGTTATGCCAGCTGTTATGACTGATGACTGTCAAATAAGCGTTTTTTTTTTTGTTTTTTTTGCAAGTGATTTTTTTAACGCGAAATTATGATAGACCAATATTTTTAAAACGTGGAATTGCGATTAACGTGTTTTTGTTTTAAATTTGACAGTTCCAAAATTTAAAACTGGCAAGAAGTTTGCAACAAACATGAAACTCAGCGTTGGGAACGGCCTAATGGGTACACAGAAAAAAATCTTGTAGTAAAAACTACCATTTTACCCGTCTAAGCTTATCTTTAAAACTACCATGAAATTTCAATCCAATTTACTACGTTTATGGTAAAACCTTCAACATTTGTGGTATATTTGACAGACCTCATATTGATATCAACCGCACCATGGTTGATCTGATCGCAGGCATGGTAAAATCAAACGCAGCTGAAAATTGTTGGTGATTGCGCTTAATTTAACCCTCGAAATGGTAGTTTCTACTGCGGCTTTTTTTTCGTGTACTGGCCGGTTACAGTGTACCAACAATCAATATGCAACTACACTGAAAATAAATCAATAATTTTAATTATTCAAATTGGCACTTAAATCGGTCAATTTTTGCTTCGAATTGAAATCATGTGAGCCAGTATGATTTTCATTTGCCGCACATAATTTTAAACACCCGTCACATAATACACAGGTTCGTTTCCAATGAGAAGGATGTGATCCGCACATAATTTTCAATGGGGCGAGAAATGCCATTCAAGTGTGTTTTCACTTTGCCCAATTCTATCCATCTTCGCACTTTAAACGGAATAAATAACCGGGCGCGAAAAACAATCAGCTGCTTTGTCGTGTTAGAAGAAAAAAAAACTGCCAAATGGAGAGGCAAAAAGAAGTTTACCCTGTGGTGGTTGAGGTACTTGGTTTGCCTGCGGAAGTCACTGAATTTTATGAAGATAATAAATTACTACAGATGTTCTTCTTTGCCATGTTAACAGTGTTCATTTTGAATATTTCAGATCTGCCGAGCATTTTTGTCATCCCCGCAGACGAGCTGCTGAACGCGATAGAATGTACTACTATGTAACCGCGTGATACTATGTGAGTGAAACAAATAGTGTTATTGTATATGATAGTATAAATAAAACATCTTTTATTCACACATTTTGTTTTATTACATGGAAAGAAACAAAAAATTCAATACTAT